>KK116155.1:64724-127991 GCA_000611955.2 Stegodyphus mimosarum
TTGTTAAATTGTGCATTTTTGCTTTAAAAAAGTTTTAATTATATTGTTCTTCAGATTAAGGTTTTTATGCCGTTAATTAATCTGCATGGAATAATTGTAGAATTATCAACAATTTAATTATTGTTTAAGTTCGATTAAGCCTAATTTTATATATATATATATATATACACACACACACACACCATAGTGGCCATATTTGTTTACATTTGAAACTTAATCAGAATAGTAAATCAGTTTCTGCACCTGCAGTGTCTTTTTGCCGAGTGAGACCAAAAGGAAACTTACTTTTCTGCTGCACAAAATCTGCCTTCTTGCCGAATTTGCTTGTTTTTGCGTAGAAACTCTAATTTTAATTGTAAAAATTGTTTTAGTTATAGTTGGTGTTTTATGTTTTTCTATATCTTTCAATTTTTAATGAAGATATTTTGAGGTTTTATGTATTTTTTTGTCCGCGAAATAAGAATTGAATTAATTGAATGAGAAATCTATCTGTAATGAAATTCAAGGAAATAAGTTTAAATGAAATGCAGTAAAAAATGCATATAATTTAATATTCCGTACATGGATGTCATATGGTGTCTGCATCAGATTTTTTTATATTTCTGTTCTTTACTATCTAACAGAAGGAAATATTTTATTTTTGGAACAAAGGAATTTTTTCTGTAAATAGATACACATATATATGCAATAAAAGTTTTGAGTGTATCATAAGTGATTATGAAAGCTGGATGGTTACAAAGAAGAGGCAGTATGAAGTTTGAAATACTTTGCTATCACTTTCTTAAAAACATACGTAGTTTAACTGGTGCAAGACATACATCCTGTATTCCATAATTATATGGGCACTTTCATGTGCCCAAACTTACTGTGGATGACATGCGAATAGGATGGACAGAGGCATGATATTGGCAAAGATTATGTGAATTCAAAATGAATCAAAAATGCTGAAACACATCTTTTTATGTTAACTATATTATTTTTTGTTTAAAAAGTTAACGCCACCCAAAATATTAATTGAAATAAATGAGTTATAAAATCTGAAAAATAGTTAAAATACTTTTATATATATATATATATATATCCATTTGCCAGTTGGAAAATTTATCTTTGACTAGATTAAAAACTTTCACTAATCTTAATCAATTCGTATAGTTAGTCTTCATAAGTAAGTCTTTCACATGGAGTTTTAATTTCCAAATGTAAAAAAAAATTTTTTTTTTTTTTTTAATTATTTGGCAAAGTTTAAGAAAAGCTAGAACATGGTGTTCTCTTAATCCCATACTAATATTCCTTTTATTTCAACAAAACATTTATTTAATTACATTCTTTTATTATGTATTGCAAAGAAACAGCATTGTAATTTATGAAATGGTACAGAAGCCAGGTAAGATAGGTCATTATCTGAATTTTTCAATAATATTCTTTATTTAGATTATTATGCTAAAATGTGAAAAAATATTTAGAATTTATTATAAGACATTAAACATGATCTTCCCCTTCTCTTCATCTCTAGCAGTCTAGCCATCAGTGTACCTGACAGAATTGTCCAACTGTATTGTTTATATCAGTGGTCTTAAAACTGTATTCCATTGTACACTGGGGCTCTGCGAGTCAAAATAGAAATTTTAAATGAAAATTATAAAGCATTCGCACTAGTTGGGCCCAGTGTCCATGAACTAAAAAATATCATGATGCATTTGTCTATGAACTAAAAAATATCATGATGCATTTAATTATCTTTGAAAATTAGAAGCTTTGTGTGTGTGCTGCCAATGTTCGTAACGTGACGTCACCAGTCATGTATGTGCAAGAGTACTCCAGTTTCAATGTGTATGCAAAATTGTTTCTTACACAGCTATAAACATTTTAGTGTCGTTTGAAACAATCTATTTACATGAAAAATCTTTCTCAATGTATGTGGCAACAAAAGCAAAATATAGAAACATATTAAATGCAGAATATGAAATGTGACTGCAGGTAGCATCAATAGAGCTAAACTTCGTCAATATGTGTAAAAAAATCCGAATACAAGTCTGTCACTAAATATAATGCAAGGGTAGGTGACACTAAGAACATGAGTTAATGGTCTTAAGAAAATTACATTAATTTTATGTTAAAAATTTGATATAAAAAAATGCAATACCTTCCTTTAATTTTCTTTATATAAAGTACCTATAACATATTGACTTACTTTAAATATTACTTGAGGGTGGGATTAGATTCCCTGAAAAAACTTTATAGTTCTAAGGATTCTGTGAGTCGGCAAAATTTGAAGACCAGTGGTTTATATTATATATGAAAATGTAATCTGAAATTTTAACCTTTGATTGTATCATATTTAGGTATTGATAGCCCAATAGTAAAACTGAGACATAATTTGATTGAGTCTTAAAAGATCAGAGGAAATAGAACATTGAAAATGAAATAATTATAAATGTATCCTGAAAATTTACACAGGACAATTTCTTAAAAATACATACTCTTGATATTATGGAATTAGACTTCATAGAAGGAAAAACTATTATGAGAATTTCTTGCATCGTTTCTGCTTTTTATGTATCAATAGTAATATTTTTAATGTGATTGTAATAATTTTATTTCAGTTAGTAACGAAACAATCTTTGGGAGATGCTGATTATTTTGTAAACTTGGAACATGGAAGTTTGCTCATTATGGATGGTTCTGTGCAATTAGATTGGCAGGTACTTTTAAAATTCTTAGTTTTTATCATTTTAAGTTGTCCAAAACGCTGTTAGCACCCCCTTTTTTGGGTGTCTTGCATTATTACATCAAAGACAATTTGCTAAAAAATGCTAGACAATGCTGAAAAAATTATAATTTTGAAGTTCTAATAAGTAAATTTTAAGTTGGAAGGGGGAGGAAGATATTGATACCCTATGTATAAGAGTTTATATACTGAACCAATAGATAAGAAATAACTGTTAAATATAACTGTAAAAATCATTTCCACTCTATGTAACTGAACTTTCACACAAGCAGTGTATAGAAGTAAATAAACTATTATTGTAGGACGGATAAAATTATTGCTTAATAAGCAATGTCTTGTGGTAAAATTATGATTTTGTAAGTATCCTAACCAAAAATCATTCAGCAGAACTGATATTTACAGTAGAACTCTTTAAGTAATTTGACTTTCATTGAATAAAAACCAGCTCAATTGGAAATAATATGGCTATGACTATTAGACAAAAGTTTTAAAATTTTGAGAAATGTATATATTAAATAATGCTTCCTTGGCAATATTTTGTTGGTTAAACTGGAACTATTTTACTGCAGTATTGGAGATCAACACAGAAAGGAATTGCTGCATCGTTCCAAGTTGCTTTAAATGTAAGCAATTAATTAAAAGTAAATGCAAAGCAATGAGTGCACCAGCTGTGATACATTGCTAATCAAACGGACGTAGCATTTTTGCTCCTAAACATAATGACATGAGATTGTTATTTTAAGCAAAATGTGTATGCATGTTATTTAATGTATACTGTGTTCAGTGGTGTTATAAGTATTTAGTAAGATATGCATAGGTATACCAGGAAAATTGAATATTTTGCATATTGATCCATACTGCAGAGATATTGTTGCATGAATTATAGAATGACTTGCTTAGTCACTGTCATGCAGTACCTGTTAATGATAGGTAGGGAGGAAAGTAGTAGTAGTAGAACAAAAGATTAGGTTTTTAGTGGAGAAGAGAAGGATCGGAAGCTCCATTTTGAGCAGACTTCAGAGAGAATATATGGAACAATATACACGTTTCTAAAACTATGGTCCTCGAAGCCTTCTTTTGTAGTCTTCCTAGATAAAAGTACATAAAATTTAAATTAATTGCATGTTTTAACAGATTATAGCTGAAAATTTTGGAGTATAAAATTACACATGGCAATCATCTATCACTTTTCCTTCCAAAGAGTGACATCTTTTAAAATTTAGTCTGTTATTTTGTCTATAGACATCCTACTCTTATCTTAGCAATAAAACCACTATGACTAGGGTGTTTCTTACAAACATACATCCAAACATAAAATGCCTGTGCAAAAAGTAAGCTCATCCATCTCATTAATAAGAATGAATATAAATTTTCTTCTATTAACTTAATTGTTTAACACAAAAGAAAAATGAAAAGAATTTAAATTTATTTTTAAAATAAAAGTATACTAGTAGTAATATATGCTAAACTGATTTCAAAAGGGACAAGAATAAAGCGGTCTGCAGAATATTCTAATTTGTAAAAGCTGTCCCCACTTGAAAAAAGCTTGAGAAATGCTTAATCTAGACTATGAGGAGGATGTGGCAACATATTCCACTGCTATTGCCACTGCTTTTTTAAAAAAGTTGTCATTCTTATTATAATCTAGATTTATTGGGTCTTCGAAAAGATCTTCAATTTTCCAAATCAAAGTGCATTTCTTATAATTTGTTATTGGTAATAAGGTGACCTTGATTTAAGCAGATGTTTAAATATGGTGTCTGCTCATGTTGCATAATTCTAGCATGTGTTATGGCATAATTTTTGTTTAAATGTACTTCTAAGAATAAAGAACCCAAAAGTTCATTTTCATGATATTCTACTCTTTTATCTTAAAAAAGGAAAATATGTTAATCAAACAGCTTGTAAGATTTGTGCTGTATGTTGACAAAATGCTGTTTTTGATGATACAATTTGAAGGTGATTAGGGAAGTTTAAACATGGAAATTTTAACATTGAAGATGATGCCTGCTCTAGATGATAATTTTCTGTAAACAAAGATCTATAAAAAGAAACTTAAAGTCTACATTATGCAGTTGAGAAATTATCAGACAAACTAAATATCCTAAAAAATATTGTATCTGATCATTTGAAAAAGATTGGATATCTAAACTGCTATGATATAGGAGTACCCTATACTTTAACAGAGCAGAATAAACTTTCTCGAGTTTCAGCATGTGAGTCTTTGCGAAAAGAAATAAAGAAGCTTCTTTTTTGAAACGTTTCATTACTGGCAATGACTACAAGAACAAGATGATGGGGTAGCCAGAAAACTTCCTTTAGTAGCATCATCAAGAGGTTTGCTGCACCTCAAAAAGTAATGCTATGTATGTTGAGACTACAAAGGGATTGTATACTATGCTACAAAGGGATTGTATACTATGGCATGTTGCCACTCAGACAAATTTGGAAAAATACTATTTTTAAATGGCAGTTTTAAAGAAGAAATGGAAGCAAACTCCCTGAAACTGAGCAATTCTCAAGGTGTTGTCTTCCATCATGACAATACTCATCCCCACATTTTGATTAATGGCAATCAAGATTGACTGAGTATGGCAAGGATATTTTAATATTTTATGTTATCCCCCCATATTCACTACCTTTTCCCCATGGATTTTTAAGTCACTTCAAAATTTTCTGAATAGTCTAGAAATCTTGAGAGACTGTCAAACAGCACCTCAATAACTTCTTTATGAATAAACATAATGACTTTTTTAAAAAAGAAATTTTCAACTGCTAGAGAGATGGCCAGCGGCGGATTGGCGAAAGAAATTGACCCTGGGAAGAAAAAAATATGCCAGTCCTAAGGCCCCATATGAAATGTCATTTATATGTATAAGTTATCATTGTGGCCGCCCAACTAGTATAGTGGTTAGTGTCGCTGTACCGATGGCCCTGGGTTCAAAGTCCGGAGAAGGCACGGATGTTGGTAAATGTACAGTGTCAGTGCGGGAAAGGGAGAGGGGTGGGAGACCCTCGAAACTGTCCCCCTGGGGTGCTCTTCATCAAAATTTGGGGCGGAACTGAGCCAAATCACACTGTCACCTGTATGGTGCTCAAGGCTGTTGCCAACATCAGGCGTAATCTTGCGGTCCTTGCTACGAGGATTTTCGTGGATTTGGGCTGACTATATACGTCAGACAAGTTAGCATAAGCAACAACAGTTATCATTGTCATAATCATCATCATAAAAAATAACTTTATAAAATGAAAGTATACCTTTGTCAGAAAAGTAACACTCTATTCATATATATATGCAAATAAACTACAAATAATGAATAACAGTGACTAAATAGGTTGATTCATAATTAGCCATTTAATATTTTTTAATTCCTAGCACCTTGGCAAATATTTACTCCATTATATTTTCAATTTTTGCTTTAGCCAAAGTATCTTTCTTTATGTTCATCAATAGCAATGACTTCGTACTTCTTAATCTACTTTTTACAATTTTTGATTTTGAAAAAGCTCTTTCGCATTAAACTTGCAGTATAGATACGGTGAGTACAAATTTATAAGCAAAAAAAGACATTGGCATACACATTACTATATAAATTATATTTCAAGAGTAACTTATGTACACATAAGATGTAATTTTTGCAAAAATTACATTTAGCTTTGGATGAATGCTCATTAATAGATAAACCACTCTCTCCTTCTGAGCCTGTATTAGATTCAAAATAATGATTTGCAATTGAATTTTTTAGTATTTCTCATTTACTTGTCCTGGTATTCATCCTTAAGATTATCGTTACACCTGCATAATGCCCTAAAAATATAGATAAATAGTCGAAAGAGTTTGGCGACGAAGGCTTCAAAAAGTTTTTGGGATTGAGAAGAGCTACGTCTTCATACAACTTCTTATGCCCTTTAAGCCTACTTTCCATCGACGAAATGGTGCTATCCATTATAAAATTAGAGACAGTAACTTCGAATAGTTTGATAGGGCAATTGAAATTATAGTCTGACAATTCTTCGTCGTCCATTTGCTTCACTTTTTGGCATCTTTTATCACGTAGTTGTTCTTCTATAAGTATATTACTACTCAGCCTTTCTAGTTTATTATTGCAACCCATTGCAAACGATTTTGATGCATTAAATATTAAATCAAAGTTTCTAGAAATGGCTTAGAGCTTGTAGCCTCCCTAACCATATTATATGATAGTATGTAATCTAATCCTTCAGTGTGCAAATACTTTGTTACGGCTCAATATATTGAAATATTTTTAAATATACATGAGCTGACAAAATTATGCTAAAATTTGATATTTAGTCCAGAATAGATTTTGCCATATGTCTTACCTGCATTTTGTATATAGTTAGAAGAAATACTTTTGAGTGCAAGTATTAATTCCACGTATAAGCAGTTATTTTTGCGATCAAACATGCTAAAAACTATTTTGAACTCCATCTAGTTTCACTGATGAGATGAAGCTTCCTAAATTTGTTTGATCATCTATTCCTCTCCACACGTCCATTCTTTGATATGATTTTTTAAAGAATTTGCCACGATCATTTATCAGGGAAAAAGAGAAATTCTTTCTAAAACACTTTGTAGAATCGACCAGTACTAAATTTAGAGCATGGGAATAACACCAAACATGAATTTGGTGAGTTCTTTTTCCCTCAACCATTTAGTAAAACCATTGTAAGCACCACACATATTTGATGCGCCATCTGTAGAATTGCCGATACATTTTCTGACATCAATGTCCATGCTTTCTACGATGCTGATGATTATATTGCAAATACCCAGTCCAGTGGAATCTGTAGAAGATAAAATACTTATCACTGTTTCATGTATGTTTTCTTTATAAATATACCTAAAAGCAACTGAACATTGGTTCATTTGATTTATGTCAGCAGTAGTATCAATTTGAAGTGAGTAAAAATTCACTTCTTGAATCTCAGCTGACATTAACCATCTCATGACATTCTTCATGCTAGTTATGATATAATTTATCATCATTTTAGATAACAATGTTATGCTACTCCTTCTATGTTGACGATCAGCATATAATTTATCGTAATTTTAGATAACAATGTTACGCTACTCCCTCTGTGTTGACGATCAGCATGTTTCATTATAACATTGATATGCCTCTGAAAAACAGGTTCATATTTTGAAAATAATACTATTGTTTCCAGGAAATTTCCATGATCAACGTTAACATCTGTTAAGCTTCGCACATTTTCATTTCTGTGACTTCAGAAAGCAATTCCTCTTTTTTCTGGTGGATTGAGCAACATCAATAATTACTTCCAACACTCGCTTTCATTCTATTGCAAATTTTTCCCTGCTTTGTTATGAATCGTCGACGTTTCTGAGAACAAAGTACTATGTCTGTCTTTTCCTTTTACATTCATAATATGTGCTTCTGTACATTTATTATGAATTTTACTCGCTTCATGTTCATTCATGCATTGTATTACGTGGCACCAATCTCTCATTCCTCCATCAACAAAAGCACTTTCGTTAGAGCTATCAGAATAAAGTAAGCAAATGAAGCAGAATATCTGTTTGTTTCCTTACAGAATCTCAACCATTTTCTGTTACTTCCATTAAGGTGATAGAACACTAGATGAGGAAGAAAAGGCAAATGTTTTGAAGCTGAAGGTTGGAATAAATGTTTGCTAATGAAATCCTGTCAGTTGTGCAAAATAGAAAGCCCACAAATATGAAAAGGATGATGATAATGCACTTTTATTGCTATGGTAATATTTTCTATATTGGTTGTGTTCGTTGTTAGGATTGTCCTCACATGTGTTTTATATTTCAGCTTCAGATGTTTTTGAAGTGTTATGTTCAGCAGTTGTTGTGGGAGAAGGTGCCAGTTTTGAAAATCTAGAATGCATATGTTATTTTTGAGTAATGTTTTGCAGAATCCTTTATTAGTTTTTGTTTCTTTTCTCGAAGTTTTTGTGCACCTCCTTTGATTTTTCGTTTATCCATTCTACGTGCCTAAAAAGTAATGTAAAAGAATTCAACTGCAGTATTTTTTGTCGTCAGCTTACATTATTCAGTGACACAGTAAAATTCGTTAGGGAGTCTTTTATAATTATAGTTATAATGCAATATTTTCAATTTCACAATTAAATTAGAATGTTACTGTATCTTCATAATGTAATTTACGACTGTTGACCATAGGCTTTACTCTACCCTATAGCTACTATATCTCGTGAGTTTGAGTGCAATACGCGGCCAGTGCACTCATGTCTCCCTCATGCGCAAGCCGAGTTGTCTGTGTCGATTCGATCGTTTGAGTTTCTTAATCAACCCGAAGACACTCTACCCCTCTGGGTGTCTGCCAGTGGAGATGGCAAAAATTTATAATGATTATGGTGCGTACATGATCAAGTGAAATTTTTATATGTTTTTGTACTGCTTTATGACCCAGTGTTTCTTGGTATTTGTAAGACCTGACTTTCAGGGATAAATATGCACCTATCAAAGCACTCCCTTTTTTAAATGGTGGCTACAAGGATAATTTCCTCTTTCTGAATAGGAGGCATCCTTTCACAATGCTAGGAATGCCATGTAGCAAGGGAGGGAGGTTACTTTCAACAGTGACATGCTTCACAAGTACGTAAACATTTGGTTTTTTTTCAATCGTTCCATTTGTCCCAGTCATACATTCATGTCCTAGTTTTTCTATTTTTAGCTGCTGAAAATGGCTACCATCCAAACTAATTCTTTAATTTAAATTAATAGGGGCTGTGTTTAATATTCTTAAAAAATTCAGGAACTTAAATTTGGCATCTATGATGTGTTAGTTGTATACCTCCAAAACATCACAAGCTGTTTGTGTATAGGGCTGTCTTCACAAGAAACTTCATTACAGTTACATGCAAAACACTATGAAAGTATGTAATAAAGTATCAGAAGGCTGAGAAGTAACTATATAAGCAATATGACTCAGAAATATAGTGAAGAAATAATTTATAATAATTGGAAATAAAACATCTGCATTCAAAAATATATAATGGAAGTAGGTTTTACAAGATATAAGCTGTTTTTCCCTCAAGGTTAAGATGTGCTTGGAGACAGCAAGTAGCATTAGCACATAGTTGAAGTGAAATATTGATGAATTCCCCAGTGATTGCTTCAAATATCAATATTCAAAATATCATAAATGCAGACTTTATTCTTCATGCCATACAAAAACTTCTGCTAATGTCGAAGTTGGAGTGGTGATAAAGCATTCCACTAGCTATGTTTATCCATCAGTATGAAAGTGTAAATGTTACTAGACACATCATCTGCCTGTCTTTGCATACTGATCATTCTTTTGTAACTAGAACTACCATAATTCCTTTCTTCTACCTTATTTTGTAGTCATATCACTTTAAACCTAACTCATTTTTGTGCCAAT
Source organism: Stegodyphus mimosarum (assembly GCA_000611955.2). NCBI lineage: Eukaryota > Metazoa > Arthropoda > Arachnida > Araneae > Eresidae > Stegodyphus > Stegodyphus mimosarum. Next base: position 74,865 of record KK116155.1, read on the forward strand.
TTATATTTTATTTGCAATGTGAATACAAACAAAATGTAATTTTATTGGTAGTAATATTTTTATTAAATACTTCTAAATGAATATATTAATAATTAAATATTGAAATGAAGGTTTAGATGTGAAATTTCTTCTGTCAGTTTTATGAATGGCAGTTACATGTTCTTGTGATAAAATACATTTCTTACAATGTCTAATTTTATTTATTTGTTTAATTTTTAGCATAGAGTTCCAAAGCATTTCCATAGCAAAGAGCCTCGGATAAATCTTACTTTTCGAACCGTTTTCTCAATTGATGAGTAAGTAGAAATATTTTATAATATTATAGAATCCCACTATAACAAAATTCAAGGGACTGGAAGTTGGTTCAGTATAACTAAGCCAATAAGCAAATTGGATTTTCATGTAAAAATTTAATGATGAATGAAGGAAAAAAATGATTAATATTGTCACATCTACTAACAGAAATGGATCATATATCTACTTTTAAATGTCATATTAAAATTGAAATGCAATTATTATAAAGTGCAGTTTTTTACTACTATCAGAATTTTTGTTCGTTCCTTTCTAGTCTTTCCAGAGTATCTGACAAATTCATTGACATTGTCATAAGCATTTATCCATATGTCGGCAAATGACAGCTTCTCTGAATGGGGAACCATATCAGCTGTGCTTTTTTTTATCCCTGTGCTTCACCTTTCACAACTTTTCCTAGTATTCAAATTTCTTCTAAGAGCAGATGTTGTAGAATTTCAATCTTTTTGTATGGTACCAACTGTAGATTTATATAAATTGTACTACTGGCAGATATCAATTTGGTTGCATCCACTTTTATATTTTTCCAAAAAAAAAAAAATGCTTCCTACATTTTCAATGAAGAACCTTTATGTTTACTGCTCACCAAGCAGATGAATTTGTAGCAGAGAAACAGAGTCCGCAGAGTTTGGTCAAAGAAAATGTGAGAATTTTACTCTTCTGGAAAAAATGTAAAAAGGAAGAAAATTTCATCGTGTACATGTCCAGTCAGAATACAATCATATCACTCAAGATATATATAGTTACAACACAAAGATTCGATAACCTTTATAAAATCTTGTAAAAGACCCAAAGCAAAATCCCAGTTCAAAAAATAGAATTTGGAGAGCATTTATACTCAAACAAAACAAACCGATAACAGTCAAAACGTTTCATTCCCTAAATGAAAAATCAACTATAAATGGCAAGCTGATAAGATTCATTACTTTCTCTTTTCCTGTATAGCAAAAATTTCAAAATTTCCATCATAATATTGACTTTGAGTAGAGTCTGGCAGGTCAATTAAAGAATTTGGAACAAGAGAACCATTAACTTTTTTGGTTCAGTACTCATGTACATGATATGATGTTCCAAGACATGCTTATGGTATCCTCCTTTTTCTACAGTTGCATGTCATACTTGTCTCACATACCTTTTGTTTAGAGCGGTGGAGATTAGTCACAGTTAGAAAAGTGAGAGTTAAGTTAAAAGAAAAATAACATAAAGGAATTTTCTTTACAGATGGAAGGTGGATCCTAGTATCCTAAACAAATTCTGAAAAAACTATGAAAAGAAAAGTTTCAATTGAAGATATCCATATAATTCATTATTGGCAGTTTTCATGCTCTTGGAGGTTTGCTATAACACTGTGAACTCTAATGTATAAGAAACTGGATAGGTTCAAAAGTTCATTTGCTATAGGGGGTTTGACTGGAGTTATTCTGTAATTTCATGATGCATGTATAAATTTTTAAGCGTGTATTAATATTTTCATCAGATTTTATGAGTTAATTTTTTTTAAATTAGAATTATTGTTGTGGTAGTATTTTTAATATTACTTATATTGTCATTTATATTCTGGCAGCTTTTCTGTATCTCACATATGATTGAATGAACAAACCATGGAATGCTAATAGTCATCCAGTTTTCTTTCAGCAACAGACTGGGCTGGTTGCCTGGAGTTTTGATAGCTTTCTCATACGGTAGAATCCCACAAACACGACTGTTTCAAAAATTCAGAGTCATAGAAATCAAAGGTTGAATAATTTTAAAAACGTCAAGTTGAATATGTATATTAGTACAAGTAATCACTTACAGATTTGCATTGATCATAAAAGATCGAAATACTTATGCCAATCGAAAAATCTAATCTTTTAATAGGCACGTCATTGTTCCTATTTGACTAGTGTGCGAAGCTACGCACGAATCTATCTACCTATCCATAGAGTTCCATTTTGCACGAAATGCTAGCACCATCTATCAATTAATCAAAATAATTTCCACACACTCCCCACCTGAACTCTGTCAAGAGTTCATATTAATCTAAATCAATAAGTATTTTGACATATAGTTATAAAATAATTAATAAGTATATTGAATGAATAGAAAATATAATCAAACTATAATAATTATACCAAATTCTAAAAAAATGAATGTTAACATCAAATATAATTTTAACACTACTTCAATAAATCTAAACTATTCGTAATCATATGAAACTAAAATAGCAAAAATAAACAATTGCACAAAAACACATTGAATCAACTCATATTACCAAATAATAAAAATTGTTTTTAAAGTTCTAAAGGATATAATAATTGAACTGGTCGTCTTATTATTGTTCCATCAGCAGTTTTTAGTTCATAAGAACAAACTTTGTCATCACGACTACGAAAAACTTTTATTACTCTGCCACACTTCCACAAAAGTTTGCACTTATTGTTTCCTTCTATTAAGACGAGATCATCATAAGAATTCAGATTCTGTAATTGACGAGCTGTCCGAAGATCCATTAAATATTGTTTTTTCCATTTAGTCCACAATTTCCTAACCAATAAACCTTGATAAATCTTTCTTTTGGTCAGAGAGGACTTCGTAGAGCAATCTTTAACAATGGAGTTGGTAGGTAGTGTAGAAGCTTTCTTTCCGAAAATCAAGAAATTGACTGGTTTCAGTGGCAGTGGTTCCTTGTGGTCACTATATACATAGGTCAATGGATGAGAATTCAAAACAGCTTCCACTTGTACTAAAACCATTGACAATTCTTCAAACGTTCTTTACCGAGAATTTTCCTTAAGCATTCTTTCACTGATTTTACTAATCTCTCATAGAAGCCTCCCCACCAAGCCCCTCGTTCTATTATAAACTTCCAATCGATTTTCTCATGCGACAGAAAATCTTGGAATTTCTCATTTGACAAGAGTTGAAAGACATTGTCGAGTTCCTTTTGTCCCCTTTTAAAAGTTTTTGCATTATCCGAATAAATTATTTGACAATTGCCTCTCCTAGAGGTGAATGTTTTGAATGCCATCAAGAAAGAATCTGTAGAGAGATTTGGTACAAGTTCCAGATGTACAGCTCTAGTGGTAGCGCAAGTAAATAATGCTACATAGGCCTTTTGACTCCCTTCAACGTTTTTTATGTAAATCGGTCCTGCGAAATCTACGCCGCAAGCGTAGCGTGGTGGCGTCTCATTGATTCTATCTTCTAGAAGCTGAGAAGTGGTCTGGTCAGCAGATTTTAATGAATATTTTTTACATATAAGACACTTTTCTTGACAAACTGACGTCCTGTTGGGATCCAAAAACAACTACGAATTTCAGCTAAGGTCATTGCTACTCCTCTATGCATCATTTTGACATGTGTACTTTCTACTATTAAATTCATTCCAGGAGTTTTTTGAAAGAATCGCTGGATGTTTTTCATCATGTGACAAACTAGAATGTTCTAATTTTCCACCTGCTCTCAGTATTCCATTCTAGTCTAAAAAGGGATAAAAAAATATATAAAGATGTTTTTTTTTCGACTTTATTTGCCTTCTTCAGAGACTTGATTTGTTTGGTATAAAAGCGTTCTTGTTCAGATCTAATCCAATAATTTTTGGCATCTACTAATTCTTCGGTTGTTAATGCACATGTCAAATGGTTCGTCTTCCTAATTTTACCAATGAATCGCTTCATCCAACTGGTTATTCTCAACAATTTTCTTAAATTACTATATTTTGAGTCTATTAGCCTTTCGTCAACTGCCGTGCACACAAATTCTTAAATATCATCAATGTTCTTGTGGTATTCTAATTCTTCTTCAACGATAGGTTTTTCTTCATTCTGTCGAGGCCACAATTCAGACGACATTTTAACCCATTCTGGTCCTTGAAACCAGATAGGATTGTTTTTCAGCTCATGAAGTTTAGCTCCTCTCGAAGCCAAGTCAACTGGGTTACTTTTTTGGGGATGCTAAATTTTGTATTTCTTGAATACGATTTTTAACGAAAAGCTTAAATTTCTTTGCACAGTCCTTTATCCAGAAAAGGGTGATTTTCAAATCAGTCCGGAAAAAACAAAGTTGTAACTTCAATACTTTAACGATGCTAGTGCCTAACTTAGCCAATAAAAGAGCTACCGTGAGTTCCAACCTAGGTAAGGTGAGCAGTTTTAAAGGTGCTACTTTGGTCTTGGAAGCAACAAAAACTGTAAATATTTGTTCATTACTGGAAATTATATGCTACTGTACCATACGCTTTTTTGCTAGCATCAGAAAAACAGTGCTGCTCAATCCTTTCCACATCACTATTATCAATTGCAGAAAAATAATATCGTGGAATACTGATTTCATCCAAACTGGAAACTTCTTTGCACCATTTTTTCCATACAGAACATAAATTTTCTGATAGTTCATCATCCCAATCTAAAGCAAGTACCCAGATTTGTTGCAATATGATTTTGACTCTAAACGGTAAGTTATGAAATTTTGTGGATCTTCGAATGGGTTTTCTGTAAACAAAAAATGTGTTACACAAACACGACTGTTTCAAAAATTCAGAGTCATAGAAATCAAAGGTTGAATAATTTTAAAAACGTCAAGTTGAATATGTATATTAGTACAAGTAATCACTTACAGATTTGCATTGATCATAAAAGTTCGAAATACTTATGCCAATCGAAAAATCTAATCTTTTAATAGGAACTTCATTGTTCCTATTCGACTAGTGTGCGAAGCTACACACGAATCTATCTACCTATCCTTAGAGATCCCGGTGGAGAGTCTGTTGAAATTGAAAAAGGCGTGTCACGTTTCGCACAAAACGCTGGCGCCATCTATCAAATTAATCAAAATTTCCACAGCGACATAATGTGGACTGAGAGACTCAAGTTTCCGAAAAGGTTGAGTTTTATGGAGGAGAATAAGGGTTAGGTTATTCAGAAATCTCATTATTTAATCTTTGATGCACACAATATTATTTTTATAATGTTGTAACTAAAATACTCTAGAAATCAAATATTATAATCTTAGAGACAAATAATATATGAATTAAAAAAAAAATTTTTTTTCTCTTGCTCATTGATCTGTGGATGGTGGTCACACTGTGAAACCAGCATGCATCTAGGACTTTGAAACTTACTGAGGTAGTGGGGGGGCACTTACCTTTTTACCGTGCATGTTTCCAATAAATGACAAAATTTGTGAATTAAAAAAATGTAAGAATTGCATTATATATAATTTTTTTTAATTATTTTACAAAGTAAATCGTCAGAAAAAATTAAAAAAATAAAACATTTATGTAATTTATCTATAACAGTGAAAACACAAGAACATAATAGTAAGGGCGTTCCAATAAATGGATAAGAAAAACTGTAAATTAAGGATAAAAAAACTCAAGTGTTTTTCTTTTCTTTTCTTTAATGCCGAACAAATTTTTTGTGACACTGTTTAAAGCATGTGTTGTCTTTTTGGTATATGCATAGACCCACATTGCATGTTTTGCACATGTACTTGTTCTGTGAGGTTCCTCCGTTGTGCTATAAAATGTGCACCACCAGGACTTTAATTTCACTAGTCTATGCCCAGCATTCTTTAGTCTCTGGCACATGAAGTTTGTGGTTTTTTATAATGGGGGGGGATTGGTCTTTTTGGCTTTGTACTGATCTTTCGTTTTCCATTCATATTTCATCCCAAAATATTTTAAATTTAAATAAAACTTTTATGCAATTTTTTGTTACTATAAGATGTTAACTGTTATATGTTACCGAGTATATGTTACTGGCAGTGTAATGAAAAATGGGCATTCTGTAGAATGTCTAGGCAGTATATAGAATGCCTGATGTTTGAGAAAAAAAATGAAATATCTAAATTATTTTAATGTTATGGCCAAGGATTCTTAGTCTTTTTTGTCCCATCTACCCATTTCACCAGTGTTAAAATAGATGATCATGCCCTGCTTCCTTTCTAAAACTTGAAATATATATATATATATATATACATTGAAGATTAAAAAAAAGTATGAAACTCAAAATTACTAACTCTAAATTGTCTCCTTCCTATAATCTAAGTTGTGTCACTAAAAGAACTAACCATATTATGTCATCTGCATGGCCGTGAGATCTTTTCCAATCACCATTCAAAACTAAACAAAGGATTCAGCTGTAATAAGCCTTTTGCTGAAATGTGCATTCTCTTTCCTACTATCTCTTGCCCTGCTTCATTACTGCATCATTAGGAAAACTCATTTTATGCCTTAAATAGCATGGAATATATAGTAATAAAGTTTTCAAATGAATAACAGACAACTACCTGAGTGTTCCTCTGATAATGTGCCAAAAACTGGAAAAATTGGACTACTTATGTGAATTTTTAGGCTTAGTAATGCAAATTACCCATCCTAACAAACAGTGCATCCTGTCAACACCCCACACAAAGGCAGCAGTTTGTTGACTAAGGTGCTTGTCCTAAAATGGTTAAATTAACTAATTTTAAGCAGTGGCAAAATGTTCTTTTTTGGAAATGGGGAGGGGGCATCAAATCACTAGCAGCAACCTAACCATATAGCAAAATTTACAGAATAAGCAGTAATACTATTTCTGCAATTACATGCATGTTAGACTTTTACCATAAAGAACTGTTATTTTCTTTTGTGACTTATCTTAGCCAGCAAAACATAGGATGTGAAGCTTCACTCTGTAGAGTTTTCAAATAGAATCTCAGAATTAAATTTTAATTTATATAAAGTAATATTCCTTGAAATAATGCTTTCAGATCTTAGTTTTCTTTTCATTTTAAAAAGATGATAGTTAAAAGCAGCACCTTCTTCCCCCCCCCCCATTTTTGAATGGCTGAAAGGCATCTATGAGTGTACGAAAGGTAAATTTTATTAAAAAACAAGTTCATGCTTTTGTAGTCTAAAATACAGTATTACCATATATACTTGTATTTTCAAAGGTTAATATCGGGTTTTAACAATTTAGAAATGGAAATTATCTATGGAATGTACTGAACCTAAACAATCAAATGAAAGTTATCTACTCCTGTAATCGTAACCCCCTAAAAAATAAACTGTGTCAAATGAAAAACACTTGAAAAATGTGCGACATTTATTTGCCTATAAAATGCAAACCAAGGGGATGCATTTTTTGTAGCTGAACAGGAGAATCCCATAAAACTAGATTGTAATGTTGGGTTATGCATGTATCAGAAAGGTGCAATATGTTTAACCTTTTATATGCCAGTGTTCATTTTTTGGAACATCATGTTTAATATTTTTAGAAAAAAATAAAGTACTATATCTGTCAGTTTGAAGAAATTACTGTTTATTATAGAAAGTATGATTTTTTTACATAAAATCTATGTTTCAAGTATGAATATTTCAGCATTCAAAAATTTCTGAAAACTGCCTTTTTTTACAATTTTTACAATACTTCAGAAAAAAAATTCTATAAAATTCCTACAAATTCAAATCCACCCAAATATTTTCCCATCGTACTTAAAAAGGACAAGTTTAATGAGTTAATAAAAGAAATTGAAATAATAACAAGAAATATTCCCTCACAATTGCATAAAACTGCAATCATGTAACGCTATACAAAATCAGTGATGTCACATGTATATTTTTCTTCATTAACTACATTCAGTACTCATATTTCATAAATATGCCTTTTTTTGAGAGACATTAATGGTGTGTCATTTATTTCTGAAGAAAGGAGGGATGAGAGGATTGGAGGGGGGTCTCATCTCTCTCTTTAAGAATGGTTGGTAATTGGTTTCAGTTTTATTTCTCTGTTTTGATCTCTAATAGCTGCTTGTTTCTTTTGTTGTTAATGACCACTTGTGCTTCAAATCTCTCTCTTTTATGAAGCGATTTGAAAAAAGTTTCATCAATTTGGATTTTTCCATGAAAACCTGAGTTTTGATGAATCCATGGTTCCGTATAATGGACATTATTCTGCTAAGATGTTAATACGTGGAAAGCCAATTTGCTTTCATTTCAAAGTTTGGGAGCTTTGCTCAGCAAAGGGTCATCCTTATGCTATGTCTATCTACGGTGGAAAAAGTTCAAAAAATGAAAATTTGCAGCTTGGATCTCTGAAAATTTTTTTTATTGACAATCCAGAGAAACACAAAGTATAATTCGATAAGTTTTTTACATCGCACAGTCTGCTGACAGATTTATCTAACAAAGGCTCTAAGACAATCAGCACAGTGCGAGATTCTAGAATGGAACAATGTCCTCAAGCTAAAGAAATGTCGAATTTTCAACATTGAGAATATGATCACCGATGTGATGGAGAAGTTTATATGTGCCCTTGGAAAGATAGTTAGTTCTGTTGCAACTATTTCATCAAACTTTATCACTAGAACCATTAGGAAGAGCAAAAAGGTATGTCCGTGCTCAAAAAAAGAAAAAGTTGATGTTTCCCAACCTTACATTATAAAATTATTATTGGAAGTTATCGGCCAAAATTTTGCAGCAAAAAATGGTACTGGAACTTATCAATGCACTGAATATAGTTATGGCTGCTGGGTAGATCTTACACACTGATATACACAAAAACACCACATTAGAAATGACTCAAATGAATTTTAGAAGAGAAATTACTTTGAATTTGCTTTGAACAAAACCTCAAATTGAGGTTATACCTGAATCCCCCATGCCCATCAATCGACAATGTCAAGAAAATCAGATGCACATTATATAGCTACATCATCATACGGATGTTGTGTAGTGTGCCAAAAAATCCTAACATGTATTTTGAATGCAAAAAAAAAAAAAAAAAAGGCGTCATGTACGCTGCTTCCCACATCATGCACACTGGAGAAATTGCTCAAAAGGATTCCAAAAAAATTAGTGTTTTAGAATGTCTTATATTTTTTGTGCTACTGGTTAAAATCCTACATGCTTTCTAAAGGATAAAATATTTTATTTTTTATCGGTAAGGTATTTTACATTTATTCATATTAAATGTGTATTTTTAGTAAAGCATGTGTTGTGTAAAATTGTTTTTATTGCTTCTTTATACTTTTTTTGTAGAATTTCTTATAAAATATGTTAATTAAAAATTATATAAATTTTTAAGATTCATCACACACCGCTTTGTTTTCATGAAGTGAAAGAGAAAAAAAGACTTACATTTCAATGTTTCAGAAATAGAACATCCGGGATATCATAGAAATCTTTTTTTTTTATAGTGTTTATGGGTGTATTCTAATGTGAATTTGATGAGTTAGTTGTGTCTTTTATTCCTGGATCATAGTGCGGTATGTAAAAGCGAGAACGTCCCCCTTGTGAGAAGAAGCATGCTATTTTTTTTAAACAAGTATTGTTCAGCTTTAGGGTAAAAAAAATTATTATTTAGCAGTTTAATATCAAAAACGTAAAAAAAGAATCGTGCATGTCAAAGGGTTTCAGATCCCTTATTATGGGTTTTTTCAATTCTCTAGCTGCTGTAAATTCCCTGAAGAGATGCATATTCTATTTGAATAATGGCATACTGAATTTTTTTGCAGCAAAAGAAAAAATCATATCTGATCAGATTTCTCTGCGAGATAACTGTCATCAGTTCGTAGCACCTCTTTTAAAATGAGGCAGTTTATCAGGCCATACAATCTTCAAACAAAAGCTTTCTGACTACTCTTGTTACAAAAGTGTATCTTTATTTATAAACTTTATAACCAAGGAAATAATATTAAAATATTGCATGAAACATAAACTGACTGTTAAATAATGCAAGAAAAGGCATTAAATATTCCACATAAAAGATAGCAAATGTTGTTATTCTACAATAATTTTATTCATGTTATTATACATGGAATGAAAAAAGAATAGATCTTTTTTGTAAATTATGGTGAAATGTTTAAAAAAAGTTTTTAAAAACCACAAGAATGCAGTATGAGAAAATAAAGATCATGTAACTTTAGTTCAGTGAGACCTAATTCTTGGGAACAATTCATGGCTTTTTTATTATTATTATTATTTCCCAATTTTAAATGCAACTAAATTGAATTTGCGTTCATATTCTGTTGAAACTTTTAGAATGTGTAGACTTTTAAATCAGAAAATCTTGTATTTATAGGTCAACTCCTCAACAGTTAAAAATGCCAGGAAGATCCAAGAATATAAATCTGCAGACTCTTGAAAAGAAAAGCTCAATGAATAAAAAGCAGACTTGTATACAGGAAACTTGTATTGATACAGAAGACACTGAAGTCAAAAAGCGAAATTTTATTAATAATAATTCAATAGAAACTTCAAGAAAAGTTGAAGATTTGATCAATGATCGTTCCAATTTATTCGAGAAATGGGATTCTGAAAAAAATTCAAATTGCCATGAATTTTCACGAGTTGAAAATGTTGATCAAGGATTACAGATGAATTTCTCTCATGATAATTTTTTGAAACAGGATAACTTTAATGAGAGAAAAAAAGATAATATTTTGGTGCAGTCTGATAGTTTTAGTGAGAGAAAAGTAGATGAGGAGAATGAGAATTATGATACAGGAGGAATTGCACTTTCTTCTGGTGTCTCAGAAATGTTAGACAATGGGATCAGGGATAATAAGCAAGATTTTGTTGCAACCAATACAAATATTGAAGAAAGGAAAAAATCTGATCTTAATGCAAATGCTCCAGATTTTATTCCAAGTATGTGGCCAATGATTTCTTTTGATGGTAAGTCTCTCATGGAATTAGTTGAACTTTCATCTTCTAGCTCAGATATAAAACTACTGACTGCTATTTTGAATAAAAGTTATGAAAAGTTTGATACAAATCTCTTCAGTAATCGTGACAAAGAGGAAATAGATTTTTTAAAAAGTATAAGTAATCCATCTCAGCCAGAAGAAAATCAGCATCTCATTTTGAAAAGGCTGTGTCATTTAATCAGAAGAGCTCATGACAGGCCTAATAATATGTACCCAAATGTACAAAATAGATACCGTTCAAACAGTGGATATCAATCTGGTCAAAATACAAAATATTATAATAGACCACCAAGACACCGAAGAAGTGAAAAATAATTTTGTATTAAAAAATTGAATGCAATATTATGTATTGTGTAATTTTCAAGTGTTTTTATAAAAAATATGGTCTGAAATTACAAGTTTTAATATCATACTAAATAAATATAATTATACATTGTGTAAATATGTAATTACAATTTCTAGAAGTAATGTAATCTATTTGCTTTTGTAATTAAAGTAAATAAATTTTTAATTTAATTATTTTTCTGCATTATTCTCCCCTCTCTCCTACATTTTAACTTTAAAAAACCATGTAATGCAAAATTATAAAATACTGTTTAATTACTCTTTAATAGGATATTTAAGTATGGTAATTCCCTGTATGTTATTGTTTACTTTGTTGCAATTTTTTGCATTATACAGGTTAAGGATGCAGTGGATATCAAATTGGCTAGCTGCCGAAAATTCAGCTATCTGGGTCATTGATGTAAAATTTAACATAATTCTGTTTCAAAAAACGTTGAAACCTATGAACTCTATTTTTATACCATACATTATACATAAAGTATGTAAGATGTAGAAAGAAGTTTCAAATTTTAGTTGTGTATAAATAATTATCATATCATATATAGTTTGTTATAAAAATCCAGTTTTAATCATAAAACAAGTTTAAATCCATAGAACTCATTGGGAACTTCTGAATTAATATAAATGAGTTGTTTAGAAGCTTCTTATATTAAATATTTATATTTAAATAGTATAAAAACTGCTAGAAATAATGTTAAAAAATTCTTGAGCAACAGCAGTTTTTTCAGCATATTAAATTTATTATTTATGTCTTTATATGCTGTTGAATATAATAAATTTCTGAGCTTTTCATAGCATTAGTAATTACTAATTGAAAAATGATTACATTTATTAGACATTTCAGTGAAAAAGAAAGAAAGAAGATCACCCTTATCAGTAATTTCTGAAGTTATTCCAATCATAGAATAAAAATTTGTCTAAGTATTGTGGATTATTTGGTATTGCAGCCATAAAGCACACACAGTGAAAAGAAAGAAATGTATAAATATTTCTAGATGATTAAATTGGATGAATACTCTTCAGTCACAAAATTACAATGAACCTTCTCTATCACATGGGTGATATTTCTGTTAATAAGTATTGAATATCATCTCCACAGAACACAAATATCATCCAATACTGTATGTGCATGGTTGCCAGAGTGCTTATTTTAGATCCTTCCACCAAATAATCAAGGTTAAGATTGGCTAAAAACAAATGCTCTTGTTAATGAAAAAAAAAATTCTGTCAAAGAATATAAAAAATAGCATTAACAATTTTGATCATGTTAATAATAAAAAAACTTCTGCAAAGAAGTTTTACAGAAGTAGGTTGTGCTTCAGATACAGAACGTGCAAGTGGCTGAACAATTAATTTTTATTCACTAATTAAGTATTTTTCTTAGCCAGTTCCAGGAATTGATCACTAAGCTGATAGAAAATGAAAGGGTTAAAATTATCGTAATATATTTAAAATAATTAAAAGATCTTTCTTCATATCTGGTAACATATAAACAGCATGTTAAAAGTGGATATACTGTGCAACAGTTTTCTGTTTTTTACCAAAAAGTATTGAATAAATATAATTTTCCACATCATTATTTTACTAATTCTGAAAATGTGCATAAGGAAATTATTAAATAATTTGTGAAATTATCAACTTTGGCTTAAGGTAGAAAAATTTTTAATTAAAGATTATTTTGACTTAAGAGTTTAGAAAATTCAATAACAGCATTGAAATTTTAAAAAATAAGGAATTTTTTTGCATATTTAATTTGCCAAATATTTGGTTAGGTAATCATAACTGAATACTAGTTGCTGAATATTCAATATCTAGGCCAGATAATGGAAGTTAGCCAAATCATCTATTGCATCACTAATAGAGCTCTATTTTAAAACCAGATATATAAGTGTTTTTAATGTCAGTAGGCATTGAAAGCTTAAGATATATTAACGGAATGGCATGACTTTTTTGGAGGGCAGGGAGAGGAAAGCTTGCTATCTAAAGTGTGCAATTATCTATATTAAAAGTTCTGGCATTTGTTTATTCACTGATTATCTGAGTACCAACAGCATCAAATTATTAAAATGTTTATTTTCATTAGAACAAAATTCAAAATAGTATTTAGAGACTATCTAAATACTATTTTGAATCTATACCTTTCTATAAAATTTTATCACAATCATTAGACTTTATTTTTAACATTGACAAGAGTAGAAGAACTACACTGAAGTCCCACTGAATTAGGGATAGCAAGTAAATAATGAGTTGGGCCTCCTCTGGCCTTGATAGTGGCTGCCACTCACACTTGGATAAATCACAGATTCAACAAGTTTGTAAAAGCGTTCCATGGAAGTGGCTTGCCAAACATCGGCTAGAGTTATCCATAATTCAGGAGGGGTCACTAGTGTTCTGTGATATGCTTTCACATCATCTTTCTTTGGAAAAAAAAAAACATCACAAAGCTGCTCAATAGGATTTAACTCAGAGCTTCTAGGCTGATAATTCATGGCAGAGAAGTCAGAGGAATGCTCATCCAACTAGGTAGTAACTAACTGGGACCTGTGAGAGACTGGTTGTCTTGCTGGATTACCCAATTTCCATGTGAATGACAGGGCAACATAAATGAATGAATATGATCGCCCAGCAACACTACATACCGAATCAGGAGGTTGGTACGAGTGCAAAAGATCCCACGTACTGCTAAGAGAAAACACTTCAAACCATTATTAAGCCGACATGACCTTACACACTGGCATGCCAGAATTCCTGGCTTTATGAGCTTAACGCCATATTCTCAGCCTGCCGTTAAGTAGTTCGAATTGAGACTCATCACTCTACTACTCATTATCAGTCATCTAGAGTCCATTCTGTGTGTTATCGTTTGCAGGCAAGACGTGCACCCAGATGGCTTGACTGAGCCATGATACTCTTCTTAGTCTATCTATCTCCAAGTCCATATGGTGAGGTGAGCGTTACGCAGTCTGTTTACTGTCTGTACGACTAGTGCTTTGATTTAGCTGGATGGTAATTTGAGCTGATGTTTAGCTATGGCACAGTACGACTGAGCCATCTCATACCATGCTCATTCAAGGCTAATTGGCATCTGCAGTTTGCCCGCTTGCTAGTTTTTTTCCTATCATCCACGTATTCTCGGTGTACTCTTGACACTGTCGAACTTGAAAATCCTATCCCTCTGACGATTTGGGAAATTGAATGGCCAATGCTTCAAAGACCTACTATTTGTGCGTGATCGAAGGCATCTAAATCAGAAGTTTTACTCCTACTGTCAATTGAAACGACTGATTAGCAACAACCATAGTACTAGTTATATATGCAGCTACCACAGAGCTCTCACATGAGCATATATGCGGCACAGCACTACACAATTTATATAGTCATGTCTATCTCCACTTCAATGTATGTATTCCTGAAAATTTTATCATTACCATTAGATTTTATTTTTAATGCCCCCAACAGTAAAAAAACTACATATTCCTGAAAATTTTAACATTACTGTTATAAGTTTTGTAACTGATGTGCAAGACATAAAATTCTTTAACAATGTAATAATTTTTTAAGGCAGAAAAAGTTTTTGCTGCCAGCTGTAAAGTGACCATTCTGTGAGAATTATCTGCTGTAACACAAATTTATTTTTTTTATTTAACTTTGGAAAAATGTTTATGTACGACTAACATTTGACAATATTACACTGAGAATAAATTGGGATATTATGGTAAATTTAAAAATTAAAAATGTAATTTTATGTCACAGACATTGCAGAATTGTTTAGATATATTCTAACTTTATATTCACTTACAATCTATACATTTTTTCTATCCCTTAATACTATTCTTAAACATCATTAACCTGTAATACATAGGATACGGCTACAGAGGGTCAGCCGGAAAAGTTCATTCTAAATAGAGCTCCATGAGTCAAAAAGTTTGGGAACTACTGCTTAGTTCTCTAGCTGTGATAATGTATCCTTGGAAGTGCATAACGTCTTAATCAGGGATATGCAAAAATTATGAGCAATGGCAGAAAACAACAGGGTTATAATAAATGATGCTATAAAAGCAAAATATTTAGAAAGTTTAAATTCCTTATTGAATAAAATGATAAATAACTTTCCCTTCTATTCTTAGAACAGTTTTTGATCGATTGATACTTGAAGGCCAAATTTGAAGACATAACTGACAAGCCATTAATTTTCTGCCATTCACAAACACTAAACTTCTCCACCCGAATATGAGCACCTGGAAGACTGAATTTGAAATTTGGAATTAGTTTTATTGTCTTATTTCATATTTGTAAAACAAATTTTTGATTAAGAAACTTGGCGATTTCAAATTGAGGAATGGTAACACTGTAAAGAAAAATAACATTATTTCCAGCACACAAGACTGTCTATCAGAAATTCAAAAGATAGGCTGTCTTTTAATATTTTTATCCCAAAGGGACATTAAGCCAAATGCTCTCAAAACATGCATGTGTGTGTAAATAAAAAAACTGCCCCTTTTGGCATAATGTTAAATCTGAAAGATTTCAGTTTTTTTTTAATTATTATTATTAGTTTGTTCAAACTCTACAATTTTTAGATATACAATATGGTATAGCACTATTAATTTGGGGTTTGAGTATTACAGCTATAAGTATTTTCTTATCAAGGCTTCAGTCTGCAACTTAGTGTGAATGAAGTAATACATTAATTATTATATATTTAGCATTTTGATATATAACACTGTTTCAAGAATGCTTATGACTGAAGTTGAGGTCTAGAATTTATTAATAGTCAATAAATTCATTTTCTCATTTCTATTTTACAAAAACTGAAATAGAAAATAATTACACAACATTCATAATCTCATGTTTTAATTTTGAAATATTTATTATCACAGTTTATTTGAAATAAAGAATTAAATGATTCGTCTTTGATTAAATTTTCTAGCCTAATTCATTAATCAATTAATTTGATAGTATTAAAAAATATAAAAGATATACTGTTGTTATACATAAACAGGAGTATGATATACTGTGGGAATACTGGAAGGGCAAGGGCATCAGATGTTCTTAAGGAAAAACTGAAGATATTCTTTAATTACAAAAGGTTATAAAGGGGGTGAGGTTAGGAACTGCTGCTTTAGAACATACCTTTGCTTTCCTCTGCATATCAGTTTCTTCCACTGTTATGCCAAAAAGTTCTGGAAATTTCTGGCTTTCTGATTAACTTAACTTTGATTGCATAATTCCAAACATATCTAACAGTTACTTAATTTGATTTTTGTAAAAGTTTATTTCTTATGTACAAAATTTACATATTAAAAACTATTCTTCTTCATTGCTATCATATATAATCTTTTTAGTCATGCTTCTTTAGCACCTGAAATAAAAAAAGGAAATTATCACCAAGTTAAAAAATTATGCCAAATATATATATATACTGAAGAGCCAAAACATTATGACTGCCTACTTGATAATGTGTTGTGCAAACTTTGGACTGCAAAACAGCTGCAACTGGCCTTGACTTGGATGTCACATGTTCTTGGTAGATGACTAAAGACTGCCCGGAGGTTGTTTCAAATGTTTAAGCAGCAGTTATGCATCAAGATATTCCAACATGGTGGTGTTTGAGCTCTGAGTTACCGATCCATGACATCCCAAATGTGCTCTATTGGGTTAAGAGCCGGTGAGTTAAGTGACCAGGCCATTAATTGAAATTCCTCCTTAATTCTCCTCGAACTACTCCAACACAATTCAAGCCTTGTGACATGGAGCCATTGTCCTGCAGGAAGATTCCATTTCCATTTGGGAAGACAGATGCCACGTAAAAGTACAACTGATCTGCAATTACGTTCAAATATCTGCAGCTTCATGGTATGTTCTACCATAACTAAGGATCCCGGAGGCGCCAATGAACGTCTTCCAAAGCATAATATTGCCACCATCAGCCTGTATATGACCTGCTGTATGAGGGGGAAACTACTTGTCTGGAAAATGCCCTAACCTGACACAACCATCGATATTATGTATGAGAAAACACGATTCATCTGAGCATGCAACTGTCTTCCACTTATCCATGGGCCAGTCTCAATATTCCTGGGCCCACTGTCGGCATAGTTGACAATGAAGCTTGGTCAACAGAGGACTGTGTGTTCTGAAACACTTGGACCTTCACTGTATTGGACTGTCAGCTAAGCCTCTGTCTGGTGCTGATTTTGCTGTACCAAGCAGGACAGTCTTTGACATGCTTTTTCTTTGATGACACATGGACATCTACTGCTGGTTTCACTATCAGTTATCCACTTTACATAAATACTAACAAAGACAGATTGTGAACAACATACCAGTCATGCAGTTTCGGAGATATTCATCAGAGTGTTTGGGCCATTACAATCTGCCCACTATTAAATTCGCTTAGATCAGTAGCCTTTCCGATCACTCACAAAAGTAAGTGCAAGAATGATTTCTTATCTTCTCCAACAGCAGTCAAATACCATTCCCACTTAATCGCATGCCCTTCACATCATCCAGACAAGTTCATTGAAAAATGTGGGGATGATCACAATGTTTTGGCTCGACAGTGTGTTAAATATTTTATTTGGCATATTACTGTTTCTCTTTGTGTGTACACAAATTGTATATATATATGCACTCCTCAAAAGTGAAATTGCAACACCAAGAAAGAATGCATATAGCGTCATGGAAATTGCAGGAGCAAGAGTTGTGAGGTGGATATGCAAATGATAAAAGTTGTGCACGCATTGGATCACATGGTACGCATATGTGAGCTATAAAGGTCAGCCACTTTCCGTTCTCATAAATAGCACCTGGGGGTTTACAGGGCATTGGAGACTTTAGAAGCATAGAAAATGCCTCTGAGACGTTAGCGAGCTCAATACCATCAGTTAACGACTGGGGAACGTGACCGTATTATCGAACTGAACTTGATTTATTGCTGCGCACAATAGCCATTTGTGTTGGGCACAACGTGAGTACCATCCAACGTTGTGTTACATGATGGATTCAGGAAGCTGTAAGTGCATGTGGATGAGCAAGTGGTGCACGTCAGTACTCACAGACTGACATATTAGTTGGAGACACTTTCTTCACGTCATATGACATCTGAAGCCAGTTGCCTCCAGGAGCAGGTACATCTGTGTTTACCCAAACTATGCACAAAAGATTGTATGAAGTACACTTGTGTTCACGGTTCATTGACTGCTGAACACAAGACTAGATGCCTAGTGTGGTGTCAGGGTCATAATGCGTGGACCATCGAAAGACATCGGGTTTCGTTCACAGATGGAACTTGTTTCTGTCTGTGGATGAAAGACTGGCGCCAACCCAGAGAACATTATGAAACAGTCCATTTTGCCGAGCATCACACTGGTCCTGCTCTGGGCACATTATGGTTTGGGTTGAAATAATATTTGATCACAAGAGGCCCCTGGTACATATTAACGGCAGTTTGACAGCGGACTGCTATGTTACGCAAGTTGTGGAGCCTGTTGTTCTGCCCTAGTTGCAGGGCACACCAACACAGTATTCCAGCAAGACAATGCCTAGCTGCATGTCGTACTCTTAACAGCCTGACTGGATTTGACATCCAACCCTGGCCGAAAGGCTCTCCAGGGATGATCTGCGTACAGCAGTGGATGTGGCTTGGCAAAGGCTACCTCAGACAACCATCAATGAACTCACTGATAGCATGCTTTGCCGGATTGTGGCCTGTTTCGCTGCCGTAGGTGGGTACATTAGGCACTGAATAAATTGGTTTATAATGATTTTATGTGTCTATTTTTTTAATCATTTGCATATCCATCTCACAACTCTCAATCCTGCAATTTGCATGATGCTACAATATTCTTTCTTTGTGTTGCAATTTCACTTTTGAAGAGTGTATATATATATTAACTTGGTCTATCTGTATACATACATATATGTATACAGATAGACCAAAAAGGCGAAAGTAAAGTGTTAATATTGTTTTTAAGTAGAGACAGAAAAATAAATAAAATCTTTTTGTGTTACACAAGTTCAGATGTCCTTTCAGAAACCACAGGAAAAATGCTTCAGATGCCTATTCTGGCATTTTCTGCTGCCAACAGTACTCCAATTCTGGTTTTCAGATAACTAAATTGAAGTCCAGACCTCGGACTTCATTGAAATTTTAATTTTGTTTTTTTATGTATGTAAAGTGTTGACAAATATTACTGGATCTGATTTCCTAGGTATTTAAGGAACAAAAAAAACTAGTTCATTTAAAGATACTTAAACGTGAATTGTAATATCAATAACACACATCGGTATTCAATCAAAACAACTACTGCAAATAATATATGTGATAAATTACTAACTATTCTTCACTGCCAGAGCTTCCTGATCTTAATGAAAGTGCATAATACTATGCAGTTCATTGAATGGTAGGTCCTCCTGTATCATGTAGGCCTAGGAGATCAGTTCTAAACAGATTAAAAATTGCAAAAAATGAAATAAAAAATTATCACTTTAGGTAACATGTGATGCTTCAGAAGTAATTATTCCTCTATGCACAAGGTGTCAGAAAAAGACATAAATGAGTTGAGATCCGTGGGAGATTTTCAGAGGTCAAATGCTCAGACAGTAAAGGATAAGAACCTATTCCTTTAATAGTCACAGAACAGTTATTGCCACTCTTTTTTAATCAAGAGCATAAGAATGCAGTTAAGGCTGTGGCAACACAGCTTAAACCTTTCAACAGTTCATAGATGAAATAATTTTCTACTGAGCTGCCGAAAATATTCACTTTTGGTGAAAATATATTAATTGCGTCAAAGGATGAAAGATCATTGGGCACAACTGAAAGCTCATTTTGAAACATTAATTATGGGTTAACAATTAATGTACCTAAATTCATTTTTCGTGTAACATCTTTTA
This sequence comes from Stegodyphus mimosarum, assembly GCA_000611955.2. Taxonomy (NCBI): domain Eukaryota; kingdom Metazoa; phylum Arthropoda; class Arachnida; order Araneae; family Eresidae; genus Stegodyphus; species Stegodyphus mimosarum. The sequence continues at coordinate 95,091 of KK116155.1, forward strand.
GGTTTTGATGTATCTGAGCACAGTTTAAAACCTTTACCCTACAGATTGGAAGGTATTCAAAATTTCTCCAGCCTGAACTCTGACACAGTTAAGAAAATTTCTTGGTATTTTTAACTAATAGACATTTTGTTCCACGAGCTTCACTGTTTTAGCACCCTTAAATAGGTTATTGAAATGGCTGCATTGATAAAAAGAAACATTCACAGCCGACTAAAATAAAACAGCACCCTCTCAAATGGGACGACAAAGCTGAGAAAGTATTTACCAATGTAAAAAAGGCAATCGGCAAGGCTACTTTCTCAGACACCCAGTTCCCTATACTAATTTAAAACTTTGTACTAATGCATTGGATGTTATGGTTGGTAGCTTATTAATGCAACTGTGTAATTCAATTTGGGAACCCACTGTGTTTCTATTCATTAAACTCCGCAAAATACAAAGGGATGGTCAACCTATGATCTACTGGCTATATATCTATAAGCAATTAAGAAATTTTGGCACATATTCGAAAGCAGGTTCTTCACAGTCTACACAGACCAAAGCCCCTCATATATGCTTTTAAACAAAATCCTAAAAAGTGTTCTACACAACAACTTCATCTTGATTTTATTCGGCAAATTTCCACTGACATACAAAGTTATGTATCAAAAGGTTCTTAATGCCCTGGCGAGGGTAGAAATAGTACAGTTACTGATAATCAACATCGTTATTATAAAAAATTATCAGAAGCACAACTTTAGGACTCCAAAATTCCCTCTCTCAATCTTCACTAGTTTTTAAATAAGAAAAACATTATTTTCTTTCAGAAAATGTTATTCTTCAATGCAGTATGAACATAGTACACCTCGTCCATTCATTTTTAAATTTTTTCACCCAAAGATTTCAGCTGATTCACTGTCTTTCTCACGCCACATTCCAGCCTTAAAAAGGTAATCATTTAGCAATATTTTTGTCCTAATATGAAGAAATTTGTTAAAACGGCTATTAAATCTTGCTCACGATGCCATTCCAAAACTCACATACATTCAAAATCATCTTTTCTTTGATGGAAGGATGCCTGATGGATGCACATATTCATATTGATTTCATTGGTCATCTGAAGGTAGCAATTGCCTGATGAATACACAAATTCATTTTGATTTCATTGGTTCTCTTCTGTCATCTGAAGGTAACAATTACTGACCACTTCACACAGATGGCTAGAAGTTACACTTACTTTTTACAATGATTATTTTTCAGTTTCTCAATAGAAATAATTAAAAATATATATATTTTGCCAATTGCACAACCTATTCACCATTTTTATTAAATATGCACATATAAAAAATATTAGATTAAAAATTGGTTACCATTTTTATTATCAAAATTTAATTTATAATGCTTTAATTCTAAAATTTAGTGTGAAATTTGGGCCTGTTTAAGAGAGATCTACTTCTTTATGTCTAGTCTCATTTCACTTAGTTTTAACCATAAATTAGGATCCACTTAAATTTTTATCTGTATGTATTTTTTAAATATAACATGAAAGAAAATCCTTGCTCACACATATGAGTATAGGTTGTGCAATTAAAATGAGGCAATAAAAATTTAGCTCTATTGGAAATGCCTTTAAATTCTTTTTTTTGGGGGGGGGTTCAGCCAAAAGTTAACAAGTGTGTTATTTTTGAAATCTTCAGTTAGAGTTCGATCACAAGAAATATCTCTCAACTGTTCTTTTCTTCACAAGATAAAATTCCAGGTACATTTGAACAAAATGCATTTCTAATCATTTTTTCTTTTTTATAATCCTCAGGAAAATATATGTTGAAATTATTTATAAATAAAAACAATGATTTTTAATGCTGGATGCTAATTCTTCTTTTATTTTCAAATTATTTCAGTTAGAAAACTTTGCAAAAGTGGTAAACAGCTTAAAATATTATTATCCAATTTTTTTATTATTAGCTCGAGTTTTTTTTAATCATTGTATTTATTTTATCTCTAATGGTAATTGAATTAACATTTTGTCCTTGCAACTCTAAATTTAATTAATTTAACTTTCCAAAAATATCAGCTAAATATGCTATATACACCAACCATATTCACCAAATAAAGACTTTATCAACTCAAATTTTGAATCACAGAGGAAAATTTGAATTTCTGATCGAAGTTCAAAATGACGATTTAAAATTTTGTCTCTGGATAACCATCTTACTTCAGAATGTAGCAAAAGCGTTTTATGTTCACTGCCCATCTCTTGGCATAAAATCATAATTATTCTTGACTTTAAAACTTTTAATAAAATTAATGATTTTCACAGCTTGATTCAAAATGGTTTTCGGAGATTGTTTGGTCTACTAAAGCTTCTTGATTAACTTTGTTTATTTGAGAAATAACACTGGAATATTTTCTTGTTAAAGCCTGAGCTCCATCACTGCATACGGCAATGCACATATTCCAAGTAACATCATTCTCAGACATAAAATTCTCGGTTACTTTGAAGATTTCATTTGCAGTTGCTGTATCATGAATAGGTTCACAAAATAATATTCATTGGCAATTCCTTTATCTTCTTCAAAACGTATGTGAACTAATAATTGAAGAAAGTTCATTATATCAGTACTTTCATCCATTGCAATGCGAAATACTCCCTGTGTTTTACTTTTTGAATATGTGTCTCTTTTATGGAATCTGCCATTTTAAGAATTCGTTGACTTACTGTACCATTTGGTAACGGAATAGTATTAAGTTCATTAGCTGTTTTTTCATTGAATAATGTTAAAATGATATCTTTAGTTGCTGGTAATATAAGGTTTTCTCCAATAGTGTGAGCCTGCCCAGTCTTGGCAATTCTTAGGCTTACTAGGTAACCTTACTAGGTAGCTTCCAAAGTTTTTTCACTTGAAGTAACAAAACCTTTCATTAATTGTTTACGATTTTTGAACTCTGATAATTTCCTCTTAATATATTCTTCAGATTTATCCTTTAAATTGGCATGCTTAAATTCAAGATCTCTTTTAAGAGATGATGGTTTCATACTTTGATTGAGTAATAGTTCACTGCCAACAACACATTGAGTTTGAAGGTCCATTTCATCTCGATTCCAAGCAAACCCAAATGATATATAACTTTCATTTTATTTTCTGTAAATGATTTTTCTTTTCAATATTCTTAGTGCTAGTATATTGTCCTAGATCCATCACCAATGAATCAATACATTTCCGCTTAGTCAATACTAGCCATTTTTCCACTTTGAAAATCTTAATTTTTTAACAAATATTTAAATGCACAATATATTACGAGTTCTTCAAAAACAGATGATAATATTCTCAAATTGCACAGAAAAGTGAGGAATACAAAGCAACGAAAAGACAAAATACCTGCCATTAAGAGGTTTAGAAACAGCAAATTGGCGTAAAAAAAAAAGATTCTGATTGAAAATAGACCATAAATTGTGGTGAAATAAAAGTATAGACATGCTAATAAATCAATCAAAGATTAATGAGATGCTATTATCTTTTTATAGAAAGTTATTTTTATTTCCTATTAAATAAAGCATCCATTTCTATTGCTCCTTTTAAAAACGTAATTTACGAAAAATTTTGCTATGTATATGGCTCAAGGAATATCTGTGAAAATAAAAACAGATTATTTTGCTAAAGTCTATGAGCAGCTATTGAGCTTGAACAAAGCTCAGACCACATAAATTTATGAGTGTTAGAGAAAAAAACTTAAACAGGATGTTGGAGTATTTAATTTTTGCATTTAATAGTTCAAAACACTTTGTTTCTTTGTGTACCACTAGTGGTACGCATACCACCAGTTGAGAATCACTGGTCTATATCATTCTGCTCTGTCAAACTGGATTACATTGTAGCAGCTACTGCTTTTAACAAATAAGTCTGTGGTTACAAATTTGATTGTTTTAATTAACAAGGAGTCATAGCTTCTAAGAATCAACAGCAGACCACATCAAACCCTTAGAAGCTAATACTAAACTAAAATTAATGAATAAATGCCATTAATAGAGAAGTCAGAACTGGGAAAACTTAAAGAACAGAGGGAATGTAATGACTTTCAAACTGTCAGATCAGACTTCAGGAAGTGGAAAAGAAATTTTTTTAATTAATGATTTAATACATCGTAATGACAAAGTTTCAAGAAAAAAGGCATCCCTGTTGATATTGGTGATGAAAAGATGCCAGAAAATTCTTCATCTAGAAGCCAGATTAGTTTTTGCTCAACATTTAGGAATAATAATAATGAAAAAGAAGATTTGGTTATAATCTTTTATTGCCCATCGTTAGCTAAGAATGCTGTAAACCTTGTGCAAACTGTCAGTAGGAATCCTGAAAAAATAAAAGAGCATTCAAAACTTCAGTATGCAGACCAGAATTATCATTTGAAGTTGTGAACATGGACAGTATTGATACTATCTATCCCCTATCGGGTCAAGGACATGCATTATGGATGAGCATAAACGATGGCCTGAAGCTACCGAGGACTTCCCTGAATGCTAGATCTATGCATAAAGCATTGTTGCAGATATTTAATTCGGTAAGAATATCAGATGTACAAGCGATCAGGGAATCAATTTTACCTCTATATTAATACAGAAATTTCTTAGAATTGGAGCATATCCAATATTCTCATGTCTAATGTATCCACTTAGCAATGATTTAGGAGAGGGCTGATATAGAATTCATAAAAATATGTTGCATCATGTTATGTGAAAAGACCATAGAGGATAGGACAAACAAATTCCGTTTTTGTTATTTGGTTATGAAGAGGTTCCAAACAACACTATGGATGTACCACTATTTAATCTTTCAGACAGAAGTAAAGCTCATGGACCTTTAACAACTTTAAAATCATCTTCGGCAGGAGAAATACCTTTACCATGTCACAACCAATTGCAGAATACTTATAAGACCTCAAAATATGTTAAAAGCAGCAGAAAAACTTCTTTAAGTGCTCTGCATAAGCAAAAAGTACTTTAACAGACATTTTCATCTGTTAAAAAATTTGAGTTACGACAGCAAGTACTGCACCTTATTCCAGATTCTAACAACAAGGTAAATTGCAAGCTGGATGGAAGTTGGAGAACTAGTACAACATACTCCACCGCATTTCTACAAAGTTAAGTTACTTGATGGGAAATCTCGAAAGGTACATATGAATGAAATTTAGAACAACATTTCTAGAATTTAAGCAGTATTTGAAAATAAATTTGAAGAAATTTATCTAATCTCATCTAGTATCTTTGAATGACAAAAATAAACAGAGGACATTTTATTAGACCACCTAAAGAATGTGCAAAGATTATTAGGGAATACCAATGGCGAACAAAAGCAAGAAACTTATTTCTTTCAAAACTTTTTACACTCAGTTTTGTTTCAATCTGGATGTTGCTATGACTTTTCAGCATATAATGAATAGAGTTTTAAGAAAATATAGAGACTTCACTCATGCCTACATTGATGACACTACAGTACTTCAAACTGACAGTTTATTTAAGTGATGAAGAATTATATTATCAAAACTAGAAAAAATAGATTCACTGTTAATTTAGAAAACTGCTCATTCACTAGAACTCATTAAATACTTGGACATATTATTGGGTTCAGGAAAACATACAGATCCTGAGAAAATGAGAAAATTCAAGCTATTGTGAAGCTTTTTAAAGTCACATGCTAACAAAGAATTGAGAAGTTTGATATGGCTTTGCAATTATTATAAGGAATAAACTACTGACCATCCAAAAACACCATCATGAAGGAGCACACAAACAGCATGAAACTTGCATCATGTGTATATCGTGGTGATGGAATATGCAAATGATTACTATTTCAGCATATGCACACATCATGGGCAAAGAGAGCATTCCTTACAATCCGTACATAAAGGGAGGAAAGCTTGCCATTATGAACAACATGAATTGTTCTCTTGTGAGATTGTGTGTGCAGCTTCAGTATGCCTCTCAGAAAAAAAAGAGCATTATTTGAACATGCTTCTGGGTTCAACTGAGGCAGAATCATAGTATACAGAGGGTGTGGATTATCCTTCCAGGAAATCAGTCATTGTATCGGACACAGACCAGAAACAGTCATGCGAATATGGAATCAGTGGATGCTGGAGGGAATGATAGACAGACAGGAGCAACTGCAACCGCCTCATGGCATCACTCCATTGGAAGACAAGCATATTGTGCATACAGCACAGAAGATCGTGCTGCCAAATCCACAACCATATCACACTGAATGCAGTATGTAACACAACACTTAGTGTCTGCATGAATAATTGTGTCATGTTATAGCGCAATGGATTGTCTGCTAGGTGGTCCATTGCTTCACTTACCTTTAACTTTTAAGTGCAGGCATCTGCATTTACAATGATGGACTGAATAGAGGAGATGGACATTCAAATGGCATGACACTGTGTTTTCAGATACCATGGAGAAAAGCTGTTCGATTTTTATGTTGTGCATCGTCATACTGGTTCTGCTCGTGGTGTTATGGTGTGGGGTGGGGTTGTATTACACTCCTGCATCCCTTAGTATGCATTATGGGTACACTTACCAGATAGTGCTCCATCTTCGAGATTTTGCACCTTGTTCTCTTTCCTTACTTTCAGGGCTTGCCTGAAGCCACATTTTAACTGGACAATGCATGACCATATGTTGCATGCAATGATCATGCTTTCTTCTTAGTCCACCATATTGTATAATTACCCTGGCCAGAATGTTCTTTAGATCTATCGACTATTAAACATGTCTGGTCAATGATTGGAGAACTCCTAGCATGGCATGCCACACCCATGGGTACGGCAGATGAACTTTGGTTTCATGTGGAGGAAGCATGGGCCATCATTTCTGGACAACACATTCAAAACCTCTTTTTACTCAAAGCCGCGGGGTGTAGTGGTGGTTATCGACAAATGTGGAAGCAACACTCATTACCAATTTTTTCATCTTCCTCACCTCACAGAATAATGTATTTCAAATAAATTAGCATTGATAGTATGTGTAATTTCTGAAATAAATTTGGTTTTGATATTTCTTGTTCTTCTTCATGCTGCATTTTGGATAGCCAGCAGTTTGTATTCCACATTATCAGAAATTACATACCTACTTGAAGTATGAACTAGAAAAGGAGTTTCTGAACATTTTCTTTTACCACCCAGATAGTAGAGTGGTTAGGAGAACCTGACTGTGATACTGAAGGGCCCGGGTTCGAATCCCGGAGAAGGCATAGATGTAAAATTGTCTGTCCCTTCATAGGAGGTAGCGGTGGCCGTCTATTAGGTGCCTCCACAATAAAATGGTCGCCACTTCTGGTTTTAGTAGTGGCCAATGCCGTTAAAGGCAAGTGCCCGCCATTCATTTAAATATATATATATTCTTTTGACTAAAATTTATGTACATTCTACAACTGAAGAAACTGCCACAGTAGGCAACTAATATGGGTACACTCAATCTTGGAGAACACTTTTTTAAAACTAAAATTCATGTAAAGACATTTCTACAATTGAAGAAATTGTCAGTGGAGGCAATTAATATGGTACATCCAATCTTGGGGATCCCATCATAATACAGTCAGGTGCTTCTATAATGTGCATTGGCACTTTTTATTTCAATGTAGAGATGGAAAAACCATGTAACCTGTGCACCTTATACAAGCGCAAAGCTAACAAAATCTCAACAGGCATGGCCAACAATTGAGAAAGAGGCATTTACAGTCATAAGGAATTTGAAGAACTTTGTTGCAATGCTGGGTGTAAGTACTCTAAAAACATGATATAACTATTTTACACTGCCTGGGTGCAAAGCTTTAGCAATTCTTATGCTTTGTTTTGATTATCACTTCATAACTGATATATTGATTATATGTGCTATCATTATGTAACTCTTTATATTGAACTTAAAAAGAACATTAAGAGGACAATTAGCTTAACATCATGTGATGATCACTTATGTTATATTGTTATGATTATATTGGTTTAAAGTACTTATTTTTATACTTTTTACAGATTAAGTAAATTAATGGAGATCCAAAAGATTTCTTGTTAAATATGGTTACTTCACTAAGTATTGAATATTTAAATTGTATTTTGAAATTTTATGCTTAGATTTATTTGCTATCATTTCTGTGAATTATTAGAAATATTTTTGAAGTATTTTTATACATAACAGTAATTAATTGAGAACACTGATTATGATAACTATTAAACGGAAAAATTTGTGTTATGTAGCAGTTCACAGCTGGAATTCATATAAAATTGATCAAACAAGTATTTAAAGGTACCAGACAATTATCAGATCCGTGGTCCTGGGTTTGCACCCCAATCACAACTTTAGATGGACGGGGCTCATGTTTGATACTTCCCTCCCCTTTCATGTCTCAAGGGAAAAATAAATGTACTCCCTCTGGCGAATGAAGCAACAGGGAATCAGTTAGAGTCTGGATAGAAACAGAGTAACTGCTATGATAGATGGAAATGCACACTTGCCAATAACTGAATATATGCTAAAACTGTACTATGAAACAAGAATGCACTTTGGTCTCTTGAAGACAGACATTTTAAAATTAACAGTACGCAAAATTCATATATATAATTTTACACATTGAATATATTATCATTTGTATAAAAAAATCAAAATCTGATGGAATATATTTGACAAGAATTGTAGTGTTAAGTTAAAAAACATAACATTTCTTCAAAAGATCAACTGAAACAAATGATGAAACAAGAATAAAAATGGTGCAAAACTTACAAAAAAAAGTTCACTTAATGACTACTGTTATAGAAAAATCAGAAAAGAGATCATCAATTTTGAAAAGACTAGCCAGTACCAAATGGGGAAGCTCACAGACTACCTTAAATAAAACTTACAACACTTATATTAAACCTATTTTCAAATATGGAAGTGAGGTGTTAATCTCTACCATACAAGAGAAGACTGACTGTTTGGAAAGAGCCCAAAGCTCTTTGGATCATCACAAAAGCGGTAAAAACTACCTCGATTATAGCTATGCAAAGCTATACTTCCAACCCACCAATTGCTACTGAAATCAAGAAACAAGCAGTTGGTACATTACATTCGTTAAAATGAAAGCATCATAGAGAGCGCAGTGGATGAACAAATGCAAACCAAGTACTATGAAGACTCTAATATCTCCCCTAGAGGCTTGCGAGAAATTATTACAAGAAATAGATGAAAACAAACCACTGAACTGTAACGAGGTCATGGTTAATCCCCTTGAATATACTGATATCAAATAACAAGTGGATATTAATGAATTGGGAAAGAAAAACATTCCCGATACAATATTAAAAGCAAACACATTATGTATCTTACATGAACAATACCCTGAACCTGAATGGACTAGAGTGTACACTAATGGCTATAAAATACAAGACAACACTGGTGTATACAGTAAACTACTTTACCAACGTACTCCTGTGGGACACTTCATATCGAATTTTGATGCAGAGATCCTTGCAATCCCACTAGCTCTGGAAAATCTCAAGATCGACTGTTTCTCTAAAGCAGTTATTCTAGTTGATTCCAAAGCAGCCATCCAGGCTGTAGTTATAAATAATGACAGATATCCAGATTATCTCAGAAATATGACAAACCTTGAACATTCTTTATCAATACAACAAAACTATCGTTTTTCTATGGACCCTTCACATGTAGGTATCGACAGTAATGAAAAGGCAGACTCACTAGCCAAGACAGGAACACTTGAGTGACAAGACAGCAAACCACTTCCCCCAGAGTCACTTAAAAAAGCATATTTTTGAGAAATTAAATCTGACCAGACAGAAATATCAACAGGCAAATCCTGGGCTAACATTTACGACACCTGGGAAAAGTTTTATCAAAAACTCTGTAAACACGCTGTGGTAAATTTTGGACTGCAAACAAGCCATGATTGCAGGGCACATCATATTAATAAAATTGGCACAATTCCATCTAGTATATGGCAAATTTGTAATTTGGCATCATGAATGCAGTGCATCTTCTTATATGCCCAAAACTAGATAAAGACTCTCAGAAACTAGTGAAATAAGCAAACGATACTGGAAAGGCAGAACTTTCATGAACTCCTTGTAAAGACTACATCTCTTATATTCCTTTCCTTGTTGTTTAAATTTTTAACTCTTTACTTTTGTTCCTATGTTCATTTGCTCTGGTTCTTACTTTAAACGTTTGTTCCTTTTTATTATATATCATTGTTCTTGTGCAATACTTGAGCTGTTTTATATGTTTGGATTGATCCTACCAATAGAGCCTTATGTAACAACAGTTCACTTAATGGCAAACCAATTGCAATGTGTAACAAAAGCAAGAGGACAAGCTTGGTAGATGTTAAACGTTTTCTTTGTTTTCATAAATTCTTTTTAATTTCTCCAAGGTTTTCATAAGTAACTTTTTTCATTGCTGCCTGTCTTCATAAAGAATACAATGAAGGTATATTTAAAAACTATAATGAAAACATATCCTAACTTAAATTTTTCACATGCTATTTTTTTAGCAGAATTTAAGATGCCCAAGTTCTTTCGAGAACAAACGTATATAAGTTTTACATACTGATTTTATAAAATCATATAATAAGATCTCAAGCTTGTGAGATGTCTATAAAACATTACCTGTTTTTTTCCTATATGGCTTTTCAACGGGTGGTATAAAGGATTTATTTCTTTTCTCTTGTCTTTTAACTTCAGCTTCAGCTTTCTTGGCCTAAAATTAAAACAAATTACAGACATTGTAAATAAACAGTTCTGAACTATGCATAATTTTTAAAATTTATGCAAAATTTACTGCAGTTCTTTCAATTAAACTTAACAATATAATTTGCATTTTTGATGATTTTCACCTGAATATTTTACTTTGCATGGGGGTGGGACGCATTGTTCTATTGAAAAATCTAATTTTTATAAAAATCTCTTTAATGTCATACAAACATTTACATCTAAAATTTGATAAAATTCAAGCTTAGAAACACTATTTATTTTAGAGAATGCTATGCACATTTCAAGATAATTTAAAATAAGTCTCTCTTCTTCAAGAAACAAAAATGAATGGCATAAGAAGAAACTGTATAATTCTCCGTAAAATGAATACAGCAATCTATCTCTATAATATATAACAATCTGAAGTTGGATTGAAAGGCTGAAAAACTGGAGACTTAAATTGTCGTATTTCTCTTACAATTATAATATTGGTATTTAAATTTTTCACTTTCAGGTAATTTCCATTTATTTTAAATGAACATACAAGGAACCTATGCAGTGAAATTTGCATTAATAACCATAAAAATCTCACAACATAAACTGTGTAAGTTTCTATTCAAACAAAAATAAAATCTTTCCAGAAAGATACAATGAAAATACACACCATTTTTTCTGCTAACTTCTTCTTTTTCTTTTCATTTTCTTTTAAGAAATATTCTCCAGATGCCAAAAGTTTATCAACCTGAAAGAAAAAAAAATGCAAAACATTATTTGATTATATTATTTATAAAAGCTTGATTTATAATATCCACAAGGCTTCTCAGCCACTGATAAAAAAGCAGAATATGCTGTTTCATATTCAGGCAAGCAAGAATAAAGCAATAAAATAGTTGATTAAGTGGCCTATTACTAGTTGATAAAGTGGCCTATACAGGCATAAAGAGTACTCACATTTTAACAGATTTTGCCCTGAAAAAAATTTATTTATAAAAATTTTGTTTTAAAACATTTATGGAAAATTTAAAAAAAAAAAATCAAGATTCTAAAAATCAGCCTTCTTCTAAAAATACTAATTTTTTTAATGACTTCAAAGGTTTAACTTTTTAAATTACTTCATATCAAATATCAAAACAATTCATCTGTTTCATAACGCATGGGGAAAAACTGTAAGAAATGGTTAACAAAGTATGTTGTAATCTATTGAATTAAAATTATCACATAATTACAAATATTTTGTTTATTGATGTTTAATTACTATACCATGCTACGGTGCACAAAATTTCATACATACTGAAATTTTCCACATACTCCAAACTTTAAATAAAACTTTAGATATCAAATTCAGTAATCTGGTTACTTTGACAATTAGGAAGAATGCCTCATAGTTATCAAATTTTCGGAAGAAACAACAGTTCTGAGATCTTAATTCCAATCCAAAATTTGGAATTTTCGTGACTTTTCCCTTCTACTTTTCCCATAATGGACCACTCTTAAAAATTTCCACCAGAAAAATGTAACACTATGAATAATATGAGGTAGTAACACATGTAAAACAAAAATTTTTAGATATAGTAAGGATTTTATTAAGTTACAGGCTGTCCTATTAATAGAACACTACTAAATTTTGCAAAAATTTTGCTTACTTACTCAAGAGGCAATTAGCAACAAAATTTGTGAAAGCAGTCAATACAAAGTCCAATATTGGATAATTTACAAATGGCATCCCTTGAAATTTTTTATCAATACGTGTTCACAACTGAGACAGAGGAGGTCTTCATTATTTTGCGTCGAAACGCGTTGCGTGAAGTTGTTCCTAGGTACTGCTCGTCTAAATAACTTATAGCGATAGATCAAAGCAGTTCAAGAAAAAGGCCTAGTATCACTTTTTTCCTTCGATAGAAGTAAAATAAACTTCAACGTGGCTTATATAAATCCACCACATTTTTGTATTTCTGTATGAAGTTACACAAAAGGCACATCAGTTTCTTTCCTGCTTCCTTTCACTCTGCGCTCCACTTTGTTTTTCCACTTTTGTTTCTTCGAAATTTGTCAGTAAAGGCACTACATGTTTATCATTTCATCTTACTGCAGCTATTTTGTTTGTTTCATTAAACAGAGCACCAAAAGAACCTTTCTCCATTTTAATCAATGCTTTCGAAGTGAACATTTGTCATTCGATTACAGTTCCAGTCGCACAAAATTCTTTCCCCCCACCCTAAACGAACAAATAACCCATGAGATATGAAAAAAATTGTCCATGTATATCTTGTGAAATTTCGGGATTTCCACTACTGAAAGCAAGCTTTCCACAACGTTCTAAGAAGAGGTTCCTTGCATTTTTCTTCAGCCTCTTGTTAAGGAATAATATTGAAGGGGTATTCATCGTAAGATGTCAGCATACACAATTTGTATCAGAATTTTGTGGGTTTATTCTTCATGAACAACTAACAACCACGCCTACTAAAATAATGCACTATTATTTTAACAACTGTTAGATTTTCTGAAAACAAACCACACTGTTTCAAGGCAGTATTTGATTTTCCTAATAGCAGTCAAATTTTGTAGTAACAGTCATCTTTAACGATTTTAGAATTGTCAATCAAATGAACATAACATTTATCATTCTATCAATTCCTAAACATAGCCTGATTCACTACAGTTGTACAATTGTCAGAGGCACTTTTCCAGCACATTTTCTCCCGTAGTAAAATATGATATCCACTGTAAAACAAGACACCTAGAAATTGCTTGAATTCTCTTTTAGTGACACTAAAAGAACGATTATTTGCTTGTTTTGCATACTGGTTATTCTCTACAAGTACAGCTCAGTGAAAGCATGAATTGGGATTCACATTTTCTTCACTTACAGGTTTTTTTACATCAAAATTAGGCTCTTCACAGTTTTTTTATAGCATTTCTTTAGTTAATGTGGTACATTATATCTCAGATCTGCCACAAGGTACTGATATGTTAGAGTTTGTGACAGAATCATCTATCTGTTCTTCATCACTAACTGAATTAGGTTCAGGGGAAATATTAACTACTTCAGGCTCATCAATTTCTTCATCAGAGAGAGAATTCATATATTCAAAAGCTTCTAGAGCTGTTAGAAATTTTGTTTTGCCATTTTAATACTTGAGTAATATTAATTAATTTATTACAGGTTTTATTATTTTTCACTCAAGTAACTAGGAAAAAAATACTGGGAATTATTTCTCTGTAGAAGAACAAGTGCATGTGCAGTTCTACGGAAAGATTTGATCCGATGTCACAACTTTGAATGCGCACAGGGAAACCATTAGGATCCAAGGTCAAAAAGAAACTTTCCAGGCTAATTTCTATTTAGAATGCTTATTTTATATGAAAGTAACATTTGCTACTACTATTGCCATGGTAAATCACACAGATGAACCTACTTTTACTCAGAAAACTCTATTTAGGAGGTTGTGTGACATTTTACATTTATAATGTAATGCAAAAGATATCCAAAGAAAATTCCAGAATAATCTATTCTCGAAGCCTTCCATATGTCACTCTAATGTCATTGTATGAATAGCTATTGGTTCAAAATTGGCTTGAAGGAATGTGATCCATGAACTGGGGGAGTGACGAGTGAAAACAAAGTTGAGGATAAGATTGTTGTCCTGTTCACAGGACACATATAAAATGCAAACAAAATACCTTAAAAAGATATCTTTTTTTTTCATGGATATTTTTATTTTTATAGATAGTACTATACATCTACAAGCAGAAATGCATACAACTGTTTAGAAAAAATTCACATTTTAATCCTAAATAACGGCTAAAAAATAATTAATATTAAAGGGTTATTTTTAAATGCACTTTTTTAATGAAATTGATTATGACAGGCCATTTTTTTAGCCTGCATATGAAACATAACGTCTATTTCAAGGGAGTTATGCCAAAGTTTATCTATTCATTTACATTTCTTTTTCATTTAATGAAATTTAATTGGGACGTCCTATATTTCATACAGCAGTCCAATACAGGTCAAGTCCACAGAAACGAAAATAATAAAGTTACCCAAGTCTTCACTGAAAATTCTGAATTGCACTATCTCAGAATCTCAGGGTTCGTACACACTTCCGCATGTGGAAATTCAGTACTAAAGACCATCTATGAAAAAAATTAAGGACCCATCAAGAAAATAGGAACTCAATGAACTAAAGCAATTGTCTACAGCTGAGCTTCACTTCTGCAATTTGTAAGAATAAAATAAATCTGTAAGCAGGATACATTACTATTAAACATAATCTAATATTTAATTACAAAACATAATCAAGGATAAAATTAATTTCAGAAATTTTTTCAAGTAATTAACATTAAATTATGAAACTTCTTGAAACATTTATATATTACATTTAAAATAGTCCCACATATTTTAAAGAAGATTAGTGGCTTTTAACTTACATTGCACCAACAGTCAGCTTTATATTGACTTGTTCTTTTATGTTTCATTTCATTATGTACTCACTTAGTCCATAGGTATATGCAAATTTTATGTCAAGTGGCATATGTTAAACTGTGAAGCAAAATAACAATCAGTATGACTCATAACATAAGCTTGGCTACTACCACCACAGTTGCTTGCTGACAGACAGCCACTGACCAAAACAGACGTGAACGCCTGATGTTGATAAGCGCTGAAAGTTAGTTGCACTTTGTCTGACCCAGTTAGTCTCATAGCTTCACGTAGATTTGTTGAAGTTGTAACCCAGTTAATATACAGTATTTATTATTAAGTTCCAATAAGCCACTGAAGTGTCAGAGGTGGCAGGTTGTTTTGCATTAATTTAAGTCTTATTAGCTGTAAAGAATAAATTTTTATGTTAATTTAAAAATATTTTTGTGTGGTATCTTGCATGGACAATAAGAAATAACGAAAGGAGATAATCACCTTAACATGTAGAGATAACTTCTGAGGATGAGCAATTACTTACAAATACTTAAATTACACAGTTACATACTCTTAATCATAATAGATTTATATCTTTTTTTATTCCTAAAAAATAGCCTTTGAAAAAGCATTAAGAGCATTTTACATTAGTTATAATTTACAATAATGATTCAAAAATGATATAAGTATACATTAAAAGCTACCAAAAAAATATGTTCTGTAGCAACAATAAACAACAAAATGTTTATTTGTCTTTCAATTTGAAAAATTTCTAGATATTTTAGCTAATTTACATCGATTTTCTTCTCTTTAGCATTTCAAGTTAATTTGTTTTAATAAATAAATCAGTGCTCACACTAGTCTTCGCTTCATCTCCATTTTGTTAATATTTCAACTATGTACCCTTGAAGAAAAATTTTCTTGCCCTTTATAAAACCAATTTCTTAATTTTCAGATTTAATTAAAGATTTTTGTTATTCTAAAGAACTGCTTGTACTTACAATGTAAAGAAGAAACTACTAATTTTATTTCTTTAATAATATGAGTATTGAAAATAAGTATGAAATGATAAAAGATCAAGACCGGCACCACAGGCCAGTGTCAGAGAATTTTTAGAATTTAGGGCTGGCATTGAGGTTATATATGATGCACTGAGACATATGATGAATCTTTTAATTAACTGTAGGTTTTTCAATTTTTTTGTTTTCTTTGATTGCTTTGATGCTTGTGTCTAGTGGAGAGATAAGAAAATAAAGGGGTGATAAATATATTAGATTTCTGGGATCAAAAGGAGAAAACTCAAATAATTTCCTTTTCACTGTTCTTTCAAATATTCTCAAAAAAATAAATATTTATGAAAAAATTTTTTAAAAATTAAGCAATTTCTAAGTTTATTATGGGAAATTATTGTGAGGTATACTACATTTGTGCAATAATAAACCTGCCCATATGATTAAAGTGATCTATATTTCACCATATCTACATATTTTATACAGAAAGGGGAGTTTATAATGAATAATATGATTTAGAGCTGATTATACATATATTACATCAAAAGTTGGTGTTTTCCAAACAGACTATATTAAATAAGATTATTGAAAGTAAGCAATTAAGTAAGGTTATTGAAATGAACAAATATATGTATTTATGAACTTAATTCTTCAGTCAGCACAGTTTATTTGCAAGATAATTTTTTACATTACAGCAGTATGCACCATTTAAGAATTTTGCACAAGAGGCACAGGTTCAAAATATTCAAGAATGACACAGGATTTTAGCAAAAATGATATTTCGTCAAGACAAATATGAATGTTCATTTACATTAACTGAAAGAAATTTTGGAAATGTGTGAACCAAAAGACATTATTAACATGAATGGGGCAGGCTTATGTTTTCAATGCCTACTACACGAAACATTAATATTTAATAATGAGAAATGTTTTTAAGGTAAGGTCAATTAAGTAAGAGTAGTTCTCAGTGTATGTGCAAATATGGCAGGAACTGGGGAGGGAAAAAAATCACATTTTCTATCACAGTGTTTAAAAATCCAAAATGTTTAACAGGGATTAGAGCCTTGAAAGATGACTTAAGATTTCAACAAATCATGTATAATGTCTAAAGTTTTCAAAAAGTTGATATCAAAGTTAGACACAACTATGGAACCATGCACTTTTCTGGTTGATGGCACTGTTCTTCTAACTTAATAAAAATTTTAAAATATAAAAATTTATTTTCATTCCTTCCCCCAACACCACTTTAAACTGAAATCATTGGATCACAGTGTAATACTAATTTTGGAAATATCATACCATAAACAATTATTGAAAAGAATGATAATCAAAATTTAAAGCATTACTTATACATAAAAATGCATGGTGATATATCTGAACTTACAAAAGCTTGAATTACGATATGACCTCTCATTACAAATAATAATAGTGTAAATAACATTTTTTCAAAAAATAAATAAATAAATAATAAAAAACAAAAAACAATCTTCAGATGAACTCAATAAAATGTGGATATAATTAATAATTAGAGGTAAGTGATTCCCCTCCCCAGACGATGTCGTTGAAACTTCGGTAAATCTAACGGAAGCCGATATTTTGGACAGTGTTAAAAATCATAGAAAAGAGGATAATGATAAAAGTGAGGATGTAAATGAAACTGAATTTATAAGGTCTTTGATAGATGAAATTATTACTGTATCTTTTAGAACACAACAAGGTCTCCAATTTGAAAACAATATATCAGAAAACATGTTTACCAGAAGACATGAAATGCATTATGATAAAAAAAAAAGTAAATATTGCTTCAAATGAAATATCCATATAAAATTAACAGGCTTATTTTGCATTAAGTGTGTGCATATTATTTTCAATTTTTTTAATTTTTATATGCATACATTTTTATAAATTTAATTTACATCACAGTATATATCAATTATACTCACAACATTTACGATTACAGATAATATGTCATTGTCTACAGTATGCATTGAAGCTATAATTTTACATGAACTCTATTTAATGCATTTTCCACAGTTTTTCATGTGATTCTGCAACTCATTAAACAGAAGTCCAACTGCATTAACACTGGGATTTCAAAACAGAGTTTCTTTTATAATAGGTAAATAAATATGCATATGCATTGAGTAATTAGGTTCAGCTGAGATAAGACAATTTTGGTAATGCTGAAATTTAGTAATTTGTAATGCTTTAAAAATTCCAGTTGAAAGTAAATTATTAAAAAAAAAGTCATGTATGTCAACTTACTTTACTCTCTGGTTGAGGAGGTGGGAATGGTGTGTATTCCTTTTTCTCCTTCTTTTTCTTCGGTTGTTTTCTTTGAACATTCTTATTCACATACTTGGGTAAGAAACGCTCCCAATTTTCATTTTTTAATTTTGGATCTTTTGCAAGTTCTCTTTTTATCATAAGGGCCTTGAAAATAATTATACATGTATCACAAATCTATTTTATTGAGCATAACTTTCTAATGAGACATAAATAAATTACTAAATATATTCTATAACATAAAAAGCAATATCCAATGGGATGAAACTGCATATGCTCATAACTTACTATAGAATATGCAAATGATTAACTTTTGGCTGTCAGTGTCTGACTAGCTGAAACTCCAGCACATTGCAATGGAGCATCTGGATGGCATATAAAACAGAGGACAATGCTAAGGCATAACTTCCATGAAAATGTTGTTCCACTGACCCACAAAAATTGTACCAACGTCTTGCAGATGAGTTCGCTAACAGTACGAGCAGATATCACTTTTGGAAAAAGTATGTGCAATTGGACTAATGAAAGCAGGATGGTCAAATGCAAGATCGCTAGGCATCTGGGTCAGAAAGATGCTACCATTCAATGATGTTAGCAGAAATGGATGAACCATGGCACTAAGTATCATGAAGGTAGCGGTTGACTGAATGCAATGACAAAGTAATCATCCAATCAGCGCTCACAACTTCTGGTGAGACTTTATCAACAATTTTATGCGCAGTGACCATTGACATGCAACTCAGAGAATGCGGCTGAAGTTACAGAAGTCATTGCAACGACTGCCTCTCAACATTGTACAGTGCCAGGTACACTGCGAAAAAAAAAGGCGGGGACAGTTCTATATCTCCTGTTCTAATTGGCCATTTGACGAAATTCAAATTGCGTTTTCTATGGCTTGAAAGCGCGACTTAGGATATATATTAGATTTATATATAGCATCATTTTAGCATAGGTATTTTGACACAAAATCCGACTTTTTCTGAAATGACATGTCAACTTTTTTCTATATTTCGATTCTACAACTCAAATTATGCCAAGCTGCCAAATTTTGTACAAACTGCATGAGTAGATTTTAAAAAATTACTTTTCAAAATTTTAACCCCTCAATGTTAATTGAATTTGATATATATTTATTAATACCTCTTTTTTTATTAAACTTACCCGATTCTTTCTTTGACATTTCGAAATTAAGGTTCATTCCAAATAAAATTCCCCCACCTTTTATGATTTATTTTTAAAATTTATATTTTTAAATAATTTTTATACATTTTTCAAAAAAAAATTTTGTATTATATCCTACAAAATATTTAACATCATCTTAAAGTAGATGCATTTCTAAGTATACCTGCAAACAATTAGAGTTTTTTATTCAAAATTTCCTAAGATATACATGAATTTATATATCTGCACGCTTTGAAATTTGGCATATTTCTTAAAAGTGATAGTAACACAAATGTAGTTTACACACTTTGTTAAAATTATTTGAAAGTATGAACGATAATTTTTCTTCCGCTCGTCTGCACTGAAAAAAAAAAAAGAAAGAAAAGGAAAGGAAAATAGGTTGCTATAAATTAAGAAGTTCACCAAGTAAATCATTCTTGGCAAAAACTGAAAAAATTACACCAAGATAAATTTTTGAATTTCTCCACAAATTTAACACCAAATTTTATACAAAATTTAATATTCAGGCATAATTTGAGTTGTAGAATCAAAATATGGAAACAAATTGGCATGTCAGAAAAAGTACAATTTTATGTCAAAATACCTAACATCGCGCTTTCAGGACATGAAAAAAGAAATATGAATTTCGTCAATCGGCCCAGAAGAACAGGAGATATAGAACTATCCCCTCTTCTTTTTTTGCAGTATGTACATCTGTGGCGGTGCCTGATGCGTTTGACATGCCATCTCATAGACAGAAGTAGAACCGTTTTCAGCTATAAGTTCTGCTTAGAAATGAACCCTGATGACTTGCGAAGATGTGTCTGGAGACAACTAGGAGAGTGGTGAGGTACTCACCTGACTGTTGTCCACCGCATAGCCTAACAACTAGGAGTTTTGGTATGGGGTGTCCATTTTAATTGATAGCCCAGACCTCTTTGGTTGCTATTCATGACACCTTTACAGCACGGTGATAAGTCGACAACATTCTATGCTGCGCAGTATAGCCTTTCCTTTCACAGAATCCTGGGCTTCAACAGGATAATGCCATACTGCACATTGCATGCCTTTCTTTTGCTTGTTTTCACACTTCTTCAACACATTTCCGGCCAGCATGCTCACCAGATCTCTTCTTCGCTACAGAGCACACTTGGGTTCTGATGAGCAGGACAAGTCAATGCCCAGCAAGGTAACAGCTTGCATCATGGCCATAGGTAACCCAAAGCATTATTGACCTTTTTTCCTCCCCCTCATGTAGCTGTATTTTCTGAATAAAACATTCAAAGTGTATGATACTTTTAGCACTTTTAGCATTTTGTTTTGAATACATGAACGTCACATCTACCGATTTTCGTCCCATTTGGATAACTCCTTGGTATGTTGCTTTTTACGTTATACAGTGCATACATATATAGAAAAGGAGAAACTACAACAATTAGATATACAAACCTTAATATTATATATAGGATGTATATTTTTCATTGTATCTTCAACAACTCTGCGAACCTTTAAAAAAAAAAATTATATGTAACATTTAAGGTACTAAATAATAATAAGCACAGAATCTCATTTTCCCACAATACGTATATTTGGTCTTTTTTTTTTTTAAAGGGGTTGGCAAATTATACCAAACTTTAATTCATCAAGCAATAAATAAATACGGCAACTAATACTCTACGATGCTTACTACATTTTATTTAACTGGAGAAATTTACATAAAAACACACCTAAATTTCAGACTTTTTACCATAAAAATATTGAAAAACAAATTAAAACTTGCACTCTTTAATCTATCCGCAAGTTGACTTGAATAATGTTTATGAAAGGTTATCTGTATTTTTTTTTTTAAGAAATTTTATTGCTTAACTTTTTCATCTTTTTTTATCATTATTAAATTACATTACTCTACCACAGCATTTATCATCCACATGGTTAGTACATATTACCATTTCACAAGCACTAAGAACTTTCATTTTCATCCATATTCCTAACAAATGGTCAATTCTTTTACGTATTAGAGTTCTAAACTAAGATCTTCAATTTGTCTTTCAAGTTAAAACAATATGCTGCTGCTAAACTAATTAAAAGCAATATTCAGACTTCTTATTAATTCAAATTATTTCAATTGCTTTTTAAAAGTAGCTTCAACTGGTTTAATGCATATCTAATTAATGCGACTTATAGTATTATCTATGACAATTTTTAATTTTATAAACAGAATTTATATAAAACATCATAAGAAGATGATAATTTTATTTTGCTTTGAGAAGAGCCATCTTTTTATTATTTGCTTTCAAAATTAAAATTTTCAGGAAATGAACTGCTTTGGTGAAAATACTTTTATTTAGTATACTTATAAATTTGCTCATTATTATCGAATAGCAAAATTGAATTGCCTTCATACTACTTTTATACCAAAGGCAAAATTACCTAACCAAAATTAGCCATACTGCTCACCAGGGTTGTTAATGGACACTGGTTACCATATTGATGGGCATGGATATGAATCCCAGACAGGTTAGGAATTGGTATGAATTTGCTGTTTTCTGCAAATTTATATAATTCAGCCTTCCTTTAGGATAAAACTATTTGTAGCAGTCTCTAGCCTCAACATTGCATTGGGAAAACTCTCACAAAAGATTAAAAGGCATTTCCATATGCAATATAGCTAAATTCAGTCCTCCTCCCCCAATATACAAAATTAATGAATATCATGAATGAATCTCACAAAAATTCTTATACAAATGGCAGGTAGAGCTCTGAAAAATTAACAAAATTTCAAAAATATAAATGCTATTAAAATTACACTATCAAAATTTAAATGAAATTATAAAGATATAAAGCCACTTACATGTTGTAAACCTTTGTATGGCCCCAAAGCAGCAACAGTATTACCTTGCACAAGAACATAGCAGTTTGTAAGGAGTTCTATGGCCTAAAATATAATATATATATGTGTGTGTGTGTGTGCTATTGGGTAATAAATGTAGAAAAATATATATTGCTGATATTCTAATGCACATTAAGAACACAGTAGTACCTTGGTACACATCCACTTTATAGTGAGTGTAACTTGGTGCACAGCATTTGTTTGGAATATGATTCTAGTTCAATAAGTCACAAATGTACATTAACCTATTTAACCTCTGTCAAGACAATGCTATGACCAGTTTTGCATAGAATCATGATAATAAATGCATGGATTTATTATTGGAAAAGTATGTGACATCTAGTTTGGTATAAATCCAAAGATTTGGAATGGATTAATGATGTATACTGAGGTACCACTGCACAAATTACATACAACGACATTTTATGAAACTTAAATATGTTGAAACTTTTCTATATATCATTTACAATCACTAAATCTAGTGGGGGGAAAAAAAACCTTTACTAAATGCATACAGTCTTTAATTTATTAACTTGTTCAATCTATACATAAAAAAATTTAGAAGTTTTCTTGTACTTCCTAATCATCTGAACCCTCACAGAAAATGTGTGAAAACGTATTGATGAGCCAATGC
Source organism: Stegodyphus mimosarum (assembly GCA_000611955.2). Taxonomy (NCBI): domain Eukaryota; kingdom Metazoa; phylum Arthropoda; class Arachnida; order Araneae; family Eresidae; genus Stegodyphus; species Stegodyphus mimosarum. Next base: position 118,208 of record KK116155.1, read on the forward strand.
ACCATGTCACCCAAAATTATTTGTGTGGCATCCCAGGTATGTATACAGTACATGTGTGTTTGAGTATACATGGATCAGCACTTTTGAAATTTAATGGTCATTTGTTTGATTAGTACTCTTTTTACACTAAGGATATCTGTTTTTGTCATAATGAATCATAATATATTGTGGAATTTGTCTTTTTTTATTATTATTATTATTATTATTATGTTGGAGTATACACTGAAACTTCAGCAGTTTGGGGGCAACAGGGATCAGTTCACAATGCTGAGTTTGATAATTATAATTTTTTAGTGAAAACAACAAGGAGTACACACAGGCAGAACAATGGCACAAAATTACAGGAGGATTTCTAGAAAAATGTAAATGGGGGGGAGAAAGGTGGTACTGGATACATCACTGAAGTAAATGTAAACAAATGTTGCTCTCCAATGTTGGCAACATTTTCGTTGGTGGGGAAAAAATCAGAAAGTACTGCTTCCTTTTCATATAATTATGTTCATTTCAGCCACAGAATAAGAAGGGATATGTACCTTTTTACAGTCCCAGCCCTTTCATAGAAGTGAATTCAATACAGTCTTTCAAAATTTTGTAAAAACCACAATATAGAACAGAATTTCATAAAAAGAAATACAAATATAAAAAAAAAAATAAAATTAAAAAACTGATTGCAACATACAAGTTATACTTTAGAATGAATCTTAGGTTTTTAGTAATTCGATGAAACTTTTTGACTCCCTTTCCCAATGGCAACTCACTCTCTTTTCTTTTATATAATTTTTTCCCCATTTTAGTTCGCAGTTAAATAAAATTTCTGTCATTTTTTTATTTTGTTATTTTTGGCTGATGAAAATGCTTTACCTCTGAAAGCAACGAAACATATGAGCTCAAAATGTTTCAAAACACCTATTAGCTGAAATATCAATCAAAATTTTTTGTTGAAATAATGGAACAACTAATCCACTTTTTTAAGGAACAAGATATTCTTTTTTCTTCTTTATATTCTCAGCCATATGATCCTGCACATCATTTTATTTATTTTTATGATGTAATGAGTACTCACCTAAATTACAAAAGCTGTTTGAAATGGCATCCATTTTACTTTCAGGCATTCCTACATTCACACGCAAACCTCTTTTTCCAAACCATTTTGAATTTCTGTTCAAATGTTGTCTTTGAGTTTATCAATAGTGTGAAGGTTGTTTTGATAGACTCTGTTCTTTAGAATTACCCACAAAAAAACAGTCACAGATGCTCAGATCTGGGGAACATGGGGACCACAAACCTTTACAAATGATTCTACTGTCAAACACCTCAGTTATAGCACACAAATAATTATTGGCGATGTGAAATGTGGCAGAATCTTTTTGAAAGTATCTCAATATCAGATTATTATTCAAAAAAATGGTGCAAGTATTTCTGTGTAATATCTCTCTAAATTTACATATGACTATGTCTCTGAATATGTCTTGGAAACATATGGGCCATATTATTTGCCTTGCAATTATAGTACATCACACACCAACTTTTTGGTCATGCAAGAAAATCTCATGAATTAGAGGGGGGCTTTCTGTAATCCAATGTCTATAGTTTTCTGAACCCATACAACTATGTAAATCACATCAAGTATCATCCAAAAAAATTATTAAAAATGCAGATGAACAGTACCATTAGCAATATTCTGCAGAAACCAAGTGCAAAAATTGACACAATCTATGTTCTTTGACAGTCTCAGTTTTTGGACACTCTGTAGGGTTTAAAATATAATAATTTAGTAGCCCTGTAGACAGAGGATTTTGAAATATCTGTTTCCTGTGAGATATGGCGCAAAGATTTTGTTGAGTATGGTGTAACGATTCTTCAATTTCAACAATTTTCTCTTCCCTTTAAACTTTTTTTTCCCCTTTACTAGTTCTGTCGTACCCAGTTTCTCTTAATTTAACAAGATTTCTGACAGTATTCCTATGTCTAATGGCTTCGTGGTTCAACAAGGCACTATTAAACAAGAACGAAACAAAGCATTTATTAAACTAACATTCAAAGCAAAATATTTATCTCAGAGAAGTACACAGCTCCTACAGCATAGCAAAATCGAGCACCTTGCTCACTTGGAGCTAACGTTCAACTCCTCTAAAAAACAGCAACCCTCCTGGGAGAAAAGGCTAAACGTGCCAAGTGCACTTTGTTAATCGCCAAAGAGTCGCCAGATACTACACCCCCATTGTAAGATTGTTGTTGATGTTATTTACAAATCAATCATCAATCTGGAAACTAAAATCTAGCAACTGTTTGCGATCAATGAGAAAAAGAGAAAAAAAAAATATCTACACATACATTTAAACTTTCTACACTAATATCCAAATCTCAACTACTATAAATATTTGCAATGAAATACCTATAATTATACAACAATTTACTATATAAACATTGATAAAAAAATTTTTTCACTTCATCTAATGGTTCCAAACATTATTATTCTTATAACAATTTCTTAATCTTTAACCGAAGAAAAACAAGTTGATATTATTTATAAACATGTTAAAACATACTCATGCTAGTATTATTCCAATAATGTAAATTAAATAAAATTTAGAATGTATATAGTAAATTTACTACATATGAACATCTTTTACATATGAACATCATTAAAAAAAACATTATCAAAATTTTTCTATTCAGATTACTTAAACAATTATATACTTCTATTCTTTTCAGTTAGACAAATAATTAGTAAATTCTTATAACACAAATCTTTTCCTCTAAAACAGACTCTATTAAAGCTTTATTTAATTAATTACGTTGCAACACAATTCTTCTTCTTGAAAAAATATTAAAATTTACCACTTACCTCAAATAACTGTTATCCGATAAATTTTTCCATTCCATTTCAAATTATATAAATATCTAATTTGCACAAAATTGTAAAATTAATTAGAAATGCAGAGAAAAACTATCTAATTATTAACTCCAGATTTCTCCCAGGGCAATGTTCTATTTCTAAATTGCATTTCTGCAGCGCTATGGCCCATCGTTGCAATTTGGATGATTGTGGAGCATTTCTTACTATAAATGCTAGCGGATTATGATCAGTCACAATTTTCACAGATAAATCAAATACCCATGGTTCAAATTTTTTCAATACTCATACTATAGCATAAGTTTCAAGCTGTATAGTCAGCCAGCTTTGTTGAGGTTTCGATAGTTTCTTACTCGCGTAGAACACGGGAAATGTTTTTTCTCCCCTTTGCTGTGATAAACATGCACATATTCTGATTTGAGATGTTTCAGAATGAATGACAAATGGATCCTGTGGTATTGGGGTGATCAGCTCCATTAACATCACTAATCGTTCCTTAAGTTGTTGAAATGCTGACTCATGACTTTCTTTCCATTCGAGTATTTCCAGTTGTTTCTTTTTCGTGAGTTCCGTGAGTAGGTAGGAGATCTTTGCATATAATTACATAATCCTAACATGCTTTTGAGATGTGTCTTTGTTTTCGGCGGTTCCAGTTTCTTGATTGCCTCTAATTTCTCGAGATCTGGCTGATGTTTCCCTGATTCAATAATGTGTCCTAAATATTTAATTTGTGGTTTTGTTCTTTGAATTGATAGTAAATCCAAATGACTCTAGTGTGGTGAAAACTTTGTTCAATCTTGGAGATGAGTGTCAAAATTGGTGGAATATATAGCTATGTCGTCAATATAAGCTCTTGAAAATTGTTGAAATTCTTTCAGTGTATTATTCATTACTCTTTGAATTTTTGCTACTGCAATCCATAGGCCAAAAGGTAACACTTTAAACTGATATTGACCTCGATGAGTTTTGAAGGATGTATATTCTTTACTTTGCTCCTCCTTGGGAATTGCCCAATACCCTTTTAGTAAATCCAATGTTGTTATGATGTTGGCTCTTCCTATACTGTACATTAAATCAATGGCATTTTGCATAGGAAAGTCGTCTGGCTTTGTCACCGCATTCAATGCTTGATAATCTAAGCACAGTCTAATATTTCCATCTTTCTTGCTTACACAAAGTACTGGGTAAGCTATTTTTATATTACTTTTTTCTTTTAATCCCGATTTCAATAATTCTTCTACTTCTTCGTCAACCTTGATTTTCAATGCTTTTTCTAGGTTCAGGAATCCTAGAGATGTAACGTTTCTTCTTCTCCATATTGGGTATTAGTCTAATTTTATGAGTTTCAACTTTAGCTACTTTCAGCTCTCCGGTGAATAGTGCTCGGTGCCAACTGATAAAAGAGATTAATTTTCTTTTTTAGTGCAGATTTAAATTTTCTAAATTCAGATTCGCATCTATTTTTAAATCTTCTGGGGGGTTGAAAAATCTTTTCCTGGCAAAGTTATAATTTCTCCACATTCTTCTTCATTTTCAAATATCACTAGCATTGATGCTAGCTTGAAATTTTCGAATTTTATTTGAATGAACTTGCTTGATCTTTCCATTCAGTACTTTCACTTTATAGGAATGAGGTGGACAATGATTCAGGATTTCTCCTGGTCCAGTCCAACGTGCATGGAGTTTGTTATTTGAATCTGGGATGAGTAAATAGATTTTTTCCCCCGATTTTAAAATTTTTTGGTATTGATCTTTGATTAAAATACTCATCATATTTTTGTTGTTTCTCACTCGCAATTAAATTGGCTTGTTCAGCAGCTTGTTCCAACCTTATTTTTAAATGTTGTTAGTAATCCACTTACTTGGATTAGGTGGTATAGGTATTTCTCCTGACCATGAAGACTTCAGTACTGCTAAAGGACCTCTTGGTTGTCTTCCATACATTAGCTGAAATGGTGAGACTCCAGTGGTGCAGTTTGGTACTTCCCTGTAAGCAAAGAGCAAGTATAGGATGTGCTTATCCCAATTCGAAAGATTAGTCCTGATGATATGATGTAATATTTGTTTGAGGGACTTGTTCCATCTTTCTATCAATCCATTTGAAGCACTATAAGCAGATGGAAATCTAAAGAACTCTTCTCCTGGGATGAGAACCTAGTCTTTTCCAGAATTCTTTAGTTAATTTAGAAACAAAGTTGCTTCTGCTGTCGATAGCTACTGTATTAGAGATTCCTTGTTTCCATAAAAATCTCCAAAAGTACGTCGCAAGTGGCTTTTGCTGTCAAGCTTGTCAGTGGAATTTCTTCTGGCCATCAGGAATGTTTATCTACAAGGTATAATACGTATTTACGTTTTCTAGTGAAGGAGGTTCAATAGGTCCAATAACGTCTATGTTCACTACTTCAAAAGGTAATTCTGGTCTTCTGACAGGTGTGATAGGAATCTGGTCCGATCGCTTTTCTGGACTCGTCAATTGACAATTTTTGCATGTTTTATACAAGGTTTTGACATCTTGCACTAATCCAGGCAAAAAAATGAATATTGGATTCTCTCCTTTGTTTTCCTTATTCCAAGATGTGTGCCGAAAATGGAACTATGTGCTAATTCCAACACTGGCATTCTTCTACTAAGAAAAGCACTAACTGGAAAGTCTGTCCTAATATCTTTCTTGGTGATGTAAGAGATGATCAATAAATAAATAATTCCTTTTCTTTTTCCCTATCCATGCTTCTTTCAGCGAAGGACAGATTGATTGCTCTCTGCGCAGGTTTTCAGCAGACGAAAAGTCTGTATTTACATAAGCGCTCGCCTCCTTTCCCTCTCCCTCCCCTTCGGTTTTCTCTTCCGAAAGAACTGGGAGGGAGGTCTACATTCTCGTTTGACTGTGCTTCAGCAAATAAATTTTTAAAGTTTTCATCTCCGGAAGTATTTCTTTCTAAGTTTTATTCTTCTCTATCAAGATTAATCAACAATTCGTGTATTTCTGGAGTTATTAAACAAGGCACATTTAGTTTATCAGTCACTATCCACAGAATTAAATAAATTACTTCCACGATTCTTATAATAAATACGTATACAACAAACTTTTTCTTTAATAGGTTGTCCAAAAAACAGGGGTTAGCAAAATATTACTTCCTTCTCTATCTTCTAAATCTGGAATGAGCGAAGAATGAACGATCGTTATCAGCGCTCCCGAATCCACAATAGCTTCAATCTTCTCAGAGTTAATAAAAACATCTACTTTTTGCAATGGCTGCTAGATACGTTCTTCGAATTCAGATCGTAGATGGGATGAATCTACTTTTGCTATGATGGCTTCTTCTTTTGACGTTCTGCTTGAATTTTTGCGAGTTTGTGGATCATCCTTTCCCTTCTATATTACTGCAGTTTCATGCTTTCTTCTTTTGTCTGGCCAATCTCTTGTTATGCATTGATAGCTCCCACAAATATAACATGCTTTCCTTCTTATTTTGAGTATTCTCTTCTCATGTGCGGAAGAATATATTTATCTTGTGTATATGTTGTATCCAGGAATCTCGGCGATCGTTTTATTTCATTTCGGACTTCGTCGAAAAATTTTCCTTTCGCTGTGAAATAGATATCACATTTAGCTAATTCTTGCAGTTTTAAGCATTTATTTCCTTGGCGTATTGCAATATGTGCCGCTGTTTATCTGTCTAAAGCTTGAAATAATTAATTCCTTGAGTGTTTCGAAATCTTTTACTTCTCTTAATTTGCATTAATAGTCCCATGAGGCTATTAGTCATGAAGGAAATTGGATATGCATTTCACCAGAATAATGTTTAGTTTTTCTAAAAAGGCTTGAGAAGTAGGTTGATATTCTTCCAGAATAAGAGTTTTCTTTTGTAATTTTTCAGATCTTCATCATTTATATAAATGAGAATCTGAAGCTTTTTCTCCAATTAATTTCAATAATATTTCTGATTTGTATTCTTCTGAAATGTTCTTGTGTTTAAATGCTCTTTCGATAGAATCGAAAAGTATATTCCATGCTTCTGCTCTCTTCGGTACTGGTATAGTCAGTGTTTCTACTCCTTTGATCAGCTGGTTGAGGGAAATTTCGGTATCTCGTCCTGTGTTGTGTTTTGCATTGAAGGTGCAGGATGTCTACTTCCTTCATTTTGAGTTGCTCGAATCTTCACTAATTATATTTTGTGTTCTCTTTCTGTTCTCAATCTATCTTCTTCCACTTGTATTCTTTCGATTTCTTCCTTTCTTCTTCTATTCTCCACTGCAGTAATTAGAATTTCTTTCACGAAATCAGCACCTTTGATGTATTTTCTGCTAGTCTGGAGTTTGTGTTTTAGTTCTACCAGCTTCAAATTTGCAGATGCTTCTTCATCGATTTCCAATAAAACAGTTACTAAATCTTCTTTCTTCACGTTTTTGAACATTTTCTCTTCTTTTTCTTTAAAACCAAACTTTTCAAACTTACCATTAAATAATTCTGATACATTTACTTCCATTCGGAAATGTGAACTTCTTTCATATGTTAGGCTTAATGTTTACATCACTTCCATTTTTCAACACTCTAAGCTCTGATTCTTGCTAAGAGAACTTGTTGTTATGGCTTCGTGGTTCAACAAGGCACCATTAAACAAGAATGAATCAAAACATTTATTAATCTAACATTCAAAGTAAAATAGTTATCTCGGAGCAATACATCACTCCTATGGCATAGCAAAATCAAGCATCTTGCTTTTTCGCAGTTAACGTTCAACTCTTCTAAAAAACAGCAACCTTCCTGGGAGAAAAGGCCAGGTGCACTTTGTTGATCGCCAAACAGTTGCCAGATACTACACTATTAAGAAGTGGAACAGCAGGGAATTTTCTATGAACTGTCTACACACTTCTCTACAAGAATCTAGAGTGTCATATGCAGAAACTTTTATGTTCAAGTATTAACTTCTGGCATTGCATTGCACACACAATAATAAGCACCTTACAACCACATCTGAATTTACTTCAAGCTAAAGAAAAACTAATCCTTATACAACTTTAAGGGGAATCGAAGACAATAATACACCACCGATTACACCAGCCTTCTATCATTCTGACCAACTATGTACTGGCTGGTAGAAAGATGTTTACCACTCTAACCACTTATGCCTTGGCTGGCACAAGGATGTTTGAAACATGCTTATTTCAGTTCCATAAAAATGCCTTACCTTTGAAATAAGAGTGAAAAATACATGCTAAAATGTTTCAAAACTTTTGCTAAAACAATAGAACAAATATGAAAAGAAATCTGTTTTCTCCAGGCTAAATATAAATACATAATATTAAAGGCTTTAGTAAAAATTAGAAGATTTCTGAATAAAAATTCATTGAAATTACAGTGAACATTTTAAACCTGAGAAAAGAACAGGTAAGAAAATACCTAACCGCTAAATGTACATATACAGTTACACAGTCTGTCACAAAAAATATATGCACCCAGAAGAAAACAAACCACTGTCACGAAATTTAATTAATTTGTATGTAGTGTACAAGAAGATAATTAAATGATTACAAATTCAGAATAAAAGATCATTTTAGTAAGAAGTTATGGCATGAAAATTGTTATAAATAAGTAAGTAGTATAGCTACCTCTGGCAACTAGACAAGACGAAAAACACAGGATGGCATTGAATCAAGTAGGTCACCTGTGACCCCTTGCAAAAGATCATGCCATAACCTTTGCAATTGGACAGTTAATTCACCAATATTCCAGGATGGTTGCAGTTGCTTGCCAATATGCTCTATTGGTGGCAAGTCTGGTGACATGGCAGGCTACCAGAGCACATCATATCCTTGAAAACATTGTTGGAAAAGTTGCGCAGTATGTGAATAAATGTTGTCTTGCTGATAAATGGCACCTGGGTGACTTGATAACATAGGCAGTACAACCGGCATTATAATGCCGTCCACATTACTGCAAGCCATCAAGAGTGCCTTGAAGGACGACTAGAGGTAATCGTGTGCCTCAACAAAGTGCTCCCCACACTGTCACACCTTGTGTAATTGCTGTATGCTGCTCGACAACAAATGCCTGATTGGACAGCTGGCCTGGCTGCCTCTACTCCCATGTGCGTTGTAATCAGCACCAAGACTGAATCGGGATTCATCGCTGAAGATCACATGTCTCCAGCTGGTCACACTCCAGCTTGCCCGAGTTCGGCAAATACCCAGTTGAACTGCCTATGATGAGGGGTCAGTGTAGGTGTTTTAATAGACATCAGCAACATATACGAGCGTCAGCCAGTCACCTTGAATGGTTTTCCTTGATACCACTGGATGCCTGGAAGCTGGTAAATGGAATCAAATCAATTGTAGCGATGTTGTTGGTGTGGAAAGGGCCACTCTTATGATTGCACAATCTTCACACTCAATTGTGTTCCTGGGATGCCCCGATTCTCCGCGACAGTCGACTATCTCTGCTTTTCCAACCTGCTTCTCTGAGTCTACTATACAACCCTTTTCAAAGACTGACAACTGTTCGTACTGCCACTGGTTACGTCTCAGAGCCATCTCTAGTCACAGTACCGTCCACTGAAGTTGACAGACTCTTTTCAACAGCCCTACGGCATGAGTAATCATGCTTTTAAACTCTCTCAGCAGCACATCTCAATGCGCATAGTGTGCTTTCTCTCATTGGTGTCAAAATTTAAATCATTTGCATATCTCTTATCAGACTACATTGCTGCCAAGTTTCGTGACTGTGGCTCAATTTCTTCTGGGCGCATACAATATTTGTGTGTTTTTGAGTGTATATTATGCATATTTGTGCATATAAAATAATTACGATGACTGACTGTAAAAGAAATTAGAATAAAAAATAACAAATTCTGTTTTTAGCAACTGCAAAAATTTTTTTGGGGAAAAAAATGAATCTAAAAAGGTGGTTTGAAAAAAAAAAAAAAAAAA
>KK116155.1:137440-224901 GCA_000611955.2 Stegodyphus mimosarum
AGCTATTTCTCTTTTTCCTTGCGTTCTAATAGAGATGGCATTAACCTAGTGAGGATTACTATCAGGTTAATTTCTTTGTTCATTAAACAATGCAAAAGTTCAACTGCCGAATAAATACCTTCCTTTGTCAAGTTCATTTCTAATAATGGTAGCCTCAGTTAGATGTTGATAGGATCCGCATTGATAACATTGTGGTATTTACCACCCAGAAATGGACTTCTAGGTCAATGGAACCAACTTTGTGAATTAAATCCTGATGACCATTTATTTTCATTTTTATTTTTATTATCTGAACTCACTTTTCTTTGGTTTGTGCATTGTGTTTTTCTTTCTGCTGATCCATTATAGACCTTTTTTGAAAGTTTCTGCAAACGTTTTCATAGGCATCAAGTTTTTCAGCTAATTTCTTGGATGAAATCATTTCTACCCACTTGTCAAGAAAATGATCTCGAATTTCAGGAGGGATTCGACGTTTATGTTGGTCAATCATCATCAAGTCTGGCAACTGATCAAAAGTCTCAATTCTTAAATCAATCACCCATTCTTTGTAATAATTTTCTATTTTGTACTTGAAATCCATCCATGTAGATTCAGTACTCCTTTGACGTTTTTTGAATTTCTGCCTAAACTTTTCTGGGCTTAAATTTAGTTACACTTAAAATGTCTAAACAATAAATTCTTCACATGTTCATAGTCCTTATGGGAAGGTTCTCTAGCTATTAACTGTGTTATTTCATAAGGAAGTAGTCCTAATAAATGAGATACAAATTCTTCTTTATCAATTTGAACCCATTCTGCTTGTCTTTTAAACAGTAGCAAATATAGACTGATATCTCCTTTCTCGCCTTCAAATTTCTGCATAAGGTGACACAGCTCCATTTTCTGCCGGACATGTCCTGCAGTTTGAGACTTTGTCTCTGCTTCAGGTCTTAATCTCTCTAAATCATACCATTCTTTCCTTCTCTGCTCTTCTGCTTCTTTCTGCCTTCTATGTTCTTTTCTCCCTCTCTTTCCATTCTTCTCTTACTCAAATAAAGTACAAAGTATTGCCAAAACACTCATTTTATTCTTTGTAACGTTAATAATTACACGTTTATATTTTAAGCATCTAGCTATGCATATAGGTAAATAACTCCAAAGCTGTATGTAAGTAAAGCAATCCACTGCAGTGGCGATGTAAACTAAATCTCTTCCTTTCCTCCCTCTCTTTCTGTTCTCTTTTCCTTTTCTCCGTCTCTTTCCTATTATATTATCCTGTCTAAGAATCCTTTCACGAATACTTCATCATAATCTCTGCTCTCAATAATTTTCTGTTTTAAATTGACTATTTTCAAATCTGCAGTCACTTGAACTCCCACTTCAGCCCTGAGATTTTGCAAATCTTCATTACAAGCTCTTCCTAAGTAAAACATTGTTTCTATTTTCAAAATTTGTGAACACTCTGTTCTTTATTTTTCCTCAAAATAGCTCAATTTAATTACTGCAATTAATTAATGCTCTCAGAAAACACAGAATTAAATGCACTTTCTTAAATACACAAACCTCGAAAATGAAATATTTAAATTATATGAAATTCATACTCTCTACCACATTAATTCTGAGTAAAATAAAAATAACAACATAGAGCAATGGATACACTATATATGTCTACTGCTGGACATCCAAAACGAATATTAAATATAATATCTAATATGGTAATAAAATAAGGCAATTCAATAGTAACAGGAAGTAATAACCTAGTATCATTAAAATTACGTGATAAATTAATAAAATAAAAATATGCACAATTATTCGATCTCGCCCAGTGCTTCCAAAAATAATTAAGACCGTGGTACTTGTTTTGCAGTTGAAACAGACTCCATTGATGGAGCACAGTAATGACTTTATTTAACACTTTAATTTCACAAGATGAAAGATACACTCAAAAGAAAGGTGACATGCAAACAAAAACGACATGCAACCACCAAAGACAGCTGATTCCTTAATTTCTGAACTTCCGTGTATTTGGAATATGCAATGACATTAATTATGTATGTTATTTTGGTACTTATATACCATGTTTATTCGCATAATAGTCACACCCCATTTTAAAGAAGAAAAAATTGTCAGAATACTTTCCCTGCATAAAAGTCGCAGTAGCGTATTTGACCTTCATTTAGAAAATAGAAAATTAACAGCTGTAACTCTTCCCAGAACTAATTCTCATAATGGATTCATCTGTTCTGTCACTCCATAGCGAGATAAGGAATTGCGTGCTAGCCCTAGGAGGATGGGAAAGCTCTCTGGGGCAAGATTTCTTATGCCCCCCATTTTAAATCTTTCAACTCATTCTTCATTAAAGAAAGTATGCATGTGCTTTAAATTTACTGGGTTGCAGAAGAAGAATAAAGTTACAGAAAAAGAATCTTTACCGATATTTTGTTTTGCGGTGAATTTCATAGTGGTGTGTTTTAGATGTCTTCCTCCCCCTTGAGTATGGGAAAGTTTAGAAAGAATAATAGTTATAGGGCAGGATTTAAATTGAAAATTATTGAATATACTGAAGAGAATGGAATGCAAGTGAAAAATTAATAAGGGACTTGAGAAAATCCAAAAAGTCGCTACAAGAAACAAATGTAAATAGACAAGCATTCAGAGGATCAAAGTATGGAATTTTCCCAATGATAGAAAATGGACTTCTTTCTTATGTTGTTGCATTATGAAATGATGGATGCGCGATATCTCCAACACTTTGGACTGTAGCGAAGGTCACATTTTATAGAATGAGGGAGATTCTTCAGACACTGATTCACATTACACCAGTGATACTGATAACTTGAATTAAAGTGATTTATTATGAATTATGTACTATGTTATTAGAATTTTTTGTCAAAATTTTCACAAAGATTATTTGTGAATTTTATGTCTATAAAACTATTACCATAAAAAGAAAAGCACCTCGTTTTGTGTGCAACTGACGAAAAGACTATTTAATAAACAGCACATAATCTGGAAACATTTGGTAAGTTACTAATTTTATTATAATGTATTTTTTATACCAGTAATGTTTTAGCACTAGAGCGTACAATATTGTGTAGTAGATTTCCCTGCATAATAGTCTCTCCTAGATTTAAAATGAGAAACTAGCAAAAAATGTGTGACTATTATGCGATTAAACACAGTATTAACCCATTGACATTAGCAGAAATTTTGTCAATGGTCGTCAATTATTATTGTGGAATTCTAAAGGAAATAGTTATCCATAACTAGAGCTAGATCATGCTACTTCGCTAGTCGAAAAGATTATATGTAAGTACTATTATTTTTTATCATTAATACTTATAACATTATTAACAAGAAGAATATTTCCATAAAAAATATTTTACCTTTAATGTAGCTCCATTCGGGCCAACTAATCGTTGCCTTCGCTTTATGAACCTCTCTCTCTTTCTGACCATAGATCCAATCTTTATAATATCACAACCAATATTATCGTCTAATACACGTATTGCCTATGATGTTGAAATGTTAACAAATGCATATGAGTCATGGGAGATAAAATAAGTAATTTAAAACTATTAGTAAAATTTAAACCCAGCATTAAAAGAAATGAAAAACTAAAATTGCAAATATGGAAATAATAATCTTCCACGCAGTTTTGCATAAAAATCCATGCAGTATTACATTCTAAGAATTTGCTGTATTGATCATATTTAACAATAGGATGGCTGTCCAAGCAACAGATTATAACACAAGTATCCAATTCATGCTTTCATGTTCACTTGGCCATACCTTTTTGTTGACCACAGATTCTCCATGTATTTTATTAATAGACATTTTTATGTTTTCCATGACAATATTAAATCATGATATTGGCAGTAGAAACAAAAGTATTAATAATTATAAAAAGTTTGAACAGCCATACTGTGCAGATACCTATACTGAACTCCTAATTATTTATATTGAATAATGTAAGAATATAGAAAAATATAAATCTTCAGAGGTTTTATTAAATGAAATACAACACAATGCTTAAAATAGAGTTTAATCAAAGTAACAGAAGTTAAAAAGATTTTTTTTTTCTCTGGCGAGGGAAATCTGTTATGCTTTTTGTGTGTGTGTATCATATTAAGATTCATTTGCATAATTTAGAAAAAACTTTTCAATGCTACAATGGCACCAAACATGAATTCAGTTTATTGATTCACGTAGACTCTTATCATATCTATAGATAGGAGTATCACTCTATGGCTCACCTCAGCATTTCATTGCAATCTTCATTTTCTTCATTTCTATAATATAAGACAAATGTAAGGCTGCAACTCTGCACCTTGTTTTGAATATGGAAGCAAATGATGTTGTTGTTGCATTTATTCAAGAACCTTACTGTTATCATGGTCTTCTGCCTGGTTTTTCCAGTTCCTTTAGGTTATATTAGATTTTAATTCAGAAGTCATAAAGGCTGCTATTATTGTTCGAGCTGTGATCCTGCCTACTTTTCTGGATCTAAGATTCTTGAATTGTAATAAAGTGAGTCTTGATATTATTTTTAAAGATACAAAACATTATTTCATATTATTTTCACTCTTCCCAATCTACTGATCTTCAATTTACAGATCCAGGTCGGATCGAGTTTTCCAGGCTAAGGATCTTGCAAAGCTTATTTGAGGGATGGATTCCAATAGTTAAGTCTGAACTGCCCCTACTGCAATGTTCAAGAAAACAGGCTTGGGGATTTTATCAACTCCTCAAGATCAAAGAACAAGGATCAACTCAAGGACTTATCAACTCCTCAACTCAGAACAAGGATCAAGGTTATATAGATGTCCCAATTATGGGAGCTGATTTGTTTTCAAATGTTCCCTAGTGGTGTCTGTGAATCCTTCACAGCTCATGTGATGACTGAATATGACTTACAGTTTCTGTTGCTCCTTCCAGGATTGCCACTCAAACAAGAGAATGAAATTCCCTGACTTTTCCAGGTGTGTTTTCCAGGTCCCTGACTTTTCCAGAAAATTCCGGTCTATCCTTGTAGTGTGCATTGGCTGTGGGTAAATTAATTATGGTAGCACTTGAAAACACAAAAATCTGCCAATTTCGTATGACTTATATACTTGATATTATAACTATAATAGGAGTTCTTTTCTCCACTGGAGATTAGAATCTGCCCAATCTGGATTTAAAAAGCTTTTTTTTGGGGGGGAGACATTTTGCAGCTAAACGAAAAAAAGAAATTTACTAAATAATATTTTTAAATAAATTCAGGTATTTTATATTTATTTAGTAGCATACACTAGCAAAAAATATGTGCATTAAATTTTGTGATGGTATGTCATCATACTGCTAGAATTAGTTTCAAGAGTATGCCAGAGAAAATTGCCTGAAATTTAGACGTATTATTAACTAATAACAAATAAATTTAGATGGAAGAAGCAACATTAAATAATATGAATAACATTAAAGTTAATTACTTAAAAGATTAAAAACTGAATTACGATAATCAACGATATTTTGGAATATATAATTATTAAAGGGGCAGCCTAGGTGACTGGTTACAATTTTTTATTTTACTGCAAAATGACAAATAAGGCATTCGTTAAAAAAAAAATAAAGGTTTAAACGATTTTGTGGTAAAATCCTAGTATATGTTATAGCCTTGGCATGATTTTGAAAACTGTCGCCAACACCAAAATGACCCGCTTACTGCTTATCATAATGTCACCAAATCTCATGTGTACCATACGGCAGGATTAACATATTCGCTGCTAATCACACACTGGCACCTGATTGGGGTTATTGCTGAAGAGCTAATCACGCTCTGGCACATAGTGTGGGGTGATATCTCAGGTGCCAATCACGTGCTGTCATGGGAAAAGCAACATATCATTGTTTATTTTCAAGTTCAATTGGCATCATGTTTTAAATATGTATGCTGGCAATGGGCATACAGTAAAGGTTAGAAGTTAGTTGTAAATGTATGTGGTTTGGAATGAAAACAAAATTTCATTTCATGCAAAGCATACATGAATACGATTCTAAAATATACAGTTTGCAATAATATCATTGTAACTATCTTATAATAAATTCATTTTAAATATATATATTTGTTTGTCATATAGTTTCATACAAAAATGATGCATATTGTAATTTATCTTGATTCCTTTTTAAATGCCACATGCTAGCGCATAGAGCGGCATTGCATATATAATTTTATCTCTACTACTGATCGCGCGCTAGCATGTAATCATAAAATTCTATGCTTAAAGATTTACTAATCAATGTGGTACATATAATAATATTTTATTACATCTTTTAATTCACATTTCTTAGTTGGCATATAGGTACAATCTATTTCTATGGTACAGCATTAACTATCAACACAACGTCATACCACCAGCAGCGAAACTGTTAAACCAATTTTGTTTTATACAAGAATGGTAAGGTATCTTCTTTTGTTCAACACGCACTGCATGAAAGTCTCTTTATTCTCAAGGTTACTGGAAACCAAAGTTGCTAGAAACTTGATTTGCCTTGCTAAAAGACAATCTGATTAGAGCTGCGAAAACTAGGTTTTATGCCAACTGCCCAGAAGATGCTCATGCAATATATAATTTGCCAAGAAAGCGGTGAACATTCGTGCAAAAATTGCATTTTTGTGCAAAAACCATAAGAAAATCCGTTAACTTTTCCAGATTTTAACTAAAATACTTAAATTCTCTGACTTTTATGATCAATTTTTGACTTCCCTGACTTTTCATGGTTTTTCAGGTGTGGCATCCTCTGTCCTTCTAGTGTTATTAGTACAGTTTTGTTTAATACAAAAAAATTAAACTGCAAATATTTTGAAAATGTTGTTTATAGTATATTCCTTTGAGTAAAAATCATCTGGATTCTTGCTCAACTGTTGACTTATTTGATGTGATTGCTGATTTTATAACTTCAAATATTTTTCAGGCATCTATTAAATCTATCCCTATTAACTCTTTGAAGGGCGGTAGTTAGCTACAGTAACCACCTTTTCTACTGAACGTCTTACTCAATTGTGTGAGTGGTTTTCAAAACTGACCATTTCTGAATTTCCTTTGTAGCTCACTAGATGACAATGAAGAAACCTAAATCAGTAGTTGATGCAGCAATTTGTCTTCAAGAAAATAAGCATCAGCCTTTGTAGACAATATCACGACGATATGCACGCTGCAGCATCAAGAAAAAGCCTGTAATAACAGTGTGGGAATGCAGCACATGCAAAGTTTCACTCTGTTTGAAAAAGAAAAATTATTTCCATGAGTACATTAGAGACTGATTTTTAGGGATCCAGGATTATTTACTGTCCTTGTCTGCGGGCGGTGGTCACTCACACTAACCACCAGAAGTGGTCATTTTGTTCACAAGTCTTGGACAAAATATGTGCAACTGTCGGAAATAATTTCATTGTAACACCTGATATAGTAAATAAAATGAGTCTTCTGAAAATTTTAATTGTCTTTTCCTGCTCCTCAAAGAGTTAAAAGAACTGGTATGCATAATGTTACATAGTGGTTGTAGTGATCATGTGGTGCAAAAGACCTCAGTGGGTTCAAGTTAGTAGTTGTTTGCTCATGTCGCCATCTATTAGCACCAGTGAGAAATATTGCAATGCACGAGTTTCACATGCCCTTAAATATGGTAATGATCTCGGGATTCGATCCTGGGTCGGTTTCAAGCGAGTCGAATTCTCTACAACTTTTACCTTTCTCGCAGACATAACTAAAACAAAAGATTGTAATTTCTTACACTATTTCTAAAAAATATGTGCACTCACACAGTGACAAGATGAACAAATTAGCAACCTCAATCTTGCTTTGTGCTCAATGGCTAATATACGCCAGATGACATGCAGTGGAAGCTCAGTGCTCATTAGAGAACTGGAACATGACATTTTAAGATGCATCTGCTCTCATTCACAAAGCAGAAGTGTGCCATTATTCTCACTGATGAAACGACTTTGGTTTTCTTTTATATGCAATCTAGAGAAAAACATAAATGCTTTCAGACACACAAAATTACTTTTTTTTTTTTTAGTGCAAATAATGAAGTATTAAACCAAGCCACATAAAAATTTTAAGACTAAGAGAAAGTCGGGGAGCATATGTTGCAACAGAGGGAGAATGATCGGAAATCGAGAGTCTACCACCCAAATCAGGAGACTTGGCAACTCTGGAAAAGAAATATCTGTCACAGACTACTGATTTCTCGTATTGTGTTTGTGCATGACAACACACGACCACATGCACAATGACGACACTTCTTGACTCTTTATTTATTATAAAATACATTTCTTAATAAAACTCACAACTTTTCCATTTTCTGTGACAATCTAGACTTTTTTTTTAGTAATTGCACTGCAGGACTGACATCTCTTCATTTTGAAGGAAGAAGCATAAAAAAATACTTCTGTCAGTAAAATAGAGATGGCATGCTGCATTATTATTTGAATAGCTACTCTAGTCTTTTTGTCATTTTTTGATTATCCACAACAACCCTCTCCCACTGGAAAGCCATAAACTCACTGGTGACTTCGGACAGCATTCATAAACTCATTAACAACTTTGGAAATAAATCCTTCTATGAATATCCTTATGTCTATTTCAACAATGTATCCAATGGTGCCTAAATTTTTACATTCTTCTCTTTCCACAGAAGACACACATACTTTCTGGAAGTAACTACACCAATCAATAGTTGAATTCCAGGATAACCCCAGTTCTTCACAATTCAGAATCTCACTAATGTATATTCCTTTGTCCAACAATAATAAAGCAAACAGCTGCTGTAAATGAGATATGGTTGTCTTCAAGCTAGTTTTCTGTCTGTATTCTAACATTATGCTGGCAATTTCTTACACTGCATATTCATAAAAATCCGCCATAAAAAAAAAAAAAAAGATTTCAAGAATGCAAATTTTTTCTTCTCTACTGCTGAGCAAAATGACACATTTCTCTGAAGAAATTCAACACTTTTTTCCATCAGCCAGCAAACTACTCAATCTCATTACAGTTCATTACAGCCAAAACAAATATACTCCATTAAAAAACTACCAATCAGAAAAATGAGTGTTGAATTTTAGAAGTGCAAATCCCATGTACTCAGACATGTGCGTGTTGCACTTTTACCTAGGTTGAAACAAAAATCCTTTTTTTTTTTTACATCGTGTGGGCCGCTACGTAAATCCCTTTTGGTAATAGTGTGGATAATCAAAAGGAACCCCCCTTTATTTAAACTTTTACTCATTTATGATGTAAGTTTTTTTAATGAAGATTATTTATAATATTATTTATTGTTAATGGACTTTTAACACATTTTGTATTATAATTCACCTTGCAAAATGCTGATGCCCATTCACATGACATACATGACTAGCATCATACTGAATACGAGTATATTTTCAAGACTTCCGAGATTCTTCACTTTACCTAAAACCAGAAGTATCAAGTTGAATATCTCTAATATGTTGGCACAACAAATCCATGGTTATTTTCTGTTTTGCTGGTTTAATTTTTTTTTTTTAGCGCTATTGCTAGTATTTTCACTGGGAGGCATTTTGAATAGACAGCTTTCTCATCTACAATGAATATTTGGCTAAGAGAGAATTCTTTTTCAAGTCGTCATCAGCTTCTTAAACAAATAAGTTTTTTGCCAAATTATTTGTACTTGATTTTTCACCTTTTCAACACTGCTCTCAAATAACATACAATTTGAAAAAATGTGTGAGTGAGCTTGAGGGTGCAGGACAACCATCTTTAAAAGCTAAACTTTTGTGGAAATATAATGTTTTACCATGCATGTTGGGCCTGAAATAGGAACACCTGATCAATAATAATCAAGCTTTTATATGGTAATTCCTTAATTCTATTTTCTTACTACTACAGTGTCACAGCCATGTGCTTATTTTATGATTTGTTTCTTTTGTTTCATAAAGTTACACAGTGTAAATTTCATGCTCTACTTCCATGGCTAATTTGTCTGCAAATACCTCTTTTTTAGCTTAGTAACAGCAACCAACATTTATTTAATAGCTAAAAATTGCATCTCATAATTTTAAATACTTAAGTCCACACATTTTAATGCACAGCCGTAAATTAACAAAAATCTTCAAACTGACACTTCTTCATACACTAAAAACAGAATAAGATTTCAAAAAGCCAATATGCTCAGTTATGAGGACAAATAAATTCCTGCTTTAGAACAAAGGATGAAAATTCTTTGTTTCACACAGTTTTATCAATGAGCAAATAACATTATAAAACTAAATAGTTTTACATGCACATATTAGAACTGTATATTAGGTATCTTACATGAAACAAATTTTGAAATAGCAGTGATAAATAAGAATTACTTGATAAACATGCACAAACTACTGTAACAAAGACCACTTCTTTCAATTCCAAAATATTATTCTAGATATAATAACTTACAAAATTCCCTCCCTTGAACTATCAGTTGAAAATTGAGAAGGAAAGATATGAATTTGTTTAGACTACAATATTTTATTTCCATACCTGCCAACCTCTAAAGAAAAATTCAGAAGACTTCTCCCCCAAATTCAGAAGATTTCTCCAAAATTCAGAAGAACACGAAGAATTAATATCATGCTTTGATATTAAAAAAATAACAATTTATACAAATAGAAAAAAGAAAATTGTACTTACATTAGTAAATCTCAATTAAGTAGTAACTAAAAAATTTATTAGGAAACATAAAACAAGAACTTAATGTTACACAAAAAAATTATTGCAATGAATTTAGAGTGCATTTTTTGGCTTTGGCCAAAAATTCTTTGGAAAATTTCCCGTCATAACAATTAGTTTCCTCATAACATTTAGCAATTAAAATGTTTTCTAGAGTTTTTGGTGAAATTGAAGAACGAAACATAGTTTTGTTTTTCTTCACAACATTGGACTACCTCGCACTCAGCATTACTGTGTGGAATTACAAGAATAGCACATAAAACTCTTGCTAGTCTATCATATTTTGGTGTTCCATCAGCTCTTTTTATTCTTTTTAAGGTACCAACGAGGACATCAAGTCTATCTTCTCCAGAACTGGCAAAGTCTTCAAACTGTGCAGCAGAAAATTGGTTCTGTAGTTCATCTAAAGCATCATTATGGCATTCATTTTCTTTAATTGTTAACAAAAATGGAAATTTATCAATAAAAAAACGAATCTTTTCAAAAGATGAATTTTCAATTTGTTTCAAATTTGCCACTTCAGCATTTAAAAGAACTTCATTTTGCAAAGGAAACTTCCTTACAATGTAATCACAGGCTGAGGAAAAGTACTTTCTAACACATTGAAAAAATTCTTTTTTCTCATGATCTTTCAAAGAATTTACAAGTTCCCTGGTTTGATTTCCAATTATAAGATCATTGTCATCCTTTTGATTTGCCAAACTATTATAGGCAACACGAATCAACACACTGTTTTTCACAACGGACGGTTTTACAAACTTAGTATAAAGTTCTTTCAAAAGATCATTAAGAATTTGGATAAGCAGGGGAGATTTTGGCGAAGCTGATTGTAGAAGGGTATTTACACTTTCAAAAATCTTAATGGTACTTAACACAAAACTACAATATGCTTTGTTCAAATCCGAAGAAAGAAGATAGAAAATCCTTTCCTCCCGGCTAATAGAAGACTGTTTCTTCTTCCCTTCAACTTCTTTAACAAAGTTGACCTTTGAGGAGTCTTCTAAGCATTTTCTTTTTAAAGGGTTTGATTCTGTATGTTGGCTTTTCCCTTTTAAAGCATTTTGATTAGAAGCAAAGTTGGTTTTCGGAATCTTATATGCCGACAAATTTGATGGGATCTGTGGTTTCGTTTTGGTCTCTTCGTGGAAATATTTTAGCAATGCATCCCACTGTTCAATAAACCTTCCTAGCGCTCTGCCTAAGGATAACCATCTCGTGCATACATGTTTCAGAATTTTTCTCGTTTCACCAGAGCACAGTTCTTGGAAATTCTTTAGGTTTTCTTTCCTTTTTACACTTTTTTCCAGATAGAAAAACACATCAATCAGAAGCTGGTCAATATTTAATGGTAAAGCAGCTGCAGCTTTTTCTGCTGCCAAATTAATTAAGTGGCATGGGCATCCAATAACAATTAATTCATTTTGTTCTTTTTTGAGGAAAGAGGCTACACCCTTTTTGTCACCCACCATGACATGAGCATTATCTGCACCAAATGAAATGCAGTTTGATATTGGGATGTTAAGTTGTTTCAACTCATTAATTACCAAGGAGGCAATATTTTCCCCCGTAGCATCTCCATTTAACAATGGAAGACACAAAAGATGAGTTTTCCTTTCATTAGAAACATCACAGAAATATGTGACAACGATGGGGTAAAGCTTCCAATCGCTGTCGTTGCTACCATCGATTGACACCGAAAATGCTGAATTCTGGAGTGCAGCTATCGCTTTACTTTGTGCATCGCAAGCAATTTCGTTCACAATAGAAGATGTTTTCGTGCGAGCACAAGCATATTTCTGAGCAATCTTGGAGTCGGGAAACATCCGTCTGAAAAGTTGACCGGCGTGATCGGCAGCGCTTAGCGGCACGTTGTGTTCGATGAGGAATGCAGTAAACAAACACTCTGCCAAAATGACATCGGCATCCGAATTCGTAGCCGAATTTGAAAAAAAATCATCCACTTTCTTTGACGTTGTCGAAGCCGAAGCATTAACTTCATGCTTTTTAGACTTAACATGCTTCACAATGTCGCTTCTTCCACCGTGACTTATTATGAAGTCACACACGCACACGTTGCAAAATGCATAGTTATTTCCTTTGAAGGATTCTTTAATTGTTGGAAATTCGGCTTTGTAGGCAGGCCGAAAATATTGAGAATACGGTTTTTTTGAACTCATTTCGTAACAACGACGTATTAAGAAAATTCGTAGCACGTGCAAACAAACAAAAAAAAAAAAGAATGCGACAATCCACGCTCGCTGAGTAATTCCCTTGCTGCTGAAGCGAACGCGAAAAAAATAATCTGGCGCCCACAAAGAAAAGAGTGGGAGAAACAAGTTCAGCGCATTGGATTGGCTGGTTAAGCGGCGAGTTGGGAGAAACCGCAGGTTACTGGATTCGAAGTAGTCGGTAGTTGGCGGTAAAACACGATGCAATTGGCGAAAAATTCTAAAATTTCGACAAAAATCACTAAAAACACTTGAAAAAGTTAAAAAATCGTAAAAAATGGATTACGATCGTAAAATCGTAAAGACAAACGCATTTTCGTAAAAATTACGAAAAATTCGTAAAAGTTGGCAGGTATGTATTTCTAAACACTTTTTGGAGGATGAGTTAAAAAACCAACTGGGAGTTCAACATATTTTCAAAAAAATAAATAATAATAATTCAAATGCATAAATATAACTAAGAAACTAGAATTAAAGATTACAAATATAGCTAAATTACATGAACCATAGCAATTTCTTTTGAATTATAAATTTATTTTACGGTACTAAAGCAAGCAGTTTTTGAAAATTACCTGTTCATATGAAACACCTCTAGCGAGAAGCTTTATCACATCTCTGGCTTTCAAAATGATGTACGGATCCCAAGTTTTTTTGGTAGTTAAAACAGACATGCTACCTTCCACTACATCTAAGTTGGCTTTCACACCCTATAGCAAAAATTTATTATTACAGAATTAAAAGACGAGAGAGAGAGAAAACAAATAGTTAAAGCTAAAAATTAAATTAAATTAATTGGAAGAGAAATATACCAATGCAGAATTTTAAATTAGGCAATAAAGTAACCTTAATTTTGAGCTTTTGAACAAAACTTTATTGATTTTAAAGGTGATTTGACATTTCTTTAGGAGGTTGATAATTCTTAAAAGCAATAGATTTTCAGCTCAAAATTTATGTCAATTTAACTTTATTCCCTTCCCCCATAATCATGACAATATTATACATGGCCTCACCAGTGGGCAAGTGGTTAAGACTGCTGAATGATATGACATGAGGATAATGTCATAGTTTGACCTTCTTTGGTTTCAAAACCAGGTGAATGGGTTAGCTGCATGGCTGGTTTTTGTAGTTTTCTTTATGCGTAACTTGATTAAGAACCAGTTTTCATCAGGATGTCCTCTGAAGGCATCCTTCCTCTTAGGAAGATGGGGGGAGACAAACTTTCATCAATATCGAACAAAGATTTAAAAATAAAAAACTTTATGCATTTTTTGAGGGGGATGCAGATACTGAAACTGTCTTATCCTGATTAACGACCAAAAAAGTATGCAATACATATCCAAGACAGACGTGCTGCATTTCTGGTTGTAAAACAATGTAGTATTGTACTTGTCTTATATGCTCTTTGTTTAGAACATAAAGAATTGATAATTTTCGGCTATAACTTGCATAAAATCTAAAAGAAACTTTTAAATACCAAAAACTTTAATAGGAAATATCAATAAAGTTTTTTGTAGCCCATTTTTAAAATTTATAAGTTTCTACAATGTCCAGAATAATATCATACCTATAGGAAATTGAATGCGACCACAAA
The DNA here is from genome assembly GCA_000611955.2 of Stegodyphus mimosarum. Taxonomy (NCBI): domain Eukaryota; kingdom Metazoa; phylum Arthropoda; class Arachnida; order Araneae; family Eresidae; genus Stegodyphus; species Stegodyphus mimosarum. Next base: position 151,966 of record KK116155.1, read on the forward strand.
TTTTATTTCTTGTGCTTGGAAATTTGTTATAACACAGACTGTATACAGTAGGATGTGACTGTATATGCAAAATTTAAAAGTTTTGGAAAGTACTCACTTAAATCACTCCAGAAGCTTTCAAATGACCAGAAACCCAAAATTTCTTTAACAGATGTTGTTTATTACTCTTGATGAAAATGGATTTGTATAATCTTTACTTAATAGATGACTAAAGTCATGGAAATAAAAGTCTGCTAGAACTGTATACAGGGAGTACTTGAGGATGCACATAAATTTTTATTTGTTTATTTAATCAAAGCTCAGGAGCAAATACTGAATTGTATAGTAAACGGTTGAAGAAAGAAAAAGATATTTTTCAATTTCAATGTAAATTTCATATCTCATATTCTTTTGAGAAGATGATCCTTTACTTCCTTGCAAAACAAGCCATTGATTCCCTCCCCCCCCCAAAGTAGAAATTCAGGATGGATAATTCCATAAGCATAATGAAAACCAATTACATATCATTTATATATATATGTAAAATATATATTATCCCCAAAGCATTACTATTATAACTATAATAGGAGTTGTTTCCTCCACTGAAGATTGAGATTAGAATCTACCCAATGTGGATTAAAAAATGTCTTTTTTTGCAGATATTTTGCAGCTAAACGAACGAAAGAAATCTACTTAATGATATTTTTAAATAAATTCAGGTATTTTATATTTATTTAGAAGCATACATAAGCAAAATATATTGCATTAAATTCTGTGATCATACTGCTAGAATTAGTTTCAGGATTATGCAAGAGAAAATTTTTTGAAATTTGAAAGTATTATTTACTAAAAATAAATAAATTTAGAGGGAAGTAGCAGCATTAAAATAATTAAAAACTGAATTACGATAATCAACGATATTTTGGCGAATATAGTTATATTAAATGGTTAGCCTAGATCACTGATTACAATTTTTTTTATTTTACTGCAAAATGACAAATCATTTATTTTTGCAGTAAAATCCTAGTATATGCTACGGCCTTGGCACGATTTTGAAAATTGCTGCCACCAAAATGAGCCGTTTACTGCTCATCATAATGTTGTCAAATCCCGTGTGTACCATACAGGTAGGTTAGAATAGAATACATGCTAACCTCCATTGTACCGTATGCTACGATTAAATCGATTTTGTTTTATAGAAGAATACGTATTTTCTTTAGTTCAACATGCACTGCGAGTCTCTTGACTCTCGAGGTTACTGGAAACCAAAGTTAGTGAAAACTTGCTTTGCCTTTCTAAAAGGCAATCAGATTGGAGCCACGAATGCTTGCTCTATGCCAGCTGAATGAGTGATGCTCACGTGCACCACGAAAGTGATCGCTTCCAGCGTCGGCACAAAACGCTTTTTGGGGGGTGATCGCTATATGAAATTTGCAGACTTTTCCAGATTTTGACTAAAATATTTAAATTCCCTGATTTTTCCCTGAATGTTTTGGTCAATTTTTGAATTCCCTGACTTTTTCCGGTTTTCCGGGTGCGTGGCAACCTTGTAGTTATTTGATCTCACAAGATCCTATTTAATTGATTTTATCACCGAAAACTTAAAACAAATACTCAGTACACTGAAACTTAAACATGGATATTTTCTGCGAACTGATGCTTTGTTGTTTGAAGTTACAATAATACATCATAGAATAGTGCAGCAGCCATATTCATTTCTCATCCTTGGAAATGTAGAGGGTGGTTATAATTAAAAGTTCCTCTTTGAAATTGTCATAAAAGAAAAACTACTGGACCAAATATTATCAAACTTGGTACTTAAATAAAGGAGGTCGTGGGAATTTATTTTCCATGAAAAAAAAAAGTTCCGAAACTCACCACCAGGAGAGAAATGACACTGTATGCAATATTGTTAAATGAAATAAGATATGAAGACATCGGTTTAAAATGTGTTTAAAAATTTCTGAAACGTGTTACAAAGCATGTTCAGTGTGGCGCCCACCATTTTCCGAAAGCAAGTTAAATCATATTACTGCATTCTCAACAGCAGCTCTTAACATATCAGGAGGAATGTTACAGACAAGTCAGTGTATCGCAGCTTTCAATTCTGAAAAACTGTTTAGATTAACATGACACAGTACTTTTGAGATAGCCACATAGTCAAAAGTCACAGGGGTTGAGATCTGGTGACCAGGGTGGTGAAGAAGTGGGGAAGTTTCAGCCTATAATCCATTCATTTAGGAAATCTTGCCTAAGTAACTGTTTGACACATGTACCAATGTGCAGTGGGGCCCCATCCTGCATACAAATCATGGTGTGTAAAATGCCAAATCGCTGCAGTTCAGGTATCACGAAACATCTTAACACTGACTTAAGTCTAATCGCTAAGCAAGCTGCAGTCACAGTGCATGTAACAGGTCCAGCTGTTGACTGTTTTCCAAAGAAAAATAGTTGAATTATGAAACTAGCTGTTGTATCAAACACCAAATGGTAACTTTAGAAGAATGCAATGGAACTGGGTAGATAACATAAGAGATTTGTTTGGCCCAAATTCTGCAGTTATGAGTTTTGACATCACCATTTAGGTAAAAATGGGCCTCATCCGTCCACAAAATGTTCCATGGCCAATGTTCATCCACTTCCATTCATGCAAGGAAATACAAAGCGAGAGATTCACTTGCAGCAGGATCATTAAGTTCAAGTTCTTGAACATATTTGATTTTGTGTGGGTAGAACTGCAGCACTTTACGGACAATTTTGTACACCATACTCCATAGTATGTCCATTTGACATGCAACAGAACCATATGTGCTTTTCATTGTTGCTTCCTCCACTGCTAATGTAAAAACCTCTTTGGTTTCTTTCCCCTCCCAGGTACAAAAGCTAACAAACTTTGCCATCATTCTCCTCAAATCCTACGGCGTCATTGACCCTCGCGTATTCCTCTTACTGAACAATACCTTATGCAAATTAAGCTGTTCACTGCTATCATATTCATAATAACATTTCATGAGAAAAGCATTGTCTTGCTTGTTAGACATTGTTGATTTGTAAGAAAGAGAACTTTGACAAATACACTCACTTTTATCTGAAAAATCAAATGACATGTAAAGCGCATTTGCATAAATCCTTTGCTTCTTTCTGCTGTAAGCCAATTACAAGCCGCTACGATTTTGCATAACAACACAAACAGTTTCACTTTAGAAATGATTAAAAATGTTTTAAGTCGATATCTTCATGTCTTAGGGCCGAATTCAGTCTCCAAAAATGGCAAATTAGTGATCTGTGACGAAACGATTTCTGGAATGCACATACTTTTGTGAGTGATTTGCGATCTCACATTTTCTAATCACTAATTTGTGGTTTTCACGGACGGATTTCTTCATTACACGGATGGCACACTCAACATTTATCCCCTTTAACACCTTTAAATGGTAATTAAGTCAATTTTTCTTAAGGGTATACAACAAGTTAAACGAGTTAACAAAAAGTTAAGTTAGGTTTTGACCCTTATTTCATTTAATAATATTGCATACAGTGCCATTTCCCCACCTGGTAGTGTGCCTTTGAACATTTTTTTCATGGAAAATAAATTCCCATAACCTCCTTTACATGATTACCAAGTCTGATAACATTTGGTCCAGTAGTTTTCCTTTTATAACAACTTTAATTATAACCACCCAGTACTATCAGCACAATAAATAAGTAAATAAATAAAAACAAAATTAAAAATAATAATAATAAATAAAGCATCATATTCCAGAGCTCTCTGATGTATTCTAGCATACTGGCTATTTTCACACTGCCAGAATATGCCTTCAGTGACTAGGGCAATGCTTATTGAGTCAACATGAAATATGATAATGTTGTTACCTGCTGACACTTTTTGAAACTATTTATGATTATATCTTGTCATCCTACAAAAGTTCATAAACTATTTATTGAACTTTCCATTTATTACTTATTTATTGATTTATGCAGTTTTATTTCCACAGCCATTTGTAATATATTTACTGACTCTATGCATCATACAAATTATGTGCATACTATTATACTACCTTATGCACACACTCAACGATTACTGATTATTTCTGTAAAACAGTAGTAATAATATCTGGCACTAGAAAAAAATAATCAAAACAGTCATCAGTTCACCATCACCAAAACAATATTTTCTTTCACTACTTGCATTCTTTACTGCATACTGCATTCTTTGATAAATATAATGCAGATAAGCATAATTTTAATAAAAATAATAATTAATAATTCTTACATATTCAGAAAAAGAATTTTTCACTAAAGGCCAGCACTCTCTGAGGTACTTCTCCCTATACCTAGGGAAAAGTGTTGCAAATGAACTTTCACATAACAAAGAATGAGGCATGTCCTCTTTCTTGAAAGGTTCAATAGGCATAGACCAAGCATTCTGTACAGAATTCTCTGTAAAATAAAATGTTTGTGAGTCTTAATAAATATTATTTTAGATTACTAGACAAATGAAAAAGTTATTTAAATAGCATGTTTGCTCCACATTTAAAAAAACAACTTTTACAACATCAATTATAGTCCTTTTTAGTTTATTTTTAGTATATGACATACTACCAACTATATGGATATAAGTTTCTGCGATTTTGATAATCAGTAAAATTTAAGATTACATAATGAACAAAGTAGAGGATTCCAAAAATACATGATGACTTAATCACCAAATGCCATTTTAAATATACACACAATTTAGAGTTTCAGAAAATTAAAAACAGCAAATTTAACATCTTTTCACATACATATCAGGAAATAAACTTTTTATTCACAACATATTACGACTGATGAAGGAAATTTCTTTAGCATTCATAACAGTGCTTTTTGTTTATATTGAAAACAGACCATGAATTGCTTTAAATATTTTGCTTTATTAAAATAATATTTTTGGGTGCATATTTCACTGTCTTTAAATATATGTGATGAATATGTGTTAAGAATTTATTTTTTTACAACTTTTCAAATATTGCATTTCAACTAAATACACCTCACACGGTTTGTTTACATTCCATGCAATGAGCAAGAGTATTTATATAGATAGCAAAGACAGATAAGTTTTCTTTTAAGTAACATACATGAAGGCTTTTCTGTTATTAAAAATGACAACACGGTAAAGAAAATGTTAAAGAACAGAGAAAGTTTCTTGTAATAAATCTATTTCAATTCTAATCATTCTTATTCATCCAACAGCCCATACACAGAACATAACAGAAGAATCAACACAGGGATTCAATTCATGAAAAAAAAAAAATATTACTCATGTTTTTTTTTAAAGAGTGTACTTATTTAAGACTTTTTTGGAGGGAGGGCTGTTGTCAAAGAGTAAAAAAAGAACTTAATAACAGCACAGGTTAAATATACCTTTTTTAAAAAACAAAATTATTGTATGCTTTTATAAAGAATTTTTAACCTCCTCAAAAAATATTCCCGATTTTATCTTCCCATTACATTTTCTGTTTGTATTGTTATTATTTTCTTAATTATATTTTCAAAATATAAAGTCTTGTATTTAATATAAATTTTGATTAAATAATTCTCTTGCTGTGATTGTGCTTTAGCCATTTATATATGTAAACCATCCACATGCAGTGTAAATATCAGAAAAGGTAAGTAAAACTTAAAAAAAAACAACCCTATGTCCCTAGGTATGTAGATTATCAGTTCTACTGCACAAAAAAAGATAACATACACTTCGTATTCACAAAGAATTAAAAAAAAATATACGGATTTCTAGTAACATTTAATTACAATTTTACAAGTGTAAAAAGATTTTAAAGAATTTAATTAAGCAGCAGTCAAGTTGGTAGTTGATGGGCTTAAATTCTTACAAACTAGTACATGACTGATATTAATTACAAATATTAAAAAGTAAGACAAAGCAGAGGAATCAAAAATGCAATTATTCAGATATTTTAAATGGTTTTGTAACACATGTGTTGAAATGCTTGTTGCTTTTTGTGCAAACAGTAATAAAATTTTGGTTTACTGAAGACACTTGTTGACAAGGAGGAGGGAAGAGAGATTTTCATTATTACCAAGAATACATTAAGTGTTGTAAGATACTGACAATAATATGCCTGAAGTTTGAATTTTTATTATATTCAACTTTGGAATGTTAAGATATCGTATAGTACTATAATTAATTTTATATGCCCAGATACAAAATAATAATATATTTAGATGGTTCTGCACTGTATGCTTAATTAATGACATTTGATATGCAAAGATTGCAATATAATACTCATGACATTCTACAGATTTTAATGATGAATAATAAGCATAAAAGAAAAATATTCTATATATAATGATATATAAGTTTAATTTTAATAAGACTCAAATATCTAAATTTACAATTTTTGACATATAACTGATTTTTTCAATAAAAACATTTGGCCAAATTTCAAATATTTTAGGCTTGTTAAAGGTATATTGTCACCTTAACTTTCAGACCAGCCAGGCCATGTATATACATACAGACTTAGTATATTTTTTGTAACATCTTTACGAAAATATATGTACACTGTGCAAAAAAAAAAGGAGGTGAACAGTTCTATATACCTCTTGTTTTACTGGTCCGATTGACGAAATTCAACTTGCGTTTTTCATGTCTCGAAAGTGCAACTTAGGATATGTGTTAGATTTATATATAGCAGTGTTTTAATATAGGTATTTTGACAAAAAATCGGATTTTTTCTGAAATGACATACCAGTTTCTTCCATTTTTCGATTCTATGACTCTAATTATGCCAAACTGACAAATTTTGTAAAAAATCGCACGAGTAATTTTAAAAAATTAGCTTTCAAAATTTTAGCTCCTCAATGTTAATTTAATTTGATACATATTTATTAACTAGCCGCTGTGCGGCCAGCCTTCGTCTGGCTTTTAAGTGTACCGGAAAAATGCCTAAAGAGAACACCAAACATTAAACTTGAAAACTGCGCAGAATTTTACTCTGCAGAACAATTTTATCGAAAAAGAAACAAACAACAACGGGAAAAAAATTCAGTTAAAAATGCATTACATATAAAAAGCATACAATGAAATAAGCAATATCCCTTAATACAAATATTAGTTATCCTAATAAATAAATTAACCAACTTCCTGCTGCCTTCTCTAGACAAACATCCAGTATCCAAGAGAAACATTAAATTTAAAAACTGCACAGAATTATCGCCCTCATTTTTCCGGGCGGCAATAATGCTGATTTCATATAATGAGAGAAAATCATCAATTTGATACTATTTCATAAAAAAAAAAAAAAAAGAAAACTCATTCGAATTTTGAAAAATCGATGTGCACTTTCTCTTGTCTAGATGCATCCTGTGTACCAGATTTCATAGCCTGGATCTATTAGCTTACGCGCAGTACGAACGAAAGACACTTACACACACAGAAAAACTCGTCCTTTTAAATATAGATCTATGAATTAATTAAACAATTTACCTTTGCAAAAAGAAACAATCTTTCAATTTCTTAAACTGTTCAATAGAGTGAAATCTCGCTTTGCTATAGCCCATTATGTCTTAAAATGACGCAATTTCATCAGAAAACATAAAATAAAAATAAAAATTAAAAAAAAAATCTTATTCGAATTTTGAAAAACTCGCTTTGAGGTGCACTGGCTCATGCAAAAAAAAATGATGCAAAACTTTTCAATATCTTACAAACAGTGAAATAAGAAAAAACTAACATGAAAGAAACTCAAAAAACAAAACATTTCGCGCAGAATTTTACTCTGCAGAACAACTTTATCAAAAAAGAAATCAATAAAAATGTATTATATATATAAAAAATGACAATGAAATATGCAGTATCCCTTAATACAAATATTACTTATCCTAATAAATAAATTAACCAACTTCCCTTTGCAAAATCTTAAGAACTCAAATGGTATAAACAGATTAAGAACTTAAACAGATTAAAAAATATCATGCAAAACTTTTTTATAATTAAAATTATATATAATTAAAACATAATATTACAATGAAATAAGCAATATCCCTTGATACAAATGTTAATTATCCTAATAAAGTAATTAAACAATTTACCGTTGCAAAAAGAAACAACTTTTTAATTTCTTAAACTTTTCAGTCTCTTAAAAACAGTAACATAAGAAATACGATGAAAAATTGTTGCCAAACCGAAATTTTTAAAAGAATGAAACTATTCAAAATGATGCAATTTCATCAAAAATCTATCAACAACAATAAGAAAGGAAAATTGTTGCCAAAACTACATTTTAAAATATCTGAGATGTGAGAAGTGTATTCGGAAGCTTCATTTAAAAAATTTAAAAAAAATACAAAATATTATTATTTTTCCAAAATTCTTTTTTTAAAAGGAGTCGAAAGGATTAAAGTTCAACGTGTCCAAAAATCAAAGGAAAATAAACAGCACATTTTTTAAAATAAGTTTTTTTTAAAAAAATTCCGCTGAAAAGGTGTTAAGCTCACCTTCCTAAGTAAATTCGTATTGAATCGATTTATTGAAATACGAAATTTATTTCAAGTTCGTAAAATAGCTAAGTGTCTACGCTTCACGACGATGTAAAAATGAAATGTATAGAGTGAAATCTCGCTTTCCTGTAGCCCATTATGTCTCAAAATGACGCGATTTGGTCACAAAACATAAAATAAAAAAATTCTAATTCGAATTTCGAAAAAATCGCTTCAAGGTGCACTGGCTCTTGTGTAGATACACCTATGTACCAAATTTCGTGGCCCTGGGTCTATTAGCTTACTCGCAACACGAACGAAAGACACACACACACACACACAGACTCTTTGTTTTATTATATGTAGAAATATCTTTTTTATGAACCTTACTTAATTCCTTCTTCCAGAATTCGAAATTTGGGCTTAGTCCAAATATAATTCACACATTTTCTATAATTTATTTTTAAATAATTTTTATAACTTTTCAAAAAAAAAATTTGTACCTATAAAGTATTTAACATAATTTTAAAGTAGATGTATTTCTAGGCACACTTGCAAAAAATTAGAATTTTTTATTCAAAATTTTCCAAGACATAAGTGATTTTACATATTGGCATATTCGTTACAAGTTACAATAACGCCAAATGTTTTTTAGGTATTTTGTTAAAATTATTTGAAAGTAATAAACGCGACCTTTTACCTGCTTGTCTGCAATGAAAAAAAATGAAAGAAAAACAGGTTGCTATAAATTAAGAAGTTCGCCAAGTGAATTATTGTTGATGCAAACTGAAAAAAATGTGCAGAGATAAATTTTTAAATTTCTCTGTAAATTTCGCACCAAATTTTACGAAAGTAAATATTTAGGCATAATTTAAGTCGTAGAATCGAAATATGAAAAAAAAAATTGGCATGTCAATTTAGAAAAAGTCTGATTTTGTGCCAAAATACCTATATTAAAACAATTATATATATATCCTATAGTTGCGCTTTCAAGACATGAAAAACGCAATTTGAATTTCGGCAATGGGCACGAACGGGAGATATAGAACTGTGCCCTCCCTTTTTTTTTGCACAGAATTTCGAAATATGTCAAAGAAACCAAGGCAATACATTAAAAGAGCATTAATCCCAGTATACAGCAACAGGAGCATATTAAAATTAAAAAATGCCTTTTTTTTAAGACAGTTTTGGAAAATTTAGGGTTTCTTAGAGAAAACCTTGGCTGGCTGAAGGGTTAAGACAACTAGTTCTCAGGATACACGTAACTTGACTTTGCAAATTCTTCATAAATTAGTTTATAGTTAAATTAAAAATTCAGTTATTAGTTTTCTTTACATAGCATAATCAATATAATCAAACCCTTAATCTGATCATGGAATCAAAGATAATTCCTTTATAACAATAAAATCAAACGCAATTAACTTTGAGGTAAGAAAATTGGGAAAATTGGGTGTCATTGACTGACCTCAGTTGGGTTTTGTAATATGCAGTTAAAAATGAACCACAGTACAGTTGTCGATTGGAACAATTATATGCGGAGCTAGCACTTATTGTCAATTACCTTTAGGTAATTGACAACATAATGACATTTTGGATAGAATAACGTATTGGAACATCTCTGACACTTACAGTCAGAGGGCATTGAGTTAATATATCTGAAGATTATAATTAAAAAAAGGAACATAATCAAGAGGCAAAAATTTCATTGTATTACTTTTTACTGTACTTGCACAGGAATAACACCAATCCAGAATCAGGGGTTAATGCTACTATTAACATGCATTATAATCCCCATTGCTGCATCTGATTTGCTAATTTGCTTTTAGGTATAGTATTTAAAGAATAATCCTGTCTCCAGTTCTAGATGAGTTTTCTGGACAAGATTATATTTGGTTTATTGTGTGTAATAAGATCAATCTATCCTGTTAAAAGCATTGAAAGAAAAAGTGTTGTAGTTTCTATTATTAATGCTTTTATGTGGATTATAATGTGGTCAGTAATTTTTTGTACGTGTTCTGTCTAAATGGGTTGCAACATTATTTAACTGAAGTTTAACAGAATTGAATTTTAAATACAAGTGTTCAAACTTTAATTTGTACTTACGTAAATAAAATTAGATTATTGTATAAATAAATTCCTTCATATGCTGTGAATGTTATATGTATATCTATCTGGTTGATGAGTTAATAAGCTTTCAAATAATTTAGAATATGAATATACTTAACTAAAAAATTTTTTACTTCTCGTTGCAGTACCAAATTCATTTAAACACAACAATGCACAATCCTAAATGTTGGAAATTATTTCTTATAAATTTTAATTTTTATGAAAATTGTTGAAAAATATATAGAAGCATTTATCATTCCAGCAAATTGGAGGTAATGGCAATTGTATGCACATTGAACAGGTTAAGACAGTTTTTGATTGGCATAAGATTTACAATATAGAAGCATTTACTTAGAGAAAAATTATTTGTAATATGTCAACTAAGTAATTTGACAATTGTGGCATTTAAATATTAATTACATTGGCAAACTGACAATTTTACATGCTGCCTTTCTTACAAAAAATATGTCTCATTTTAAAAGCATCATGAAAAATTTTAAGACTTGTTTCTAATATGATTTCTTCTCTTATTATACAGCATGGAATATATATACCATAAGTTTGGCACATTGCTGCTGCTTTTAGGTTATGTGCCATTAATATACACTATGCGCTTACACTCAATTTATGCTAATGATTTAGTTTTAGATTTCCGGTAATTTGGAACACAGACGGTTTGTTGGCTCTTTGTTTTTGACTGGAGGGACCTGCTCATTATTGGTCATAAGGCTAGCTTTGCCAGCTACCTGGGCTGTGCCCTATATCAAACATCAAACAGACGAGGATCTTTCACAATGTAGTTAATTTTGTGGAAGCAAAATCAGTTAACTAAAAATAAACAATGGTTCTGTACTTGTTTCCGAAACTTAACTGTAAATGGTGCTAGAATAATACTCTTTAAAAATGGTTAATTTTGAAAGATAAAAATTCTTTTTGTGTGCCACTAAGCTTAGTATGTGAATAAACATAAACTGTTTCTATTGTGATGTCTCAGCTGGTCATCTTTGATTTTTTGAGAAGATGAGATAATCTTACAGACAGTGCACCAAGACAAATAAACTTCTTTCTTAGAAAAACAGGCTTGAAATGTAAAAATTTTTGCCTATGTTTTTGAGTTTTGTTCCAAAATTTTAGAAGTCCATCCAGTATTCCTGCAGGCTCAATAAACAGCAGATGGTGTTTTAAGTTATACTTGAATTAAAACATTTTAGAGGCATATATCTTAGCAATTCTAAAAAATCTGGAAATCTTTGCAAAGGAGAACAGAGTAACAGAGAGAAATTTCTAATAGCTTTGCAATGGCCTTTTATTTTAGGACAGATGGGATTTAAAATGGAAATTGGTTCATTTCAGCTTTGGCCAGAAACAGTTACCAGTATGCACAAGCAGTTCATTCAGTATCTACAGTACACAATTTATTTAATACAAAGTAACTTAATATAAATTTGTATTTAATTTTTCATTTAATACAATTTTGTAAGCAATTTACTTAAAATAAATAATATATAGAAATATCTCTGATATTCATTTTAAGCAAAAATTTTCAGGTGGCCACAATTCAGCAGTTGTTGCTAATAATGCAAACTTACTACCATGGCTGACATGATGGCTGAACATAAATTCAGTTAGACAGGACTCTAGGTATATTAAATAAATTGACACTGAATGAATTACTCATTTGAAAACTATCTATTTTTTACCAAAACTGAAACATGCCAAGTTCCATTTCTTATGAAGGCTGCTTAATATACACCGGTGTGCAAAAATTAAGGACGAAGTCGAAAAATTAGCATATCAGCTGAACGAAGAGGCAGAGCGGACAGAAAGACCAATCAGGAGATTAAGTAAGGTGATGTACGGTAGCACATGCGCCGCAGATATGCAGGTAGACGTAATGGGAGAGTGTCTGAGTAGTATAAAGCATGTTGTCGGTGTAAAATCAGTATTTCTGACAAAGAGATTGCACGCCGTATAGCAGTTAAAATCACACCGAGTTGCTGCCTCAGCGAGAAATGGCGAATAATCAATCTGTTAGACGACATCTGGATGCTTTTACCCGAGGTCGAATTATTGGGAAGTTGGAGGAAGGCCGCAGTGTGACAAGTGTGGCTGCAGAGTTCGGAATTGCTCACAGCATCGTTTCACGACTTTGGAGACAATTTCAAACTGCAGGAACAGTTATCCGGGGGTTTAGTAGTGGTCGTCCACGAGGAACCACACCCGCAGATCACCGGTATATTGCCTTACAGGCCAGAAGAAACAGGCGGCAGACAGCGGGAGAAATCGCTAGACACACGACACAGGCGACTGGACGACCGATATCGCGTTTTACCGTGGCCAGAAGACTGCACGGTGGTGGTCTGTTTGCACGACGCCCTGTACGGTGTGTACCTCTAACGCCTGCCCATCGGAGAAGGCGTTCTCTGTGGTGCCGGGAACACCGGAATTGGAGAGACAATGAATGGGGACGAGTACTCTTTACAGATGAGAGCAGATTTAGTCTGAGTTGCGATTCTAGACACATACACATCTGGACAGAGCGGGGAACACGCAATAACCCCTTCAACATCATCAAAAGGGACTGTTTTGGAGGTCGCGGAGTTCTCGTTCGAGCAGACATAATGCTTGGTAGCCGGACCGACCTTCATATCTCCCAAGGAGGTTCGTCACCTGGGACTGCTATTGTAACGAGGTTCTTCTTCCTTACATGCGTCTTTTCACAAGGGCTATGGGTCCTCAGTTCCTCTTCATGAACGACAACGCTCCACCTCATCGCACAGTTACTGTCGAAGAGCTGTTGGAGAGTGAAGATATTGAACACATGGATTGGTCGGCAAGGTCTCTGGATCTAAATCCCGTCAAGCATGTACGGAACTTACTAGGGAGACCCGTGTCAGCACGTAACTTATCGCCAGTAACGATTCCGAAACTGCGATTGGTGCTACAAGAGGAACGAGCAGCAGTGTCTCAACAGCTCATTAACAACCACATATCCAGCATGCACAAATGATGTGAAACCTGCCTAGCAGTCAGGGGAGATCATATCCCCTATTAAAGACCGGATGTTTCTTGCTGGACACCCATCACAGGGATGTTTAGGCCTTCAGTCGCATTGCGCTCCATGCTACTTTTTCAATAAAGCTTCTTTCTATCCCTCTGATTTCTCTTTTAGTAAGTGTTGCTTACATTACTCATGTCCTTACGTATTGGGGATCTTACGGTATTAAATGTGTTGATTTGGAAAGCTTTTGTACTAAGTTATATTGTAAAAACCGTCTCGTCCTTAATTTTTGCACACCAGTGTAATGTCGTTAATCGCTTGTTGTGGAAGCGTCCATTCCTATAGTAATGCATGCAGAGTTCGTGGAGGGTGCCTTGAGGCACACTGCGACCTGCTATCCATCATCCTAACATGTTCCACAGATGCTCTGTGGTATTCAGGTCCGGTGATGTGGCACGCCACTAAAGATGTGGAATGGTTTCACTCTCCAGATAACTTCTCATCACTCGAGCTCTATGCGAGTGGGCACTATCGTCCATAAATATCGTGTCGGTACCCATTGCAGCATTAAAAGGATGTAAAATTTTGTCGTGATATCGGATGGCTATGACGGAACCACCAAGATTCATGCAGAGATCGGTGCGGCTGTTTGTTGCTATTCCAGCCCATACAAGTGAGCCTGCTTCTTTATGATAGTCTCTTTCGACGATGTTTGGAGCCAGGAATCATTCTGGATGTTTAACTAAGACACATCCGTAGCAAGTACATGGCTCCACTACTCTGATGTCCAAATTCGATGTTCAAGGTCCCAATTCAACAGCAATGACATGTGATGAGCACAAAGGAACACAAACCATAGGTCGTTGGGAGTAGTCTACCTTCATGCAATCAAAGTAACAAAGTTTAGTTGGAAATTTGCCATCCTGCAGCAGCAGAGAGATGTGATACCAGCTGTTGTGCTGTTACTGACCTACAGCGTTGCACATAGCAACAGGAAGCGACCATATGCCGCTGCAGTAATCCTCCGGTGTCCAGACCCACATCTTTTCCAGGGATTTTGTGATGCCTTTGGTAACAATTCCACAGTTTACTGATGACACTCGGATACATATCCAGCTCTCTCACAACAGCAGATTGTCTTGCACCAGTTTGCAACATCTCGACAGCTTTGCAATGCATTACTTCACCGTGCAAAGGGAATGGTGTCTTCGGCTCGTGCTGTTCACTTTGGCTATCTCGGATTACATGGAACAATCACTGCTTGCGAACTGACACATAGGTCTGGCATTGCCGCCTTTTAAGGTGTTGTGATGTGACTGCAGGATTGCGTTTTATACTAATTTTGGTCGTCTATTTGCATTTGGCAACGCAACTATTACCTCACATGTAAACTGTATGTTTAATTTCCCTTTTTACATTCGTATTTTTTTCTTTTAGCGTTTGTTGCCTACTTTTTTTTCAGTACGAATGTATTAAATGACTATCAAAAGCAATGTTGTGTAATGTACATGCTGTAACTCAGAGGTTTTCCACCAGTAGAGAATTATCCAAAGGGGCAGTTTGGGGATCTTGAAGAAGATAATTTAACGCCAGATTGGCAGATACAAACTGTAACAAAAGTCTAACAGCAAAGAACACCTAAGATATGGTTAAAATTCTGTGAATAAGAAGAGGTGAAATAAATTCAATTTAGATATCATGCAAACATTTCTTTAATTATACTTGTTAAATGTAATGTGGACCTTAAATTTAAGACATACCAAAATATAATTCAGTTTTTTTCATGTATTAGTTGAAATGTATTACTTAATAAAATTACAAAAGACAATGGTAAAATGATATACTGTCACGTGGTTATATATATTAGAGATGGACGATCCGCTCCGGAACTGATTCACTTTACTAAACAACTGATCAGCAAAAACAGAACGGTAGTTTTTAACAGTTAACTGAGAGCTGTTGTTAGGAAACGTGGCAAAAAATTTAATTAATTTTAATGTAAACACTAGCATTCTTTCCTTTAGTATTTACCGGAAATGTCTCTGACATATTTTTTATGTGTGTATGTATATTATGTATGTATATACACTGCTGCCCATTAAAGTTGCAACACCATGAAGGAAAGCAAATATAAAAATGCTTATTGTATGTAAACAGTATGTAAACAGACAAAAAGATTAAATTTGAAAGCAGTTTGGGGGTTTACAAGGAGAAAAAGGGGCTCCAAAAGGGACTGTTTTGGAGGTCACGGAGTTCTCATTCGAGCAGACATAATGCTTGGTAGCCGGACCGACCTTCATATCTCCCAAGGAGGTTCGTCACCTGGGACTGCTATTGTAACGAGGTTCTTCTTCCTTACATGCGTCTTTTCACAAGGGCTATGGGTCCTCAGTTCCTCTTCATGAACGACAACGCTCCACCTCATCGCACAGTTACTGTCGAAGAGCTGTTGGAGAGTGAAGATATTGAACACATGGATTGGTCGGCAAGGTCTCTGGATCTAAATCCCGTCAAGCATGTACGGAACTTACTAGGGAGACCCGTGGCAGCACGTAACTTATCGCCAGTAACGATTCCGAAACTGCGATTGGTGCTACAAGAGGAACGAGCAGCAGTGTCTCAACAGCTCATTAACAACCACATATCCAGCATGCACAAATGATGTGAAACCTGCCTAGCAGTCAGGGGAGATCATATCCCCTATTAAAGACCGGATGTTTCTTGCTGGACACCCATCACAGGGATGTTTCGGCCTTCAGTCGCATTGCGCTCCATGCTACTTTTTCAATAAAGCTTCTTTCTATCCCTCTGATTTCTCTTTTAGTAAGTGTTGCTTACATTACTCGTGTCTTTACGTATTGGGGATCTTACGGTATTAAATGTGTTGATTTGGAAAGCTTTTGTACAAAGTTATATTGAAAAAACCGTCTCGTCCTTAATTTTTGCACACCAGTGTAGATGTACCATTGCAACTTTATATTTTCAAAATTATCAAGAGCATGATTTAAAACCAGCAGATGTCTCAACTGGTTTGCTGAATTTTGTAACTTCAATGAGGGTGACATGTTGGATGCGGCTTTTTGGTTTGGAAGTTAACACTGGTATTTTAGAGTTTTAGTTTGAAAAAATCATTTACATCACCAGCGTTGTTTTGAAATGACTAAATTTAGAAAAGTTTGTTACAAACAATTACTGTTTAGAAGAGAAAGGGGAAATATCAAAATTAAAATAAAGAGTTTAAAAAGCTATTGTAAATTTGAATTAGAATTGTGAGTTACATATTTTTACATATATATATATATATCAAAATTATAACTTTATTTGTAGTATCCAATAACTCTCTATTTAAACTTAGTTATGCTTTCAATTTTAAAAACAGTAACTGCTTATAATAAGCAGCACCATTTACAAATTCATCTTTCTTGCATGATTCTTACTTAATGCTTCAGCCAATAATTAGCTGAATAGCTAATGAGGAATTTTATTTAAAAATTTATTGTTTAAGTATATTTAAATTATTTGGTCTTGCTAAAGACCGGATTCAATGGCTAATTTAGAAACAGACTACGATTTTTACACTTCTCTGGCATCAACCCACTGATGAAGAGATATCATGAGAAATGTAAAAACTTTTTTGGCTTTATGATCCTTTGTTCTTAACTATTCACGCCTTTTTTTAATCTTATGATGCTGTTTTTGTGGAATATGATTTAAGATTTTTACTATTTTATATTAATGCAGTACAAATTCTGAGATCCTGACTTGTTGGGACTTCAGCGATCCCGCATTTGGGATTTTTCCAGAAATTAGATGAGTTTAAATCGAGTATTATCACATGTAGAAATTATGAAATTGTGATTTATAAAATACTGAAGTATTTATGATCTAAAGGGTATTTTTACAAATTTTGTACTTAGATAGGTAATTTTAGTGGAATTATAAGTAAAATTGTTGTATTCTTCTGTGTAATGTAATGCGAGACAAATTTAAAGAGAAAGCTATGCCGGAAAAGTAAAAATACAGGGGTACGTGCATTTAACATTGAGTAAATGGGTAACTCGGTAATTTGTATTGAAATTGAATAAATGTAATTTAACACTATGTTAGCTGTAACTGTAATTCCACCCTCATATTGCTTTCCTAGTTATTACAAGAAGAAGAAAGTACTAGAAATATCTTCCAGCCAATTGAAAATTATTTAGTGTCAAAGAGAGAGCATCTTTTCTCAGTTGTTTAGTTAGCTGCTGCTGTTATTGTTGCGAGTTCAGCGTGAGATCGGATTAGCTTTCTCTTTAGATGCACTTTGCATTGCATTGTATTAAACATTCTTAGTAGTTTGAAGTGTAACAACTGATTATACTGTGTGATACTGTGAACACTTACACAAATATTTCTGAGGAACATTCCAGAGTTCTGAAATATTTCTTTTGATAAAAACAAATTTTTATTAACCTATTATCGGATTTGAACATTCAATCCATTATGATCCCGTACGCATGAAACACTATTTGGTGTCAGAAGTGGGATTGAATGCTAGTGACAAGAGCGATGGAAGAACAAATAAGACAGCTCATGACTGCCTTTGCTGCATTCCAAGAAAAGATAGAAGTTGGCCTAGCATCCTTTAAAGAAGAGATAAATGCGGTTGAAGAATCCGTTACAGACGAGATGAAAGTCAATCAAGAAAAGATGGATGGAAACCGTCAACTACATCAAAGAGCGGATGAAAGTAGGTCTAAAATTCATTAAAGAAGAGATAAAAGACGTTCAAGAAAAGCTTTTCTGCTCTTGTCGCCACAAAAGTTGATATCTTAAAGAAATGCACAACAACAGCAGGAAGCAATTCTGATGACTTTAAATTTTTAACCCATGCCTGCCCCTCCCTCTCTGAAGTTATCCATATAAAACGGGAAGCCCTCTTGGCAAGTATATAAGACACAATTTTCTATAGTTGTGGAAAAAGACTCAGGTGTTAAATATACATTGTAGCAGGTGACTGGACTGGTAGCCTCATCCTATGTAGAGCACGTGATTGAAATGGCATAACTTTTCCTGGCATAACATATTATAGTCGTTTGTGAGACATAATCTCCTGGAAAAGGCTGTGTCGAGTCTTCGTTATCTCGTTCCGATGTCCCGGTAGAACACTGTCCGCGGATGTAATAAGCAATTCTTACTGCAGTTTCGGCATTCATGGTGAGTGATGAGCAATGGCAAGGTACATGGTCAGTGGTGCAGTCCCAGATGAGCGAGTCTGGTGGTGAGAAGGAGAGCTGTAGTCATGTGGGTGGAGCTACTTGTGCTGAGGATCCAATGGTGAAGCTGGAAGCAAAGTGCAAATATAACATGCAAAACAGGCATTGGTCGGTTGGTGGGGCTATGGTGCTTTAATGAAACTGACTTTAATTATGGCAAAAACTTAAGAAAAGCAATATAAGGAATCAGGTAGTGAAATATATGCGGGCCTAAACGTCTATTTTAATTAATTTATAATTTAAGATTGATTTAGAAATAAGATATTGGCTTAAGTTATAGGTTAATAATAACTGGTGATATGGGCTGAGTTCACATAGGTGACCCTAGATGGTGGCACCGTAGTGTCATTAGATTAAGATAGTTGTGTGTTTTGCACATAGATGGCGGCACTTATGTGTTGTGCTGGAAACAGATTTTGCAAAGAGGTATTATTTAGTTAAGATAATCAATTTAATTACTCAAGAGATTAAGGGGTAAAAGAAGTCAATTATTTAAGTGCAGTAGAACTGCACTATTTAGGTGATAAGAATAATCAGTTTAAGCTGGGTATAGAGTCGTTATTGACTTTATCAATATTATGGAAGAACTTCCGTGCAATTTTTGCAATGTAAATGTTAATTTTATTAACATTAAGTTCGTTGTGAATTGCTTCATTTCTAACAAACCAAGAGCAATTTACCATTCTTCTTGGAGTAATATTCTGGCTTTGCTGTAATTTTTTTCATTCTAGAATTGCAGATATAACACCAGACAGGACAGGCATACGTGATGATGAGACGCAACATGGATTTATATACAAGAACTTTGTTTTCTATAGATAAAACGGAGTTTCAGGAAATTAAGGGGTTGAATGCTTTAGTGCCCCGAAAATTGTTCAAAATATATGTTATGTGTGGAGCCCAAGTGAGTCTTTGGTCTAAAATAACACCAAGGTATTTGACTTACTTGGCCCAGGAGATACTGACATCGTACATTTTCAGAGTGATATTCAGATCAATATTTCGTTTATAGGTGAAATTCACTGCTTCCGATTTTTCGACATTAGTTTTGATGTTCCATTTCTGCATCCAGGATTCTAGTGCATGGATGTGTATTTGAGTGTTTGTACGACTGTGGCCTCAGACGTATTTTGATGGAGGATTGCAGTATAGTTTGAGCAAAGTGCAAGAGTAGTGAGGGGGTGGTGTGGGATGCTGTTCGTGTAAATTGAAAATAGGGTAGGTGAAAGTAAATTTCCTCGTGGTGAACCAGCAAGTGTTACTTTGCTTATGGAGTGGGTGGGTATTGTTATAACGAACGACAACGTGTCTATCGCTAAGATAGGAATTGACGAGGTTAATGATGTAACCTGGAAACCCAGAGTTATGAGCTTGTATGCGAGGCCCTGTAACCATACACAATCAAAAGCTTTCGATATATCGAGAAAGAGAGCTCCAGTGATGAGTTTCTTTTTAAAACCTTCAGCAATCAGTACAGTAACATGGTAGAGTTGGTGACAGGTGGAATGTTTCTGCCTGAAACCATATTGTTCCGGGATGATGATCTTATTTTCTTTTAGAAAAACTTGAATCTTCTTTAGTATAACTGCTTCTGCAATTTTGTTGAGCGTTGAAAGTAAACTTATAGGTCTATATGATGCAGCCAGAGTAGGATCTTTTCCAGGTTTCAGGATGGGAGAAATAATCGCTGTTTTCCAATTGGTTGGAAAATGTTGTAGTCTGAGCATGACATTAATCAGTTTCATGAATTTGCATATCATCTTGGCTCCCATTTCTTTGATCATCTTATTACTGATCTTGTCCAACACGGAGCTTTTTCAGTTTTTTCTCTTCTCGATATAACTAATTACTTCTGAAAGCATGATTGTGCGTGTGTTGTTTGTGGTTATTTTTTAATTATATTGGGTAACGAGGAATGAAACTAAGAGTTCTGTTTGAGGGTGAGAAATGTTGTGTGCGCGAGATTGAGAAACATAGTGATCTGCAATAGACTCAGCTTTCTCAAAGTCGGTATACGATCCCGTTGGGGCCGTTAATGGGCGGAATACTGGTGTTATGTCGTTTGAATTTAGTAGTCGCACTCCAGATACAGTTACCATCTGTTGATAATGATTCTAAGTATTTCGCTCAGTCAAGTTGTGCTTGTTTTTTTAATAGAGCCCTGACCTGCTTATTTAGTTGGTTCATAGCAGTTTTATCCGTAGGGCATCTGAATCTCTGCCATTGTTTACGTACATGATTGCACTGTTTTATCAGTTCTCGCATTTTACTATTTTTATATCTCGTATTTTCGTTGGCAATTTTGCTGTTTTACATGACAGCATCTTGAAGTTCATCAGTGATCACTTCTGTGAAGGTATCTAACACATTTCTCGATTGTATTGTATTTGTTGGGTAGTGTGTGTTGTTTAGAGTTTTGGCATATCCTGGCCAGTTCGTAATAAGGGCTCTTTTGTGTGGTGTACTGTAGATATTGGTGCATATTTCCATAACCGGATTATGATCCGAGGATAATTCGTTCATGCTCTCAACATAGTTAGGCGAGTTGATTTTTTAGGATAAAGAAATCCATAATCGATGGTCTACCAATACCACAGTGTGTTGGTTTTACTGGGAATGCTAGGTTAATACTGGCCGCCTGGGCTAAACTATATACAATGCATCCGTGTGGCTTAACCCCTTCGCGCCGATTGTCATGTCTACGTGCCAGCAACGAACACACTCACTTCCCGGCCGACACGCAGGCGTGCCAGAGCATTTTCCCGTTTAGTCCCGACTGTCACGTATTTGTGCCAGTGTCCTGGAACGTTTTAAAAACTATAATTTCTACCACAAGATGGCACTGTATGTCCATATGGTTTCAGATACATGTACATTAGACCTTCTACTCGAAATGAGAGAAGCATGACTCACATACACGTGTTTTTGATTATATAAACAAAAGGGGAAATAAATGTTTCCGAATCGCGTGCTTTATGACGTCTCTTTAAATTCGCACGTGGTAGTTGTTTATTGTAAGTAGAGAAGTTTTATTTTCGCTAAAGCGTTGGGTATTTCGGTTTGCAGTTCAGTTTTTAGAAAATAATTAGATCTTGTTAGACGTAAATTCCTTCTGTTTTTACCGTTGCAATGTCGAAGCGTTGAAAATATTTAACAGAGCATGAAATAGCAGAAATGATGCAAAATATTTCAGATATTGACTCTGAAACAGATTCTGATAGTAGTGATAGTGATACTATGATATATTCTGATCATAAAGAATCTGGCGAATCTAATGATGATGAGGACATTTCGGACATATGTATGCCGAGTACGTCGAAAGCAAGCACTCCTCCATGGTCATCCACAATAGAAAATTTTTCGGAATTACCGCTCCGTCATTATTCAGTACCCATCTTTCAGAAAAACTCTTAAATGGTATAAGAAGCTTTTCTTCAATATCATGGATATGGCTGTATTTAATGCCAATACTCTTTTCAACAAAAAAAGGAAAAAAAAATCATCCTCTCCTGAATTATCGGCTTTATAGTTAATCAAATTATTTATCGGTATTCCTCTAAAAGCACCAATGTTAATATCACACCAAGATCAGCAGAATCATTAAATCCGCTCAGATTAACTGAAAGACATTTTCCAAAACTTTGTTCAGAAGATAAGAAAACGAGATCTTCTCGTTGATAAGAAAACGAGACGACGATGCTTCGTTTGTTCACATTCCCGGAAAAAATCCTCCAAAACGGCAAATGAGTTATTACGAATGCAAGGAATGTAACGTAGGACTGTGTGTAGATCCCTGTTTTCAAATTTTTGATACGTGAAGAGAATTTTAAGTAATATATTTAGTTTTCGGATGTATAATGTTAAAAGTCATAAAATGGTGAGTAATGAAAAAAAATGTGTAAAATATGCATTTAAACAAGAAATAAGGTAATTAAAGTATATATAAAAATATCTATAAAGCCGTTTAAATACTCTATAGAGAATTATTAAACAATGCGTTGATACTTCGGAAATTTCATGGATTTAGGCTTAATAGCAAAAAAGCCCCCGGCCCTGGACGGACGCTCGCGTAAGACACTGCCGGCCTCCGCGATAAGCGCGCGTTTGTGCTACTCGGCGCGAAGGGGTTAATATCCCAGCAATTCCAATCACAGTAGTGTGCATTGAAATCTCCACCTATGATAGTTCGATTGTTTATGTTTAATAATGTTCGTAAATCCATTTTTACACAATTTACTGGGATGTGTATAGGAAAATAGGTTGAGATAATAGTAATTGGTCATGCTGTGTTTGGAGTGAGTATAACAGCTAGGGCTTCAATAGCTAAAAGCTGTGGTAGTGGTGTGATATAATGAGAAATGGAGCACTTAATTAAAATTAGCAGTCCTCTGGCATTTCCTCCCGATGCATTTCTTCCATTTGTTGGTCTATCCCGACGATAAGTTTCGTAGTTGCAGGCTCAAAAATAATTTTGTGGGCCAAGCGTGTGTTCTTGTATGAGTACAATATCAGGGGAAAATTCGTGTAAGAACTCTTTAAGTTCGTAAGCTTTTGGGAGCAATCCATTTGCGTTCCATGTGATAATAGTAAGAGGTACATTCTGATTATTCTGATACATTATTGCTAATATCATTAATTACTTCACAGAAAAGGAATAATTTGTCACATGGATCAGTTAAATCTTTAAATTTAGGCAGATATTTCTTAAATATTTCATTCATTAACCTGATATTATTGATTCCACAGATATTTGTGAATTCATAAATATTTTTCATAACATTTAACAGTTCAGAGCTTTGAGCTTTTTCCTGAGAGTTTTTCATATCATTTTGGGCAGGAGAGCTCTTATTTCTGCTATTACTATTGGAAACATTTAAGTTTTTAGGTGCATTGCTAAGGTCTGAAAGTTTTACAGTATCTGATGCCTCGGAGGACGTATTTTGTGCAGCACTAGCCGATACAGGGGTCTGAGCACTTTCGTTTTGATTCCTAACTTTATTTTCATTATACCCGCGAAAGATATTCCTTTTTTAACTGGACAGTCCTTTTTTTGGTTGGCTTGGCTTGTTTCTGGGAAACATTTCGCAACCCCAATATGAGGCCACGTGATTTTTATGGCAGTTGCTGCATTTAGGTATATCCATTTTTCCCTTATTAGGGCAATCTATAGTTTTGTGCACCATAGCATATTTCACACATCTCAGCATAAAGTGGCAATTTTCTGATGAATGGTGCCACTTTTGGCAATTGTAGCACTGTGGCACCTGATTCTTTGAAACATATTTTTCCACCGAGACAGCGAAAAGCAGCAAGTCAGTTACGTTATAAATTTCCTCTGCCATATCATTTTTAATCACTTGTACTAAAAACAGTGGCATTGGGGCTTTTGTCCTTCTCCTGGTTAGCTGTGTAACTTTGCTAATACTGAAACCCTTAGCAGTTAGGATATTAGCAATGTTTTTAATTTTAGTCATCAGAGATAATCCTCTGAATACAACCTTAATGGGTCTTGTGTGGTTTGCATTAATCACGTAATGCTCGACTTGTTTCTCCAAGAATAATGCACTGAGCATCCTATGATCATCTGCAGTGCATGGTAGAATTTTCAATAATTCGCCGTTCACCTTTTCAAGAAATTTTGCTTCTGTTTTTAATGATAATTCTTTTAGAAATTCCTCAGGGGTTAGCTTTCCTGGATTCACCATAATAGGGGGAATAGTCAGTCGGCTGCTGCTGCACCGCCTGTTTATCCGAGTTATCATTAGAATTTACATTAATAATTTCATTAGATTCATTTAATACGTTAAATTTATTATTAGTTTCCACATTCAGGTTAATTTTTTCCAATTATTGTTGTTTAGCAGTCTTACTAGGAAGTCTAAAACCATCACTATCAATACTTTGTAATATACAGCTAATTTTTTTTTTCAGCCTTAATTTCCTCATTTTTCTTTTTAGTCAAAATATTAGACTGAGGGGAAATGCCTGAGTTACAAGTCAAATTGCACTTACCTCTGATAGCCCTGGCTTGTGCTTGAAGGGTCTGTAGATGTTTCAGCATTATGTCCGTAGTAGTATCCAGGTCTGTAACTGTTCTTAACCGCTGGCAGGTCTTAATTGAAGTTTTTTAATGCTTCTATGTCCAATTTCAATTCGATTAGCTTATTCCCGTAGTAATCCATATTCGTATTATCATCTGGGTTTTGCTGGGGAAGTGCAACGCAACTTTCCTTTATTGACAGTATCTCTGGTGGATTGCTATCGTCCATCCGTGAAACCTCTTCGGTGCTAGGCATACTCAACTCCGACAGAGTGCTCATGATGTGCAACCTACTCATACGAATGGCACAGGATATGGCCCAAAACTGAAATCAAAGTTCAAAGTGTGTATAGCGGCAAAAGCGAACACATGGGATTCCCAAACTAAAGCCTGTCATATAGCTGCTTCACTAAGAGCAGATGCAGCAGATATGCTTCAGACTCTTCCCGAAAACCAAAGCTAGATTTTGAAATTCTATCCATTGAGTTGGAGCTGCACTTTGGGGAGAAGTGTTTAAAAGACTACAGCAAGCTTCAATTAAAATCCCATCAACAGTAGCTCATGAAAACACTCCACAAACTTGCATGGATATCGAAATGCTGTCTCATCTCGCATTTTCGGAATGCCAGACAGAAACAAGAAAAATCCTGTCCCTGGAGTACTTCATCAACGTCATCCAAGATCCTAAAATAAAGAAAGCTCTACAAATAGCAGATGTCAAGGATCCAAAAAGAGCTTTGGTGTACACCATAAAATTTGAGACAGCCCAGCAAGCAACATGTACAGACCACTACTTAATCAAAACTGCTCAAGTCCAGGAGCCAGTGGATCAAGTGACTGCTCTTCTAGATGATTTAACCAGACAAGTCAATGCTTTGATACAGGATAGGAGTGAGAAGAAACTGACTTTAAAGTGTTGCAAATGTGGTGCTGAAGGCCCCGTACAAAGAAACTGCAGAACACCTTAGGGCACAGAAAATAAGACTACTCTCCAGCAATAATGCTAGAGAAAAATTCATGGAGTGAAGCAGAGTTTGAAGGATAATGAGAAGTCCCACTTTAAAGCACTTCAGACTTCTGCAGTGAATGGTGGCAGTAATGGGCTTTTCATCATGGGACATATCAATGGAGTTCTCTGCAATATGACCATCATTACAGAAGCGAATGTTAACATCATTCTAAAAGATTTGGCTCAACAGTTTAAAGATGAACTCATTTAGATGCCATCCTGTGTTACCTTCCAGAAGGAAATAGATGAGAAGTTAAACATCACATTTGGAAGTGCAATCTACTAATAAATGGCATATGTGGCAGATATTACAGATCCTTGCATACTCGGATTGGACTTTCTAATGAAATATAACTTTTCCTTGGACTTTAAAAAAACCAAACTGCATTTAGCATCTGAGAACATAACTATCCATCAACAGAAGGGATCCGCACCTGGAAACGCAGACGCCTTGTCTGGTACACCCTGTTCCGAAAGCTGCCGATATCATACCAGGATTGAAGCTAACCATGAGCTGCTTAATCCGGTCGTCCGACAAGTTACAACCTCAACATCAGCTTATCAAGACCCATGGAGTAAGGATGAAGTTAGGAAGGACCAGCTGCAAGATGGTGACATTACATCCATAATTGACTTAATGGAGTCTTCAAACAGAAAACCTATTCGGCAGGACATTAGTCCTATAACAAAACAATATTGGGCTTTCTGGAACTCGCTCCATATTCGAAACGGCATCTTCTACTGAAAATTTGAATTGGATGATGGAAAGACTTTCTGGTGAAAGCTGACAGTTCTAAGTAGGATCCTCGATGTCTTTGAGAACTACATAGGCCACTTCGGAATAATGGAGTTCGACAGCACTTCTATTGGAGTAATGCACAAAGTACTGATGGCAAAATATGCATCTTCATTGTCATTCACTCCTATTACTTCAACAAACTGCCTGAATCATATCGTATTCCTGATCAAGAGGCTGTCACAGCAGCAGAGGTAATGACACAGCTTTGGATTTCCAAGATCAGCATGCCTCTTCAATTACATTCCAATAAAGGAAGGAATTTTAGTTGTAATTAAAGAGCACTGCAAACTATTCGGCACTGGCAAAACCCAAATGAAACTTTTACATCCCCAGTCAGAAAGATGGTGGAGAGGTTTAATCGAACCATCTTTAATAACCTCTTGTTGGTGGTTTCCAGAAACCAAGAGGACTGAGACAAGAAGTTACCTCTGTTTTCATTGGCTTATCACAGTGCTGTCCACGAAAGTACTAGCTGTTCCCCATCTTAGATGCTCTTCGGTCATGACATTTGTTTGTCTTGCGATCTCTTTGTTTGGTCACCCTCTGGATGCACCTTCATCCCCCGAGGAGAATGTCCAATATCTCCAGGCCAGGTTTGAAGTGATGCACAATTCTGTACGAGAGCGAGTCAACTTGGTGACAGAGAAAATGAAGACCCAATATCATAAAGGAGCTACAGGTCATCAAATCAACAAAGGATACAAGGTACGGTTGTGGAATCCGTTTCGATGGAAAGGACTCTCCCCAAACTACAGTCACCTTGGGATGGTCCTTCCACACTCCTAAAGAAGATAAAGAACGTCATAGTTCGGATCCATAAGCCACCGAATTCCAAGCCTAAGTCATTCATTATGACAGGTTAACTCCTTACTATGGCCATAGTACATAGTGTATATAATGTAAATAGTATAGGACCATGGTTGTAATTGTTCCTAAATTTATTATTTGTGCACTTATTTATTGATTTAGTATTTGATTTGTTTTAAGTTGCTTATTGCAATTATTGTTTATGTTAAGTACTGCATTGATGCTTTAGCTGTAAGCACGGCTTCCTGTCCAGGGATAGTATTGCCCAGGATATGCAATAGTTGGGAAGGGGGCAATGTTACCTATTTTGTACTTAGATATGTAATTTTAGTAGAATTATAAGTAAAATTATTTTTTGTGTAATGTGGTGCAAACCAAATTTTAACAGAAAGCTATGCTGGAAAAGTAAAAATACAGGGGCACATACATTTAACATTGAGTAAATGGGTATCTCTGTAATTTCAGGCACGTAGCCAGGTGGAGGGGGGATCCGGTGCTCGGACACCCCCTCTTCACCACTACTTATGCTTAAAGAAATGCTAAATAATTTTCAATAAGCCTCAAGTTTAAAATATTGCTCTCCAACTCCCCAAAAAGCTAATATTTTTAACAAAGGTTGATTGGAAAGTCTACCATTTTCTGTTTAAAAGTAAGATCAGGAAAAGTCACCCTACCCCAACAAACAAGCTACAGGAAAGTACCTCGAAGGTCATGTGACACTTTCAAGTTGTAAAGCTTTTGTTCTTTTACAGCTTTGAATAGTCCTCTGTATCCGTTCCCACTAGCTATCAAGCTTAAATGTTACTAAAGAAGAAAAGCCCTTTCATTTTGGACCAAGCTTCTAAAAGCATAATGCTTAAACGAAAAATAAGTATTACAAAAAAAAGAAAGAAAGAAAAAGAAAAAAAGAAAAGAGAAAAAATTAAGTTGTGGTATTTAGTTTTGCTACTTATTATCTAAATAGTGGACAAAAGAGAGAAGGTAACACAGTAAAATAATTTTCAGTGATTGCTTTTTACATTAATTTTGAATTTCAGTCAAGCCAATAAATATAAAAAATATTAAACTTTTTTGGGGGGGAATAATACAGAGAGTATGTCAGCTTCGATGCTTTCAATATTATGAATTTTATTTTAGTACATCTAGGAATTTAAATTCTTGTAATTTAAAATGATTTCATAGGGCAGTTGTTAAGTACGCAGATAGTAAAATCACTGCCAAATATTTTATTTTATTTATTTATTTCATGTGCATCTGTGTTTGGTACAAATAATCGGATAATTACAGATTAAAAGGAAGTAGAAAAAAGTACATAACCCATTAGTGAGCAGAATGCATAAGACTGCTCAATAATGTTAGTTCGACATGGGTTAGAATATCAGTAAACGAACTTTTATGGTTTTCCTTATATATAAGGTAAATACAAACCAGTTTTCCTTAGAAAGTCCTCAATAAATGGGATTGCATCCTTCCCATTGACAGATAACCTTTATTTGCTTTGCTGTAATGATTTAAACAAACAGTAAGCAGATATGAAATACTACTTAAAATGATAAACACCTGCTGCAACTCTAAAATCATATACACTGTTGTCATCAAGCCGAAACCATGAATCAACCTCTTTTTCCGAGACAAATAATTTTATTGGGATGGGCTTTATTTTGAAAAAAATCTATGATCTACACTATAGTTCTACTATGTTTATCAAAGACAAATTCATTTTACCTTTTTATCATAATGCAAAACAGACATATAACACGAAAAAAATTTAATATTAGTATTAAAGGGTATCACCATTTTCTCAGATGGGAATGTGAAAATATAGTTCATTTTTGTCAGGTTCATTTACATAATATTTATATTCATGGCCTAAAATTTTAAAATGATAGTTATTCATTTTTAAATTCTATAGTGTAGAACATCGATTTTTGGAAAATTCTTGAAACTGCATTTTTCAGTTTAAAGCTTTTATACTTTTTTTTTTTAAGCAAAAAAGTAAACATCTAAAAATAACACAAAAATGTAGGCACATACTCTCTACACTCTTCTTCCGTTTAAGAACGAAGACAACGAATAGAAGAGAGGAATTTTACTAAATTGCAGGAATCACTATATTAGGAGGTGCAATCAGTCCTCAGAGCTAAAGTATGAAGGCTTCAGCCAATTTGATCATGAGAAGGTGAAAAGTAAATGATCAGATTTAACATCTTCGAAAGTTAGTATGTTTTCCTACAAATTTTGCCATGTGTTCTGTTACTAGAAATAATGCTTTAATTTGCGTTTAGTTAATATGAATCGCTTAATTCTTCATCTATTTAATGGCATTGTTAAATTCATAACACTACTGAATACGAAAACATCATTTGCTATTTATCACGTTATTTCATCCTTTAAACTCACACTTAGGATCGTATCAATTTGCGACTTACATGGCACGTTCACTTTTTTCCAGAAAGGACAAGGACAATGTGAAATTTTCACATAATATAAAAGATACAGAACAAACCTCACTGATTTTACCAGGAGTCTAATATACATGAAAAATTATTAAGAGCCTTTTTCTTTCAAAAAAAAAATCCTCTTGTATTCAGAAATTGATCATTTTTTTAAATTAAACGATAAAAAAAGCTGAACAGTACGTACCTTCAGTAGCCATCACTTTCAAAACAAAATTTCACATGTGCTTGGTGTTGCTTCAGAAGTTGCGTCTTAATCCTGCCTTTCTCGTGCGATTGTTGAATTTGGCGCATGCGTAAGAATTTGCGATATCTAGAACCACTCAAGGGTTAAAAGGAAGAGCTCGATAATTTCGTTGTACGACTCCTCACCTACGCGATCTAGGAGCCTTAACGCGATTCTCGCATAGATATAGTAATATCCATGGAGGTTAGAATTCTCCATGGTAATACTTATCTATGTGGTTTGGAAACCAGTTTTACACTATTTACATTACCAAAAACGAACGTAACTCTTCGGAACGTCTAGAAACAGAGCTACTTAATTTACACTATGATTGGCTTTTATTGGCTGAATTCAAACCAACATTAACGACGCATGCGCATTGGGTTGTCAGTTCCAGATCCGAAAATCGAAAAGATTCGAAAAGAATAAATCCTAAGTGCGCGAACTGCCCACATTTCCTTTATTTATTTACATATAAAAAAGGGCAGATTTTTATATTCGCAATGTTTATCGTTTTCCTGAACAGTTGGAATAGTTTAAATGACTGGTTTGGGGGGCTAAGATCTTGTTCACATTTTTTGTACTTCTTATAATGCATTTAGATTCAAAGATGCGTTTTGCACAATCAAGATTTTAACTTATACCTCACTGAAATTTTTCCTCTAAGAAAAGATAATAAAAATTAGTTATTAGTTAGAAGTTAATTATATCACGTTGGCCTCGAAGGCTGAGGTGCGAAGCACATGAAAACAGGCGCCTGGGCTAAAAGCCACATCCTGTGTGTAACGCGTCGGAAGGGGAACATAACTTTCCTACCATGACGTTGGTGCTTAGGTGGCTGAGAATTTTATAGGAAATTCTAGATGGCGAAGAGAGAGAGACCTTCATACCCATATTCGAAGAGATGTCTGTCGAAACAATGAGACGTAATAAGTTAGGAGGGGGGATATCAAAAGAGAGGGAGGAGCTACGATTTTCATCTAGATGCTGTTTGCATTCTGGTTGGTCAGCAGGAGTCACGTGTCTTCAACGTATATTTCAATTTTCCTCTTCGGCAAATTTTACTAATACCATAGCAACTTCGAATCCACTTTGCAATTTTTCTGCTGG
Organism: Stegodyphus mimosarum; assembly: GCA_000611955.2. Taxonomy (NCBI): domain Eukaryota; kingdom Metazoa; phylum Arthropoda; class Arachnida; order Araneae; family Eresidae; genus Stegodyphus; species Stegodyphus mimosarum. Next base: position 183,229 of record KK116155.1, read on the forward strand.
TGTTTTTGCCTGCTTAATTTTTCCAATTAAGGAGATGATGGTGTTCAAGAACGATTTAATCTTCTCGTCGTATATCCAGGCTATTGCTTCTTGCATACCTTCAGGGGGAGGATTGACGTTACTTTTCACTATATAACTGTAGAATATTTGCGGCATGGATGCTTGTGTTGAAGCTTTCTTAGGGCTGGGGAAGTTGACTTTGTTAAAAATGGGTGCCTTCTGTGGTATTTGCTGGTTTTTCGTCTCAAATTTTCTTTGATACTCTTTACAGCCTCTATAACTATTAACATGATTTTCTCCACAGAAAATACAGATTGGTTTTTCGTCGGGCTTCATAGGGCAGGTATTACTTCGATGGGAGTTTCCGCATTTCACACATCGAATTTGATTATTGCAGCACATTTGGGAAAGTCCGTGTTGTTAACATCGATAGCACTGTAATCCGTCATTTGAACTGAATCGAAAAGAACGAATCCTAAGTGCGCGAACTGCCCACGTTTCTTTTATTTATGTATATAAAAAAAGGGCAGATTTTTTATCGTTTTCCTAAGCGGTTGGAATAGTTTAAATGACTGGTTTGGGTGGGCTGAGATCTTGTTTACATTTTTTGTACTTCTTATAATACATTTAGATTCAAAGAGGTGTTTTGCACAATCAAGATTTTAACTTATTCCTCTCTGAAATTTTTCGTCTAAGAAAAGATAATAAAAATTAGACTGAGTATTCCTGCGTAGAAAATTTAGACGTGAAATAAGTTAAAAGCGATCAAATCAACTATTAAAGGAACAATTAATCATATAATACTGGTTGAGCCTATAAAACTCAGTATCATATAATACTGGTTGAACCTATAAAAATTAAACAAATTTGCATGCTTGTTTAATTTTTCTATGGAAATACTCGTCATTTTCAATATACAAAAAATATTTCAAAGAACTCTGAACTTCGTGTGTACTAATATTCCAAAGAACTTTGATATATTAGTACAAACACATTAATAAATTAAATTTAAATAAATAATGGGCTGTAATTTAAAAGGCAAAAATAATTTAATATAAGAGATTTAGATTGAAAAATTTGCACACATAAATGAATTATCAGAATTATCAGTTATAAGGTTTTATTTCAGAAATAACTTTGATTTTGAAATATGGCATTTGAACCTATAAACATGTGTGGACACTGAAAAATTGATGCATATATATGAGCATTATAATTTTCAATAAGTTTTTCTATTGAATAATAAATTTTGACAGTTCTATGCCATAAGACTAGGGTCTAAGTTTGTATAAAAATTCCTCTGTTAAGTGAAAGAATTTAAGTAATTTCTGCAGCCTTCTTGGCAATACATTAAAAATTTTTTAACTAATTCCACGTTCTCACTTGCTATTCGAACCATCATTAAATCCTTATTTGATCTTATCTTTTTCTGAACATAATCATGTATGAAAATTTGACCTCGTCTTTGTAACTGATAATTACTACTTGCAAATTATTCTCTTACATATCCACTATACATATTTTGGTGAATATTTATAGTGACACCATGCGTGTTGCACTTCATTAGCTAATTGTTTTATTTTTTTATAGATTATACTACTTCATTTTAAGGTAGAATGCTACCTATTTTATTGCATTACATTGTATTTTGGAATCTAGCAGCATTAGCTACATTTATTGCATCGTGTTATAGTATATTGTGATTTAGCATATTTACTGTCACAAATTTCTTTATTGCTGCATTGTATATATTATTATTACACTGTATTTGCATTATTGTTGTATCATAATTATATTATTGACTAACTGACCTGTGCGATTGATATAAATAATGTGTAATCATTATGTTTTAAATTAGTTATGCATGGTTAAAACATTATGTAATAATTAAATGTCATATATTTGTAAAATCATTCATGTAACACATTTGTTGAACATAAACAGTTAATCCGTTTTATGTCAATAGTTTGTGTTATAAATTAGCACTTAGAAAATTTGACTGTTATTTGTTGCTTTAAAAGAAATTTCGATTTTCTTTGAATGTCAACGTCCCCTTAACGTACATTATTTTTAAATAACTAAATTTGTAGAGATATTAGGTTAATTACAAGCAGGAGAGAGGAAAAGTATGCAATTCCTTCGCCGGGAATCGAACCACGGACCTCTGAAATACCGGCTCAGTGTGCTGACCATTACACCACGAAGGCACGCTAAGAATGTGGGAGATATACCTTATAAATTTAAAATATGAAATTGAACTGAGACAATACATTCTACAAATTAAATCAGTTTTAATTAAGTAATAAAAAGATTTCAAATAAATATAATTTGTAACAAATGATAGGTATCTACAGTTTGGACAAAACCAATATTTGACTGGTGGATAAATTACAATATTTTGACAAGTCTAGTTATACCAATTAAGACACAAATCAGACTGAATGCAGTTATATTCTAAATCTTCTAAACAGTCACAGCATTTCCACCTCATGCAAATCATTGCATTTTTTAATTGCTCAATTATCAGGAAAGCATCTGGTTGAAAACACTTTCGAATAGATTCAATATTTACTATTTTATTTCTCATACGTTGCATAGGTACAGTTTGTGGAGTTATAGATACTTCACCCTCCTTGATTAATTTGTCAGGAGCTGCTTGTTTAGCAACTCTTGAATTCAAAAAATTTAGTTCAATCTCATATAATAATAAATGAGAATAATTTAGTTCAATCTCATATAATAATAAATGAGAATAATTTAGTTCAATCTCATATAATAATAAATGAGAATAATTTAGTTCAATCTCATATAATAATAAATGAGAATAATTTAGTTCAATCTCAAGTGTTTACTTATCCGTTTTATTTTTAAATGTATCATCTCGCACACGCACAATTTAAGGTTTCTTTTTTATCTGCAGTCGGTTCAAACAAATAATAGTTTCAGTAACAATAACTCGTAAATTTCAGAAACAATAACTAAATCAACAAAGAAATCGCATATAAGGAAGATAAGCAGAAACTTGTAAGATGATTAAAACGTGTAAGATCATTGAATCAAAAAAACTGTTCTCATGCACCTGCCTACCGCAAATCGGCATAAATTGCTTGCACCTGGACCGATTGTGCGCATGCGCTAACGTAGGTGGTGAGAATAGCCTCTACAGGCACCGACTGGCCTTCACAATGTTCTTATATAATTCATATTACTTTTCTTCTTTCAGCCTCCTAGCGCATTCGCGAGAATTATCAATCCAGGAAACTAGTCGATCTTTTTGTGACGTATATCACTAGTTGGCCTTGGGTAGGATTCGAAAATGTGCTGCCCATAATGAGAAGTTAATCTCGATGTTTTACTTTTGTAAGTATTTTTTAAAATTCATTTAATATTTTCTATTATTGGAAATGAATAATTTTTTCAAAATCTTTCGAAAATTAATAAAAATTTTAACATCGTAAAAGTCTGGCAACACAAGTCTGTTTACCTTTATTGTTACAAAACGTGTTGAACAAGGTAAATTGTAAGTCGATAGTAAATACGTTATTAAATTTTTTATGTAATTTTATTCTCTTAACTTCATTATATTAGACTAGTGTATTTTAAAATGAATTACTATACGATTAAATTTTCATGTTTTGTGATATCGGCCCTAGTCTTACTTATCTAAAATTCTATACGAATTTTATAAACGCTCTGCAGAATACTATTCCTTGAACACTAAAATGAATGTTTTATAAAAATAAATAAACGAATAAAGTGAAATTAATGAATTTTACTATACAGTTTGTTTTGTGGAATGAAATAAAAGAAAATTGGGTACTTTTATCTGGAAGAGCATTAATTAAGGAATCACATATGCAAATCTGCGTTGGGATTTGTTGAGAAAGAAGACACTTGAGATCTTATAGTGGTGAAAATGCGCTTTAGCCCACTGCTTGGCGATGTTTTGAAAATCGCCAATTCGGCGCGTTTCTGCTAAACCTCTTTGCAATTGCAACCTTCCCGACACGCTCCGCGAAAACCTATTGTAAACAAAACATAGAATTTTAAAGCATAAATTAGTATGGAAACTGTTGCCACAAAAGAAAATAAAATAATATGCAAAACGAACATTATGATCATTAAAATATTTGTCATTTAGGTTTAAATTAATTATTTACATTTTATGTTGTAATACTTACACATTTTATGCCGTTACATAACCTTCCTGACACGCTCCGCGAAAACGTAACCAAAATGGCATCGAAGAAAGAAGGAATTTTTTTTAACAGGGCATTAAAATTATAAACGATACCATGTACACACCGTTCCTCTTAAACTTAAAAAAAACTTCAGCGATTTACAAAGTCGAGGAAATTTGTAAATTTTACTGCCGGCTTGCCCGCAAATTCTATGCAAATCTGCCCAATATTGAAAATTCAGTAATTCGTACTTATGACTATAATTTTAATGACAGTAATTGTAAAAGGCCCATGGCCATCTTAAATGTTAACGACTAGTGTACTTGTCAATTTTATCGTACTGTATGATTTTGTATGTTTTGTATTTAGTATTTATCATGTTTCAGTCTTGCATATGTGTCTCTCGTATCGTTCCATAAGTCTGTACTTCCTTTTCTCTTTATTGTTTTTGTTTTGCTTGTATATGTCTTTTCCAGGTTAATGAGTATATTATAATTCCAAACAACCTATCAATTCTACAAGGGGTAGGGCTGTTTTGCCCAGGCACCCTGGTGCTACACACTCATAAAGGAACAATGTAGGCAACGCACACATGTTATACGGAGTTACCCATTGGCGCGTTTATTGCTCATTCAAAAACAATCGCCGCAAAGCAGTGGGCTAAAGCGCATTCCAACGCTTATGGTATTTGTAACTTTCAGCAATTTATGCTAAATCTGCTTTACATAAGATGGTAAATAAAACAATAAGTTATACACCAGAAATAGCACATAAAAAGGAAGCACTTCCGCAAAGCACCCATTGGCGCTTCGGCAAAGAACTCGTTGGCGCCGTTGCGGTTGTACTCGCCAACATTTACGTTGATTTTTGTTCAGTTAACACTTTCGCTGTTCGCATTTACAGATTTGAACTTTTCTTCACACATTTCTTATTATTTTTTCGGATTTTCACGTTATTTTTATGAATTTTAAACAATGAATAGATAGAAACATTTTTCGGTAAAAGTTTACAATTGGGTGCCTCTTATTTTTTGGCGATTCTGTTTTGATGCCAATAAGACACAATTTCAAGATGGCCGCTACACAAAACCAAAACAAGAAGTCAAAGAATTTCACAAACTCTGTGTCCATGTACACATTGACCTATTTTCACTTAAAAAAAACATCAGAGAATTGCACAAACTTAGTCATTGCACATTTTGACTTTGACCATGTGCACATCGATTTATTTTCAATTAAATAAATCAAGAAGCTAAAACCATGTTAAAACTCTCATGGTAAACAGAAATGGGGTTTCATCGCCAAAAAACAAGGGGCACCCAATTCTACACTAGAGCCCATTTTTCATATAATTAGTGAAGTTTTCGGAGACAGATGCATGTCTGCCGAAGAAAATAATGGCAACGGGGTAAATGATAATCGGAAACACGAATATTTTGATTTTTTTGCGTAATACATTTATAAAATAAAAAAAAATAAGTATGAGAAGAATATAATTTATTACTAAAAAAACTTTCATGTAATCAGACAGTTGCAATTCAGTTTCTATTTAAAATGAGAATAAGGCTCACCAGCGGCCGAACGGTAAAGACTCTGAACGCTGGGAGTTCGGTCCGAGGTTCGAATCCCGCAAATGGGCTGGCTGCATGGGCGTTTTCGTGGTTTTCCCCATGTGTAACGTGTATACTAGCCAGTTTCCCTTAGAAAGTCCTCCACGAAGGCATCCCACCCTTTAGGCAGATAGCCCTCGTGTGCTTTGCCATAATTGAATAACTATAACCAACAAAAAATGAGAATATTTGCTGATTGCATTTATGTGTTGATAATGGATTTTCATAGTTTTGGAAGTACTTTGAAATTATACAATGAAGATATTAACCCTAAAAGTACTTTTTGATTTTATGCTTTTATAATTTCCTTAGAAACTGCACTGTTAAAAACAGGAATATTTTAGAATTTTATAATATTGAAAGATATTCAAAGACAGATCTGAATTTTACTAATTTTTTCCCTTAAATAGATAACTTTGTCAAGAAAAGAGTTCATTATTAGATTATTATTTCACTTCCGTTAAGCTTAATATATTCTTTTCCATGCTTATTTTAATTTAATACAAATTTATTTTTGTATATCACGTTTAATCAGTTAATTTTACATCTATATGCTTTTATATATTGTTTTCTCTGCTAACCTAAATTTATGTCATTTATTATTTAACTTATTTTGATTATATGCACTAAATATCACCTTTACGTGGTTTACTTCCATATGTTTAATAACCGTATGCCGCTCATCGTCCACGTCGATCAACCATTGGTGAGCTTCGCGAGTATAACTGCAATGGCGCCAACGGGCTCTTTGCGGAAGTTCTTCCTTAAATAATAAATGACATAAATTCAAGTTAGCAGAGAAAACAATATATTAAGCATATGGATGTAAAATTAACTGATTAAATGTGATATACGAAAATATATTTGTATTAAAAATAGCACAGAAAACGATATATTAAGCTTAACGAAAGTGAAATAATCATGTAGTAATGAGATCTTTATAATAATGAACCCTTGTCCTGACAAAGTTAACTATTTTATGGAACAAATTAGTAAAATTCAGATCTGTTTTTGAATATCTTTCAATATTATAAAATTCCAAAATATTCCTGTTTTTCAGTACAGTTTCTAAAGAAATTATAAAAGCATAAAATCAAAAAGCTACTTTTATAATTAATACCTTCATTGCATAATTTCAAAGTACTTTAAAAAATATGAAAATACATTACAGTCAAATACCGAAAATCCGCCAACTCCTGAAATCCACGTTGCCTCTCAAAATATAAACATTCAATTTATAGGTTCCAGAAACCACAACATGGAGAACGGAATATCGAAGAAAAAATACTTACTGAAAAATAAAAAATCTTAAATGTTTCAGATTTTAAATTACGTCCAAAGGGACGTTTATTTAACATTTTGTGTGTTACCTTCATTTGTTAAATACCATGTTCTTCACACTTAAACCATAAAATTCAGTTCAACAGCAATATCGCAAAATAATTTTAAATTGAGCATATCTTTAGAAATTTCGGTACACGCGCTGGAGATAAAAATGTTTTTCTGTACAACGTTGGTATTGCTGGCTTTGAAATCTTTGAGTTTGTTAATGAAAAATTCGTTAAAGTTTTAGAGATTTGGCTATTTATTTAGAACTGTGATTAAAATTCCTTTTTATTTTCCCGTGCAATGCACGCAGATGATTTTTGAAGAGAAAGCTACGTCAAAAAAAAAATGCATACATTTATGCAGATTTTTCATTTTTTAAAATTTAATGCAGAGCGATAACATTTAGTGGCAACAATTTGAAAAGTGATACGCCGTTTTTGTGTTTCCGACGCAAAATCGCAAAACGAAAGTAATAGTCCTTCGGGACTAAATCCCTTTGGATTAATAATAACGTCATAATTACCGAATAATAATGACACATAACGGAAATTCCAAATTATTGACATCATGGTAAAAGTTTTTCCCCCTCCAATCTGTATCGAGGTAAAAATAAATCAGTTTCTGAAAAAATTATTTCAAGTGACCATTCTATTTTACTTTATGATTATAAAAAAAACACCATCAAAGATTGCATTTATTTGTTAGCTGAATCATGGAATTATGTTTCCCAAACAACATTAGTAAATGCCTGGCGTAATGTATGGCCATCTTCTTTGCTTATTGAAATTGAGAGTGATGACAGTGAATTTTCTGGTTTTAGGGTCAGTACAGCAAGGGTTAAAGCAAAAGAATTTCTTTCATATTCGAAAGAAAGAGTAAATGAGGAGGCATTGCACAAAGAAGATATCCTTGAATAGATGTGTTTAGATGTGCCAACACTGGCATATCAGATAACCCATGATAAAATCATTGGCTCTGTTTTGAACTCGCCACAGCAAGAAAACGATTCTGACACAAATACTGAATTTGATAGGAATCGGAAGATATCTTTTAACGAAGGTTTGGAACATGGTGATAAATACCTAAAATTTTTAGAACAGAGCTGTGTCACAGAGCAAGAGATTTTGACTCTATATAATTTACAAAAAAAAAACAAAAACTTACTCTGGAGCACCTTAAAGTTTTAAAACAAATCTCTACGAGAAAAATGTTTGAAACAAGTAAAAAAAATAATTATTTTATGATTTTAATATCCTTAATTTTTATATGACTTCATTGTATATGTCTTAATGTTTTTAAATATCCCTGTAATCACTAATATAAATGAACTAGCTAACACCCGCCCGCTTTGCTGGGCACACTAATAATAAATATTGTATATAATAATAATTTAATGCATATAATAAATTAATGTATATATATAGTATTGTAATAATGTATCTAATGCGTCTTATTTATTTTACACTTTTAGTCTAATATTATGATTTATCTTTTCTGTCCTGAAATCTGGAAAATCTTAAAATCCGCACAACCTCTGGTCCCAAGTATTGCGGATTTCTGGACTTCTACTGTATCACATAAATGAAATCAACAAATATTCTCATTTGAATAGAAACTGAATTGCAAGTATCTGATTACATAAAAGTTTTTTTAGTAACATAGTTTTTTTAGTAACAATCTCTTCTCAGACTTATTTTTTTATTTTATAAATGTAATGCACAAAAAAATCAACATATTCATTTTAAATTTGGCATATTATTTTATTTAGACTCACTTTCTTGCTTCTCAGAACTGAACGTTCTTGCATGTAACAACAACCAAGGAACATATTATTATTCAGTGCTTTGCAACTGATATGCAGCTCGCCAGCAGCCAAACAGTAAAGCAACTGAAGTCTGGTAGTTTGATTAGCCAAGCAGATGGGCTAGTAGCATGATTGTTTTCATGGTATTCCCAATATGTAACATGAATGTAAACCAGTTCCCTTCAGAAAGTCCTCTATAAAGGCATCATTCCTCTTAGGCAGATATCTCTCCCATGCTTTGCCATAATTTAAACAAACCAAACCCAATGCTAAAAATTTTATTTAAAGTCCACATTTAATAACGTTAGAAAATTACGAATATGGTCAAAGTTAGATAATTTTAAATGGAATATTTATGAATTACATGAATTGCATATAGCTATTATATGAATATTTAAAATGTTTATCAGTAATGATATATTTATGAACAACATTTCGTTTTTGATTTTACTGTTCAATTTATCTTTAGATTTTAATTTCACTTTCAAATTTTCACACCATAATTTTATCAAAGAAGTCTTCTGAAATTTAGCTACAGTTTCACTCAGTCAAATCTGATAGTGTAGTTCACAGATGCAACATAAAAACTATGTCAAATATCAGTCACTAAGGGTATATGGATTAGGTATTTTCATGCCATCTGTTTTGTTCATTTCATGCTTATGAGTGCATAAGAAGACTTATCTGAAACAGATGTGTCACAAGCAGTGACATTGAGGTGTTTATTCACATATAACCAAGAGCACAGCATTAATTAGCACTGTAATTGTTAAAGTATCCTAGCTTTTAAAAAACTTCGTTGCATGTAATGTGAAATTAATTACTTTATCATTTTAAGAATAGAAAGGGTTTGTGTGTTTTTTTAATTTGATAAACAAAGCACATGAGAGCTAGCTGAAAAAGACATGCTTTCATAAAAATTTTCTGTGGTAAATAGGCTTATATTTCATTCACTTAAGGAAAACCCTGACAGTGCTCACACACAATGTTCGATCAGTTTGTTAAATTTGCCTCTAATTTTCAAGCCCATTGGTCTTTTTTTTTCCCCCCTAGTTTATTTTTTCAAAGAAAAACATGCTACTCACTGAACTTTTTATGTTAGTGTGAATAACCTTTTAACTTGATGAACAGTGTTTCTCTGACAAGAAGAGGTGTTATAGATTTAATGGCGATGAAAATAGTTTAAGAAAATTTAATTTATGAAAATTTGTTTTTCAAAAGTCATCGTTTGGCATAGACCTCCAAGATCAACTGACACGAGAGAAAAAGATGATGTGCGGTAGCTTGGGTTGCATGAATTTATTTTCTGTAATATTCAATTTTCTGTATAATTTTTTTGTAAACTTAAATTTTAGTTTTCTTTTATACTTTTAAGATATTTTCTTGTTTATTCAAATTATTTATATTATCTGTTTTTCTAAGAAGTGAAACATTTAGTTAAACACTGATACTTCTTTAACTTTTTCTTAAGTTTTCATAGGTTATCATTCCAGTACCGAGGTAGGAAGTACTTAATGTGTTCTTTTTTTGTTAAGTTTTTGGTCATGGTATTAAATTGAAATAAAAAATATTATTGATTCTTTAAGATGACAGACTAGTTTATGAATCCCCATGGTCATTAAAATTAGCAAACCACTACCTGTGTAACGAATCTCACATGCAACATTACATGTATTTTCTATAATTTATATAGAATACTAATATTTCTGTTACTTGTGTCTTTTTCATTTTTAAGTGCTTTGCTTGTTGATATTCTCAAAATTATATCTGATAGTTAGTGTATATAATATATATACTAATTATCAGATAATACTTATAATTACTGTATATAATAGATATGAATACAATAGACAAAAATATAATAAGAGGTAAATATAAATATAATAGAGGTAAATATAATATAATAGAGGGGAGGCCAAACTTTATGTCAGTGAAAGCCACAAGTGGATTTCCCAAAAGACAAAACTATATATTTACATCATTTTAAAAGTAGTGAAATAGGTTTCAAATAGTCCGATTCCAAACAACCATTCAATGATAGTCTTATTTCAATAAAAGCCATGCCTGAACACCATAAAGCATTTTATATTAAAACAACTGCCTGTCTTTTTCATAATATATTTGATAATACCAGTAATCTTCAATAGTACTCAAATTTGCTTCAGTAGCATTGTTAATAAAACTAGAACATTATACATTTTATTATTTTTCAAGAGTCATTTGAATTTAAGATTTGTTACACAAGTAGTGGTTTGCTAATTTTAATGATCCTGGATATTCATAAAACTATTCTGTCATCTTCGAGACCCAATAATATTTTTTATATCAATTTAATCATCTATTGTGTGTCATACCTGCCATCCTCTCAAAGGTTATTGTTAGAAAAACATTAAGAATTTATTATATCATTAAAATTTTAAGCCATAAATATTAATTTATTTTCATTATTTTAGATTGCAGTAACAAATCATAAAAACAAAAATTGTATAATTTTGTGTATATTACTTAATTAATTATTTAAAATGCATATTTCAGCAGCCCACGAAATTAAAACACTTCAGGGGTTGGAAGCCTCTTGGTTCTGCGTGCTTAAAGCCATGTTAACAGCCGATTATCATTCACCCCCACTCGCCGTATTTTCTTACGCGAACCAGCATCTGTCTCCGAAAACGTCATTAATTATATGCAAATGTTTCTATCTGTTCATTATTAAAAATTCATAAAAATAACATGAAAATAAAAAAAAAATAATAATAAATATGTGAAGAAAAATTTAAATCTGCAAATGCAAACAACGAGGCCTGTAAACGAAAATCAACGTAAGAGCTATGGTTGCAACCTTTGAACAAGTCAATCGGTTGAATTCGATGGGTTACCAGGTTTGAACTATTATCGCTATTGTTGGCAGTGTTTACATTTACCGGGTGCTTTGCGGAAGAAAATCCCTTAAAAATGCTGAATTTCTGGTGAATGTATTTAAAATAGGATAAATAGTGTGATAATTTTAACTCGATTTTTATACAGTCCTGAGTTTGTGTAGTTTAAAGTAGCAAAGAGTAAACAAATTTCAGAAATTAAAAGTTTTGAAATGCAAATAATGTGACAAAAATTAACACAGGTGATGCTGCACATACATACCTTTGCACAACTTCCTGGTGCTCATGTGATTAAAATATGGAAAATTGAAAATTTCGTTACGGAACTCTGTATTGTCAAGTTACATCGAATGCTTTAGACTTATTTCAACATGATGATCCTTATGCGAGCGGTCATCAACCTTTTGACTAACATGTACCATCTAAATAAAAATTGGTAAAAATATATGTCGGTATTCAGCTTGGCGATTGGCCAGCAAGGCACAACTTCAAGATGGCAGCTACACAAAACCAAAATAACATGTCAAAGAATTGTACAAACGCGGTGTCCATGTACACATCGATATATTTTCACTTAGGAAAACATCAGAGCATTGCACAAACTTGGCATTGCGCACTCCCTTGACTTTGCCCATGTACATATCGATCTATTTTCACTTTAAAAAAAATCAGGAAAATTATGATATCATATATTGTTAAAACAAAGTTACTCATCAACAAAATTTGTAGCTAATCGAAGCTCAGTAAACTGCATTTTAAATCACACAATGAAATGAAGTAAAAAAGCAAGTACATCTTATCGCGTATACACACTAAAAAAGGAAATATCGACTTACCATATTTAGAAATTTTTGTGTCTTCAGTCTGTGGCACACAAAATTCCTTAAAAGCATCCAAAAACTTTCTAACATTATCTGAACTAGAATATGCATACTGCCATCACCACGTAAATTCACAAAAATAAGAGTAAAAAATATCCTTCGTAGTACCAGACTGTCGGTGGCATTTCTTGCAGCAAAGCCATCTGAGTGATTTTTACATTCGACCATACACATTTCCTTCATACAAAGAGGACATTTATAATGACTACTAAGTAAGACATCATTTATATACCAATCAATTAATGCTTTTTTTTCCCTTTCGTTCCACATCACACAGAAACTTCAGATTAATCTCATCACATACTGCCATTTTACAGTGTACAGCACAAAATAAGCAATGTCCAATGCAGAAATAACCTTTACAAACATTTCCCATCAGTGAAATTTGCTGCAATCACGCAACCAATCACATCATGATAGGGTTTCCATAACATTCAACTACTCAGGTTACCATATATGAAACAACAATTTGGCAATAATCCAAGTGTCACCCTAAAATATAGACCAAAGATGGCCAACCTTTTTGGGAAAAATGCCACTTCCAACTTTTTTAAAATATTAAAAAATATAAAAAGGCAAAAAAAAAGTATTATTTATAGGCTGATTATGAGATTTTTATGCAATTAGCACATGTTTTTGTGTAAATCTGAGTAATGGACATTTAAAAAAATAATATAATAAATAAAACAGACATACAAACTAGAGTTTTATCATTAATAAACATTTTTAAAGGTTCAGTCAGTTAGGTTATGCATAAAATAAAAATGAATAATTTGAAACATTTAATTCTAAATAACTATTAAACAGTTAGTACTTAATTAATATGTTTTTTTAATCGAGTTATCTCTTTTAGGATTAGTTTTTGAAGATGCTGACAAAATTAGGTGTTTTAGATCATATCAGTTAATCTTGAATGATATTTTTATTTTATTGTGTTCATAATAGAAAACACATGTTGATCCAAATCTACAACAATACCTGACAGCCAAATTGTGTAAATTTGGAAAATTGTTTATATGAATTTCCAAAATTCAGTATAATTTGGATTGCTTGCATATAAGTTCCTTATATTTGCTTTTCAGTATAATATGCTGCTGTAGGTCAATAATTTTGATTTGAATTTCAGTTGGGTAACAGTTAACGTTTTGCAGAGAAATTGAATATTATATTTATTCTAATGTTTTTTATGTGTGTATCTATCGATGGAATTGATACAGACAATATCGCTATTTTTTTGGATCTTTTAATTTTTCAATACCTCTTTCCATGCCGCGTGTTGGCTATCCTTGATATAGACTGACCCCAAAATTGAGAAACTTTAGTACCACCACTGTATTTTCGACGATTTTTTTTTTCAATTTCTCGATAGGAAATATTAAAAATATATATTTTGCCATTTCCACAACCTGTTGGCTATTTGTTTTCATCCCTTGAGGGAGTCAATAAAATGAGTATCAAGTTCGCTTGGGGACTAAATACCGAGGGGTCCTGTAACAGGCTGACCACTTGTCCAGGCAAAGATGCACAAGCTTTCCGGAGCCCGTGGTCTAGAAAGCAGATATCAGGGCACTGTCGGCCATGGCTCTCTAAGAGCTGTTTGTGCTGCCGAGTTTAGTTTTAGAGTTATTCTCTATTTGTATAAAATATGGACACATAAGGAAAATATGAAATTAAAAATTGGCTACCTCTTTAATTAAAAAAATTTGAGTTATAATATTGTTACGTGCATACGGGTTCATTATATATTGAATGCACAAATCGTTGAAAAGTTAACAAAAATTTATTCTTTCCACAAGAAATAAATTAAAATGCTGAAATATTTTTCAGCGATATTCGCACAATATCATAATATCTCAAATGTTTAGCAAAAATTCAATTCAAAACAGATAATCTAATTCTATCTCATAGCAAAATCGCTACAGCATTAAGTAAACAAACAGCAGTTCACTTTATACAGCTACAACAACAACAACTGAGATGAGGTGTTTCAATTCGGCTTTTATAAGCTTTTTAATATCACTAGAACAATCTCGATTTTTTCTAGATTTTTCTGGATGGCAACAGTAATTACGAGATATTTATTTATTAAACATTAAATGCATACGCTCTTTTATTTTTATTTTTTTTCAAAATAGCTTTCTCTTCAAAAATCGTCTGCGTTGCATGGGAAATATAAAGCAATCTTAATTACAATTCTAAGTAAATAGCCAAATAAATGTGAAATCCGTAACAATATGTTAAAATTTAATGTGAAATTTAGGCCTGTTCGTCCCAATTTCTTTATGTCTGATCTTATTTCACGTAGTTTTAACCTTAAATTAGGATCCACTTTTAATTTTGCTCTGTATTTATTATTCAGATCTAACATGGAAGAAAATCCATGTTCAGTCAGAAATGTTGTACAAAAAGGCAATAAAAATTTAATAGCTTTATTTGAAATGCCTTTATTATTTTTATTTTTATTTATTTATTTATTTATTTTGTTCAGCCAAACGTTAACAAGTGTGTTATTTTTGAAATCTTCAGTTACAGTTCCATCACAAGAAGTTTCTATCAATTGTTCTTTTTCTTCACGGCATAAAATTTCAAGTACATTTGAACAAAATGGATTTCTAATTCAATTTTCTTTTTTATAATCCTGTGGAAAATACATGTTGAAATTTTTAATGTCGGATGCTAATTCTTTTTTTATTTTCGATTAGAAAACATTCTAAAAGTTGTAAAAAGCTTAAAATATTATTATCCAATTCTTTGATTATTAGCTCAAGTTTTTTTTTATCATTGTATGTATTTTACCTCTAATGGTAAACAAATTAACACTTTGTCCTTGTAATCCTAAATTTAATTCATATAACTTACCAAAAATATCAGCTAATCTGCTAAATGTGCCAGTCATAATTCACTAAATAAAAAATTTTGCAATTCAGATTTTGAATCACAGAGGAAAATTTGAATTTCTGATCGAAGTTCAAAAAGGGGATTTAAAGCTTTGCCTCTGGATAACCATCAGTACTGTTATATTATTAAGACTGGGTACAGAAAGGTATGTGTATATGTATGCATGTATGTGTATACGCATATATGCATATACATACAAATATGCATATACATACAAATACATATCATACATTTCTGAATCCAGTCCTGATAACAGAACAGCCCTAACCACCTTACTTCAAAATGTAACAAAAGTATTTCATGTTCCTCTTAGCGTAAAATTGTAAATATTCTTGAATCGGCTTTTAATGTAACATTCACAGCTTGATTCAAAACAATATTCAGCTTTTCAGGGATTGCTTTGGCTATTAAAGCTTCATGGTGATTGGAGCAGTGAGTAAATTTAATTTAAATGCTACTTTCTTTATTTGAGAAATAACACCTGCATGGTTTTCTGTGAAAGCCCAAGCTCCATCATTGCATACAGCAAAGCACTTGTTCCAAGGAATATCATTCTCAAATATAAAATTGTTAATTATGTTGAAAATTTCATTTGCAGTTGTTCTATCATGAAGAGATTCAAAAAATAAATACTCTTTGTCCTTTCGTTTGTCTTCTTTGAAATGTATGTAAACTAATAATTGAATAGAATTCGTTATATGAGTACTTTCATCCAATTGCAATGCAGAATACTGACTGTGTTTTATTTTTTGAATAATTTTATGGAATTTGCCATTTCATGAAATTGTCAACTTCAAACTTCAATTGGATAATAATAATTTCAAACTTCGACTGGATAATAGTTCACCGCAAACATCGCATTGATGTTGCATCTCCATTCCAAGTAAACCCAAATAATAAATAACTTTCATTGTATTTTCTATAAATAATTTTTTTTTCAATATTCTTAGTGCTTGTAGATTGTCCTGGATCCATCACCTGTGAATCATCACTTTTCCGCTAAGGCAATCAATCCTAGCCATTTTTCTATTTTAAAAATCTAGGTTTTTTTTTTTTATCATTTTTTCACAAATATTTAAGTGCACAATATATTACGAGTTCTTTGAAAACAAACAATGATATTCTCAAATTGCTTACAAAAGTAAGCAATACAAAGCAGCAAGAAGACAAAATACCTGCTGTCAGAGACAGCAAATAGACATAAGAAACTTATTCTAATTGAAAATAGAGCAATATGAGCCTGGAAATGGTGGCACATAAAGTGTAGACATGCTGATAAATCAATCACTTCTAAAAGAATTAATGATATACTATTATCTTTTTATAGGAACTTATTTTTATTTCCTATTAAATACGACATACGTTTTTATTACTCCTTTTAAAAACATCATTTATGACAAATTTTGCTACGTTAATGGATAAAAGAATATATGTGAGTCTGTGAGCAACTCTTCAACAAAGTTTAGATTGCATAAATTTATGAGTGTTGTAGAAAAAAAGTGGTATTTGATTTTTGAATTTAATAGTTAAAAATATTTTTTTTCTTGTGTACCACCGGTTGATAATCACTGCCTTATGCTCCGGTTAGATTAGTTTTATTGGTACAAGACAGAGTATAATACAATATATTTTACATAACAATGCATAGTCTGTTTTGCAGTTCACTATATGTTACACAATTGAATGCCTTGTGTAATATAATTTTATGTGCAAAATACTCTAATATTACAATATGTGATATTGGCAACATCTCATTTTAATTTATCAATTAAATTTAATCATAATTATGTACTGTATTACATGAATATGGTGTTTTATATAGCATTCGCTGTTATCTGCTAAGTCTTGAAATATAGTAGTCGCAAATGCTGTGGTACTATTTTATTATTTAAATTTTATTTGTGTTCAACTACATAATTTTTAAATAAAGGAAACTTTTAGATTAATAAAAGTCAGTAAATCTAGAGATTACGGGCTTATGGTGTTTCAAGAAAATTGCCAAATTGTTTTTAAGTTTCGCACATTTTTAAAAAAATCACTAACTTGTCAAATCACCATATTAGTCGGTTGCAGTTTTGATTGAAACTTCTAAACATGTAAAGAGTTCATATCTAAAACAAAAGTTCAAGGAAAACAAAAAAGGACTGTATTTTAAATTTAATTAATATGCATGTTATATATTTTGCATTTTTAAAATGGTAGTAACAAAAATGTGAAACATTTTAGAAATTGTAATGAGCAATAAATAATAAGCATAGTTATTCACAACTAAGCTAAAATTTTAGCAAATACAGAGCAAAAATGAAGATAAAATTCAAACTTACGATCACTTGAATCATGTGTATAAAAACTAATTAATAGTAGTAAAAAAAAGACTAAATGATTTTGACTATGTGATTTATATTCTCACAATGGATTTTGATTTGTACTAAATTGCAGAAAAACACATTTGTTCATATCTTTACTAAAATTTAGAAGAAAAAAAAAGAACAAAAAAGGAAGATAAAATTTAAAATGGTGCACTCATTTCAACCATGTGCCTGACCACATATAATGTAAATCTGAAACAAGAATTATTTTGATTGTGATTTGTATTTAAATCAAAATCTGTATTAATCAACTGGGAAAGTTTAACAACTCTATGAAAAGAAAAAAAAAAAAAAAAAAAATCTGATGAGTGTGGCAGATAAACAATGTTTATCATTTTCAAGAATTCTTGGAAAGGATTACTCGACGATAAATTTGCATGCTTTCTCCGCCACATGTACTCGTCCAGGTATGAATCGAATTCATCTTTTGCCTGAGTACTCTTTAAACTTTTTTATAGCATTCTATGTGTCTTCAATAGAATTGTGTGAGTACTTATCATAGGATCTTTAAAAACGAGACTGATTTATGCTGAAGTGTATGAATCCTACATTGCTAAGACAATCATACAACTTCTAACAGTCTGAAATAATAATACACCCTGGCAAAATAATTTCTTTTAGAATCTTCAACAGGCATTCTTTTTATCACTTCTTAGCTGTGTTGAAGAAACATATGCTCGATCCCTTTGAGTACTTCCAAATACCCATTTATCATCACATGCTCCACTGTGATACTTTCTTTTTCCAAACCTACTTTCATCAGTTTCACTCAGACTTCTGGGTCCTCCAAGTATGTCATTCTCTTTTAAGCACATCTCTACACACACCTGTCTACATTATCTGATGTACTATAATGTGGTCACTCACATACAGCTCATCCATAATAAACTGATTCATGCATTTCTGACTCCACAAATATGTTAGTTGAAGAATAAGGCTCAGAGGTGTTCGTCCCTTGGAAAACCAAGAATGCTTGCTTACACTCCTTTTGACCTCATGCTTGGAAGGGCCAAACACACAATACTGTCATTCACACAAATCTGTTGCATCTCTTCTTTGATTAAATGATGGAATATTTGAAATCCTAGTGGTTTTTGCAGTTTGGTTTAATTTCATTAAAAATGCAATATTGCCAGATTTGGCGAGGTTTTGCATCATAATGACAATGGCCCATAATCTCCATTCTAACCATAAAAATCATGTTTCAGAAGAAAATTCTTTCTCTCATGTTGAACCATAACATTTTTGATATTATTTAATTGTTCAGAGAGATAAAACACCATTAAAAAATAAAACTAAAATTTTTATAAATTGTTTTTCTTGCTTGTGAAAAATATAGTGCTAAATGTATATGCCCTTCCACTTATATTTGCTTATATTTATACTCAAATTAAAATTTCAAAAATATAATTTTTGATCATTTATTTGCTTAGTAGCTTAGAACCTCAAATAAAATAAATTGTCTTTGAGTTTGCACATGTGAAAAAGTCTGCATACCATTGCTCTGGCACATTTTATTGCTATACTATGTTATCAAATACAGATAATAATCTAATAAGATAAATGTGTATGTTTTTTTCATCACTTCCTGCCAACAGGAGGCTCTTAGCATTTAATATTTCTTGGAGATAAATGTTGTATGCTTATTTTGAGAGTTTGTTATGATCAATGTTACAGACGCCTACAGTCATAGATCAGCTTTTATATTATTTAGGATGAAAATTTGTTCGTTCTACAAATCAATATCTTATATTTTTCAGATAAGGTCTAAAATGGATTCACTCAGTGACAAAATGGATAATCTTATACTAGATTCATCAGAGAATGATGAAAGTGAAGAATTTTCTGATGGTGAAGATTATGTATTTCCTACTGAAGATGATGCTGTTCATTCTGAAAAATCAAATCTGCGCAAAGAAAAAGATAACATGTTTCAACCTAATGACCATGCTTACCAAAAATTTGTTACTAAAATAACGCTTGATAAATATGAATTTTCTAAATTACCTGATATGGCTGTGAAATTGTTGAATGATGATGCTAGGAAAAAAGAATCAATGAAAATAAGATTACGAGATAAAAATGAACGTGCCACTGTGGAGCAAGTTCTTGATCCAAGAACTCGAATGATTTTATTTAAAATGCTGAGCCGAGGAGTAATTTCAGAAATTCATGGTTGCATTAGCACTGGCAAGGAAGCTAATGTGTATTATGCTTCTGCTAGTGATAACAGTGAAAGAGCAGTAAAGGTGTATAAAACTGCTATATTGACTTTCAAAGACAGAGATAGGTATGTTACTGGAGATTATAGATTTCGAACTGGATATTGTCGCCGAAACTCCAGAAAAATGGTACAGACCTGGGCTGAAAAGGAAATGAGGAACCTGTGGAGGATTTATTCAGCTGGGTTGCCTTGTCCTGCACCAATTATTTTAAAGAGCCATGTCTTGGTTATGGAATTCATTGGTAAAGATGGATTGCCAGCACCACTACTGAAGGAAGTTTATTTGTCAGAGGATAAATCACGAGAATTATACTTGGACTGTATAATAATGATGAGAAATTTATTTCAGAAATGCAAGCTAATTCATGCTGATTTAAGTGAATACAATCTGTTATACTTCAATGGGAAAATTGTTATGATTGATGTATCTCAATCAGTTGAGTTAGAACATCCTCGTGCAATAGAATTCTTGAGAAAAGATTGCTCGAATATAACAGACTTTTTTAAAAAGCAAAATGTTCCTGTTATGACTGTACGTGAGTTATTTGATTTTATCACTGATCTGAACATTAATGATGAAAATATCGATGATTATTTAGCTGAAGCTCAAAGAAAAGCCACCAGTAGGACTTCAGATTTATGTGAAGATGAAAAAATTGATGAAGAAGTCTTTAAACAAGCCTACATTCCTAAAAATTTAAGCCAAGTGATTGATGTTGAAAATGATGTATTTAATGAAGATAGAGAAATATTGTATCATTCAATCACTGGTCTAAAGCCAAGCCTCACAGTTTCACGATTGCAAGAAACAAATGAAGAAAGTCATGAAAATAGTAAGGGAAGAGATGATGAAAATGATAATGAAGAAAAGGGTGATGATGATGATTCTTCCTGTTCAGAGAACTCAGATAGTAAGAAAGATAAATCAAAACATTTAACATTTTCCAGACCACGTGATGAATCGCCAAATTCAAAAAAAGAAAGGAAAAAAGCACTTAAGGATGCTAGGCGAGAAAAACAACAAAACAAAGTGCCTAAACATGTTAAAAAGAGGAAAGAAAAGGTTGGACGACAAAATAGGAAATTGAAATAGTATTTTCTCACTTATCAGAATGTAATAAAATAAAAGTATTAAGAGGTATGTTTATTTTTCTCTATATTTAAATTGCCTGGATGTTTTTATTTTACATCGATTGAACTTATGTTGTGATTTTCCAACATAACTCTTATAATTTATATAGATATTAAATTGTAATAAAATGAATGTGAAGAATTATTCTATATTATAATCTACGTAAATAAAATAAAATCATCATTATTTAAATTTAATTTTAGTTATAATTTATCTTTTAACAATTACAAAAATTTTAAGAAAAGTTTCTGAGTCAGATTGGAAGTAAATTAGGTCGTGGTCGTGCATTCTATTAAAATAAATTTCTAAGAAAAAATATTAAAAGTGAAAATATATATTAACAAGAAGTATGCACTTCCAGTATTATTAGCAATGTACTATGTTATTAATTCATTCAGTTCAGCATTCACATAATTTTTTACTTTCATATTTAACATAAATTAGTTGTTCTTCAAGTTTTTTCGTTAACTAAAACAATTTTAATAGAAATTGATGTAAAATGGATCGTTCCTGATGCACATGATGATTGAATGAGGATCACTTATTGACTTTACAATATTACTTTGTGTACAGTGTAATGAATCAAAAACTGTACCTGTGTAAATGGCAATGTACCAAGCAGATGGCCTAAGTAGAAAATGAGGAGAAGCTATTCTTGTTGGGATGCAAAATTTTATTTATAAAATCATCAGATAATTTTCTTTCAAAAGCATCTTCTTTTATATTTTCTTTATATCTAAGCACTGCTTGACCTTCAGGCTCGTTCAAAATTTTTCCAGTGTGGAACCACCAAAACCTTCTAAAATGAGACTTGGCCATGGTTTAAGTGTTAAAATGCTCAGATTTTCTGCCTGAAACCCAGTCTCGCCATAATTTTCTCCTGGCCCTACAAGTCTTTTTTCAGATTTTGTTAATGAGAGTTAAACAATGGAAAATATTAAAGTGATATTTGTCAGATGGCCTCGAGTTTTAATTATACGGCATAGGTTACCTTAAAGCACCTTTGAAAATCATATCTTGCTGATTTGAGTGTTCATTGCTCAAGATACATTCATTGTCCAAAGTGGGGTTTCCCCCCCCCCATATAATTTGATCCTTAAAAGTGAGGTGCTTATAGTCCAAGGGTCCATTATATCTACATCCAATATGTAGAGGGATGGTTACAAAAGAGAAGATGAGTATGCAAATACATATTTATGAATTTTAAACTTCAAAATGGCTTGAGAAAAAAAAAAGAGCTGATTCTAAATATAAAATTACAGTTAAAATTAGTTGCTAGGTTTAAAAAAAATGATAATAATAATAATAATAATTAGTGATAAGATTTTTCTAATACAGTTTCAGAAGTCTCAAAACAGCATTGCATCTCCAAATATAGTTACATGCATTCACTATTTTATACAAATATTGATCATTTTCTAACATTATGTGTATATAAATAAATAAAAACATTTATGATATTTTTTTGCTTTACTAAAAAGGCTTAATCATTGCTTCACCAAATTTATGATATGTACTTTGAAGTAAAGTTATCAACCAGTGGTACTATTTGGTTTCCGGGGGAGGTAAAAAAGTCGCCAAACTGTTATTGATACTAATGATTAATTGTGGTAAACCTAACACAATGCACGAGTTCAATTTCAGACAGTGCACGAGTTCAGTTAACGAGTCACATAATTTACAAGTTCAGTTTCCTTTTCACAAGAAATAAATATTTGTTTAAAGCATCCCCCCCCACACACACACTTTAATGGATTTTACAATTTGGGAAATGCCTGTGTATGAAAAGTGTGCAATTGATTTATTTCAAACAAGAAGCATCATGAAAAATGAGCAGTTATGCTTGAAAGGTCATGAAATTAAATTGAGTTCTGAACAAAATGCCGTTGCAGGAAAGGATCTTGCAATGAGAGAAAAAGATTGCAAAAGCAAAATTGGTTTCAAGGTTCTAAATTCTCTTTCCTCACAATCGTGGGTTTCATGTATTTTTGGCACCTAGAGATGCCTTCAATTGAATATTGCAAATTACAACTTAAGATGAACCATAATATGACTGTTGATTGGAATAGTTACATGCAGGGGGTTTGCACAGTAGCTATAATAGTCTGGCCAACAGTGAAAATTGGCAGAAGTAACAAAGTTGTTGAAATAGACTTTCACTAGGAGAAAGAGCAATGTTGGCCAGGTTCTTCCACAACAATGGGTTTTTGACAGATTGTGCAGAGAATTCAATGAATGCTTTTTAGTTGCAATTCCTGATTGATTGGTGAAAACTTTATTGGCTGTCACTAAGGAAAATGTTATGGATGGAACAACTGTTTACATAAATTCTTGGAAGACATATAAATCGGATGAACCGCGACATGCCAGCTTCAAGCATTTCACTGTGTATCACAGATTTCACTTTGTTCATACAAAAAGTGGATGTCACATCTAAACTGTAGAATGTCAGTGGGGAAGCACAAAATGGTGCAACAAATGGTGTTGAGACATGATTCAATAACATCTCAAATCATACTTGCCTGAGTTTATGTAGCGATGAATGTATAAAAAACTAACATTTTTCCTTCATTGTTGGAAGCTATTAAGAATTTTATGCTTGCTCAATTAATTAATAATTTAAGATTAGGATCTAGATTTCCAATTTTTGCCTTATTTTGTGTTTGGTGTTGATTTGGCATAAAAAATTTAACCATTGCCAACAGCCCCCCAAAACGGAATAGTACCCATTACTCATTACTTCGGTTGATTGTTATTTACAAATTATTTATTATGTGTATTTGCTAACATTATAGATGGTTGAGCTTCTTTTTATTGAGTTCTGAAATTATGTGGTTATAATTCAAATGAATTTTTATCTTCTGCTTTGAATATACATATGTAGATTAAAATTTAAAAGGATTTTGAGTGTTGCTTAATAGACTTTCATGTGCAAAATAATATAAAGTTAAAAAAAGGAAGAAAAACTATTCAGATTTTAATGTATTAGAAGGTTTGTTAAGGTTTTCATGCTCTCACTGAGCTCCTGAACTCTTGCTAGCACAACTTTTTTCGTCTTTTCAGCTTTACTATTAAGATTGCTTTGTTTGCATTTATATCGCATAAAAATTAATGCGAAAATTTTTAAATGCAGCTTATTTTTAGAATTCTCAATATACCATTAAGTGTGTGTTGGCCTACATTTTTCTTTTTTTCCTGTTATTTTTTCAATTTACCATATTGATGTTTTTTCTTAGTAGGATGATTTTACAGTTTTTTTTTTTACTTTTTATTGCTAACTTTTTAAGCATTTAACTTTATTTATTAAATATCACATTCCGCACACTTACATCACACGGAATTCAAAACCGAATCACAAAATATTTAAAAACAGCAGAGCTTTAGAATTTCTAGTAGATTATTAATGTAGTAATAACCCAAATTCTGAATGATCCTTCATAACATGAGCTAAAGAACTGCATGTCTGGTTATTGTAAACCAGCTTTTCCCAAACATTTTGGCTAGGAGAGCCCCTTACCCATCCTATGTCCTAAAAGTTAATGATGTTTAAGAATTGTATTACATGGGTAAGCTAGGTTATTTGAATATGGCAAAGAAAACAAGGGCTTATATGCCTATTACATGGGTAGGGAAAAGGTATAAATTGTAAGAGAATGTGAAATAGGGAGATATCTAAATAATTGTTAATGAAATGAAATATTATTTTAAAGAATTTGACTTACCCATGATACTGTATAAGCCAAGAATTTTTTTAACTTTTTCTAATACTAAATTATAGAGGCCAGCGTATACAAATCTCCTAATCTCGTAAAAAACTTGGGTACTTTTCCATTTATTGGGCACAAGTGATAAATCACTAATATAGCACTTTTTTGTTTCTTTAGTTTAGATTTCTTAAGTTAATAAAAAAATAATTTTAAATGAAATGAGTTCTTTATTTTATGAAAAATTGTTCCCCTCTTCAAATTGCTTATATTGCTGATTTTTTTCCCTCCACTCTTGAAATTGTTTTTCTTTTACTGAGAAATGTCGAGTAGCCATACTGTTGTTGGAATTTTCAGTATGATCACTTGTAGTTTAAAATTCACCACATAAGAATTTCTTTTCCTCCTCATTTTTCAGACAAAATAAAATGGTACAGAAAATAAAGACTAGCACAGATAACACAAATCCTATACAAGACAACAAATGAATAGAAAAAATGTGCTAACTTCAGGTAGGGTTTACCAGAGTTAAAATTATCATCGTTGGTATCTGGAGTTTTGTTTTACGGTGATTGGACTGGAAAATATTCCATCCATTTCTCCTGCTTGGCAACATTTTCTCCCTCATGGTGACATATTTGAACATTACAGATTCCCCACCTCCTTCCATTTCAACTTGCATTCAGGTTTTGAAGTTTGGGTAAAATTTTGAAGAAAAAATACACTCTTGGCTTACATTCAGAAATATACATTATCTCGGTTTATTGTCAAAGTTAGTCATACATAAAGTTCTACCAAAGTTCAACTATCTTGTGTTACAACAAATATTACACATTATTCCTGAGAGCATTATTAAAGTCATTACAATAAATTATATGCAGTTCAGTTCAAACACATATTCATTCATTTGAAATTTATATTACTGTTCATATTTCTTTAATTTTAACATTATGGAATTACAGTACACTATAGGCTTAAATTAAGATACAACGTTTTACAAAAACTTTAATAAAATACTGAAAGAGACACTCATAATTGCTTTTTTGTGCACTTCAATTATCACCTTGAAACAACCATTTTACTTCAACGCGCAGCAGGAGAAACTCTTGTCGATTTCTCATACCCTTCACATATTGGTATATAGAGTTTGCTGTTAAGATATCGCAGTTTTACATAGTTAATTATTTTTGCTATTACCTTTATTAATGAATACTGTGTTTTAAACAAATATCAAGAATTTGCAAAGGATTGAGAATGAGTAAGAAGTTTCTCGAATATGCAGTTCTAAATAATGGCCGAATTATATATAATTTCTAAATTTGATTTTGATTCTACTTTTTATTTCTTATTTTAATTTTATTTTTTTTATTTTTTTAAGGCAGCTGAAGAGCCCTCAGGTCTGTGTGAAGCACGGATTAGGAACCACTGTTATAAACTATGTAAAAAATTAGAAGAATCATCATTATAAAATTTAATCACCAACTGCATTGTAAAAAAACGAAAATGTTACTGATGACAAGAATGAAGTTTAAGAAAATCCATTGCATAACCACTGTTCATGTGGAGATTTATCTGTTCTAATGATAAATGTGATTATCTACTAGTTTGCCAGACACTGCAGACCATTTTCTGATAGCAACAGTTATTCTCATGACAAAATGTAAAAATAATTTATTAAAGTTTGGAAGCGACTTTATTTTTATATCAATTATATAGGCAATGAGGACAAAAGTTAATTTGAATTACACAGTGTAACACACAATCTGCATGCTTGTACTTGATCCAGTGTATGCATTTTTGCACCATTATAACAATGCAGTTTATAGAAGAGTGGTAAACAGCAATATGTTGGAAGGACAGCAACATAAAAAATATGTAAATAAAAATTATAATACAAATTTTATTGTGCTGAGGAGTACAAGATTGCATCTGTCTTTGGCATAACCCTTCAGTGCTATACTCCAACCCTTTTCCTCTACCATTAAGCCACTCAAGAAGATTTTCAGATCGCCACATATTTTAAGCATCCCCATGCCGCACATAAGATACACATTTATGAATATGCCTTCTTCCAGATTCAAATCCTGGCCCTTTACCATGGCAGTCAACATTTTTAACCACTAATATATCTGAGTGGCTTTCTGTCTTTAAACTGCGTCATTTCTAAATTAAACCCTATCTCATTATTCTTGCATAATGCTTATGATACAGACATTTGCATTATGCTTCAGCCATTAAGGATTTCAAATACTGTACACTGAGATCCAGACCTCAAAGCCACCACCAACCATTTTTTCTGGAGGGGGTCTGCTTTATGCAAGCTTTTATATATATATATATAACATTCGGAGAGTCCCGATTCTCACTTTGGCACTAAGTAAAATAGTGTATTTACTTTTTTTTTTACCTTAAGAATTTTAGTGTATCCAGACTGCAACAGATGACGTTACCGCCGTGTGATGTCATATGGTCGTCATGGTATCGAGAATTTTTTGTTTTTTCCGCCCTAATGTGTATTGGATACGTGATGTGCTTATGGTGGTTAATAAGGAAATGCTATTGTATTTTCTTTAGGGGAAAATATTCAAGTGTTCAGTCGTCATGTGGACGGCTTACTTCATATTAAAAGTGATATTATAATAGAGTGTTTGTTTATTAGTGTTTACAGTCCATTTTTCTCGTCTTCAAGTGAAATTGAAACAAATTATCTAGGTCCAGTGCGAACTGGAGAAATCAGTTATTTGGATTTTGGAATAAGTGAAACAAATTCGTGTAGTGAATTGGCAAAGTTGATTAGCGTGTATACTTATGTGGTTTAGAGATAAAGCTGCAACACTGGGGTGAGTATGTTCCATTTATTTTTATTTTGCCAAAAATTCTTAGTACTTATTGTTATTCATAATGGTTGAATTAAAGTCACTTTTAACTAAAAAGAAAGTTCTAAAGAGCAATATAACTACGTTTAAAGGCAATGTAAATTCAAATTTAGAACAAGCAAAAATTTTAGAAGTGAAGCTGTTCGAAACGAAACTAAATGATTTTAGCAGTGAACAAAGTTCTATCTTTGAGAAAATATTTTTGTTGTGTACTGAAAAAGATTGTGATACATTCATTACAGAACAGCAAACGATACAAGAAACGTTAGATGATATATATGGATTGCTATAAATAAAAAGCTACAGAAATCTTCCAATGATTCTAAAAACGAAACAAATAGTGTAGTAAATGTAAATTCGTCTGAAGTTCGATTGCCAAAATTAGAACTTTCTTCCTTTACAGGCGAAAATATAAAACAGTGGATTAGTTTTTATGATCTTTTTAAAGCAAGTGTAGATAATAATCCAAATATTTCTAAATCGTTACCAAGGCTACTGACTTATCATCATTAAATTCGTATATCACGTGACAGTCTACTTCCCTTTGCGCATTAAGGTATAGATACTTTCGCCTCGGACGAAAGCACAAAAATTTCTGGGACTTGTATATAATATTTTCTATTTTTAGTGTACGTTACTCTGTCAAATCGACGATAATGTGTAAAAGATACGCCTGACGATATCTAATTGCTATTATTGCTTATCCAACGAAGACTTCATCCGTGGCCGATAGATGGCCCCTCTCCTGATCAACTTCTACTGAAGACTTTTCACTTTTATTATAAGTGCACAGGATTTTTCCATTTTTATGGAATTTAACGAACTTTTACAGGTTCTCAGGGGAATGGTAAACATTTGCGGTAAAGGCCTTCGGGTCGAACACCACTTAACGAATGATGATCTTCGATCTGCGATATTTCTAAATGTCAAAAGTTGCAATATTTAAAGGCTTCTTGTAAAAAATAAAAAGGCTCTGTCTATTCTTGATTCTATCCCAATTTCAGATGCTAATTATGATATCGGTTTGCAACTTTTACAGGAACGTTATTCTAATAAAAAAGAATTAACTAATGCATTAATACGAAAAATGTTTAATTTGCCTAAGTTTCTGATACTGCTTATGCTATTTTACATTGTGTTGATATAGTGAATGAATGTGTACGTTCCTTAAGAACACTTAAGTTAGAAGTTTCTCATCTTTCTGATGTTCTTTTTGTTTATCTGATAACTGGGAAATTAGATAAAAACATAAAATTTTGGTGGGAACGAACTTTGAGAAAAGATGAATTAGGTACTTTGGGTAATTTGCTCGAGTTTCTAAAAGACCATTCTAGAACCCTACAGAATAGTAGAAATCAGTCCAAGGATTATAAGGTATATTCTAATTCCAAAGTGACTTCCTTAATGACGAGTAAAAGCAGTTGCATACTATGCAAGGAAGATCATTGTCTTTACCGATGTGGTATATTTTTAAATTTCAATGTCCGAAAAAGAATCGAATTTGTAAAGAAACACGAACTTTGTTTTAATTGTTTATCTTCTGAGCCTCATTTAGTGAAAAATTGTCGTAGTTTACATAAATTTAAAGTATGTGATTCTTCTGGTAAAGCCATACATTGTAGAGCTTTATTGGATTGTGGCAGTGAAGCTAATTTCATAAGTGAAGAGTGTGCCATAAAGCTCAAGTTGAGAAGATGTAAATGGAAAATAGAAGTGTCGTGTCTAGGTTCATTCAACACTGTAACCAGTGGATAGGTGGAACTGAGCTTTACATCTCGGAACTGAACTTTGCATCTCATTTTGAGTCAAACTCTAAATTTCGAACTTATGCATATGTGATTCCAAAGATAACTTCCGATGTGCCTAATGTGTCTCTTCCTTCTAACATTGCGGATCATTTTGAAGATCTAGTCTTAGCTGATCCTATGTTTTATGAAAGAAAACCATAGATATTTTGTTAGGTGTAAATGTATTTTTTACTATGCTTAATGGAGACGTTATAAAGCGAGGACAATCAGTGCCCTTTGCTGTTTGTTTTCAGTTAGGTTCGATCATATCCGGAAACACTTTTACTGACAATTCAAGTATCACTAACACTTACGCCGTGAATAATCTTGAGTACAAATGAATTAGTTGAAAAGTTTTGGTCTTTAGATTCCATTCCTGAAGTCAAACATATCTCTAGTAAAGATAAAGAATGTGTCTTTAAAACAACACACTTCCGTGATCAAAATGGTCGTTATGTCGTCAAACTTCCATTTAAGGATAGCTCTTCAGAGTTGGGTAACTCTAAGGATCTTGCTTTACAAAGATTTAAATCTTTAGAGCAAAAACTGTTAAGATCTTCTGATACATATCAGATGTATAAGCAATTTATGAAAGAATACTTGGACTTCGGGCACATGGAACCAGTTTGTGGTACAGAGTCCTCGAAACGGGCGTACTACATGCCACATCATGCAGTAATCAAGAAATCTAGTTCTACGAGTAAAATACGTGTGGTTTTCTATGCTACTTGTAAATCTTCATCTGGAATATCTCTTAACGGCATATTGATGAAAGGTCCCCGAATACAACAAAAACTGTTTCCAGTGTTGATAAAATTCAGATGTTACCCTGTAGGTGTTACAGCTGATATCATGAAAATGTTTAGGCAGATTTTTGTAAATGAAGAGGATAGAGATTTCCAAAGAATATTTTGGTGAGACAGTACAAGTGAATCAATAGAAGAATTTCGTCTTAATACTGTCACATATGGCACTGCCTCCGTTCCCTATTTGGCTACTCACTGTTCATATCAACTTGCCTACGATGAACAGAATAACTGTCCTTTAACTGAGAAGGCTATACTTCAAAATTTTTTTGTAGATGATTGTTTGGTAGGTGCAAAAGATACAGAAGAGTGCAAAACCTTAATTATTTCACTCTTGCAAATGCTTGAACGTGGAAGATTTCTTTTACGTAAATGGTCTTCAAATGACTTGTCAATACTAGAAAATATACCCAAAGAACTGAGAAATGATTCTGAGTCTACGAAAGTTCAAGTTGATAGCTCAATCAAAATTTTAGGAACTAATTGAAAACCCCGTGAAGATTACTTTAACTTTTCCGTGTCCATTTCTGGAGAAAAGCTTAAATATACTAAAAGAGATAGCCTTTCTGATTTAGCGAAAATATTTGATCCATTGGTTTGGCTTGCTCCTTGCATTATGTATGTTAAAATCTTGATACTAGACCTGTGGAAACTTCTTTATCGGGGGATGAGCATGTTAGTGATGAGACAGCTAACAAATGGAAGAGTTTTCGGAAGGATTTACATCTTATTCAGCAATTAAAAATACTGAGATTTGTTCTAACTAATAAATCACATTGATATTTGTGCTTTTTGTGATACCTCTGGGAAAGGCTACTGTGCTGCTATATATCTACGTACAATATCACGAAATTTGGACTTCAAAAACGAGAGTTGCTCCTCTGAAGATGCAAACAATATCTCGATCAGAGTTATGCGTTGCAGTTTTGTAAGTGGATTTACTTAAATCTGTGTTAGAGCATTTAGAGTTTCCTTTACATAATGTATTTGCCTGGACAGATTCGACTGTTGTAGTGTCTTGGATTTCTTCAGAACCATACCGTTGGGTTCTTTTTGTCGTAAATCGTGTTGCCAAAATACAGAACACAATTCCTAATTTAAAGTGGAACCATATCAATGGAAAGCTGAATCCAGCTGATTCAGGTACAAGAGGTATGTCCCCAGCCGAACTTTTGAATTGTGAGCGCTGGTGTTTAGGACCTACTTTGTTATATTCGCGTGAGTGATTTATATTAGTGATTTTGAAACTTGTCCTGAAAGTGAACATCTTTGTGCTGATGTAGATTATGAAAAAAGTTCTCAGAGAAGAAAGGAAAACGTGCATTTCAATGTATTGTACAGTAAAGGAAAATGATATTTTTAAACGTTATTCGTCTTGGTCAAAACTTCGTCATATAATTGCTTTGTGTCTTAAATTCATTTATAACTGTCGAAACTCCGCTGAAAACCGTTTGAGATGTTTGCTGACAACTGATGAGTTTAAATTAGCTACCAAAATAATAGTAAAAGTGTACAAGAATCTTATTTTCCTCAAGAACTCTTGCTTAAAAACATCGAAAGACTTAAAAAGTGTGCGTAGTCAAGTAATACAATTAACACCCTTCCTTGATGAGAAAGGCGTCATTCGTGTAGGCGGTCGATTGAAAAATGCTAGTGATGGTAAAATGTGAACTATGAACTAATGACTTTTCTCATATCATTGAACTGTAATTTTAGTTAAATTTTTAAATTTTTTCCTTCTATTGTATATAGTATGTACTAATGAGTATGTGTATGTATGAAGAAAGCATTGCTTCCTTGTACTCTGCATCTGTGAAAAGCATCGGTAGAACAAAATAATTAGTATGGACAAAAAGACATATGTATAAATCAAGTGGCCGTCATCAGTCGACGAATAAGGTGAGTTGGTGGTAGAAGGTCCAAATCAGTGAACTGAAGAGTCAGGTATGGGTAGCAGATGTTAAGGATTGAGAATGCTAGGTGGATATTTGTGTTTTTGTCTGGGAAATGGAGAGCATCTAAGAGAGCTGATGCAGTTGTTAGGATGAGTGAGAGCAGAATAGAAGAAATTTCTGGCAAGTTTTTAAATATAATCTTAAATTGTGTCTACTTTTAGATCGCGGTGGATATACGAATTTGGAATGAACCATGGCGCGTTGATAATCTCTCTCAGGGCTTAGTTTTGAAGAACTTGGGATGTGTAGAAGATGAGTTTTGGGAGCGTGGCTCCAGACAGGACTGGCATAGAGTAATGCTTTTCGAAGTATAGATTTATATAAGATGACTTTATTTGAAACGGGCATATGACTTCTTCCGCCAAGAAGTGGCCCATAGTTGCAAGCGTGATATTAATTTTTTTCACATCTTCCCTGAGATGTTTCTGAAAAGTCAATTTTTTATCTAGAATGACTCATAGATATTTTACTTCGTCGATCCAGTCAATTTCTACATCAAATAGAAGAGGTCTTGGTGGAGTAAAATTTGTTTGTCCTTTACGAAAAATAATTGCTTTTGATTTTTCAGTATTAACTGCAATCCCTCAAGAAGTGAGCTATTTTTCTAGATGATTGAGGTAATGTTGAAGAAAGAGCTGGACAGCAGTGACTGTAGAAGCTTGGGTTATAACTGAATTATTATCTTCGAAAAGAGCTGTGGTAATTTGTGGGTCTTTAGGAATATCATAAGTTTAAATATTATATAAATATGGTGAAAGTACTGACTCTTGGGGCACTCCAGCGAAAATGATTCTCGTGGTAGAAACAGAATTGCCAATTTTCACTGCAAAGCTTATGTCTTGGAGATAGGAAGAAATAAGTCTTATACAATGATCGGGGAAGTTCAACTTGATAAGTTTATACGTACTAAGTACCGTTTCATTCTAGCGCCGTCGCAGCGCTGTGGTAGGCTTCCCGCGCATGCGCACTAGTCTTTCTTGTTCACTGACTTTCAATTGTCGCCATTTTGGTTGCTCTATGTTGTGTTTTCAGTCTGTTGTGCACATTCAAAATGTTTAAGACAATTAGTTTTCCCGCTGACTGTGAGATTCGTGCCGTGATTAAATTTTTGAACGCGAGGAATGTTAAACCAGCCGAAATTTAAGTGATGGAATAAGAACGGAATGGTGAGAAAACAGAACGATAAGTGATTGGTGATGGAATGGTGAGAAAGTGGGTAAGAATGTTTAATGCAGGTCGAACAAATGTCCACGCCGAGGCTCGGAGTGGTCGGCCTTCTGTTGTCACCGATGATTTGCTAAGGAAAGTTGATGAAGCAATTCATGAGAACAGACGCTTCACAATGACAACTCTTTCAGAGACATTTCCACAAATTTCACGTACTGTTTTGTTCGAAATTGTGTCTGTCCGCTTGAATTATCGCCGCTGTACAGTGATGAGGGAGAAAACTTTTTAAACCAAATTGTGACAGGTGATGAAATTTGGGTGTGTCATTTCACACCAGAATCGAAACAACAATCGATTGAGTGGAGACACACTCATTCTCCGAAAAAACAAATTTTCAAAGTGACAATGTCATCACAAAAAATCATGTGCACTGTCTTCTGGGATAGGAAAGGCGTTTTGCTTACTGAATTTCTTCCCAGAGGTGAAACCATTAATGCGGCACGATATTGTGAGACTTTAACAAAACTAAGGCGTGCCATTCAAAACAAACGAAGAGGAATGCTCAGTAAAGGAATTGTGTTGCTTCATGACAATGCTTGGCCCCATACTGCTGGTGTCACTCAATCGTTAATTCGACAGTTTCATTGGGAGCAGTTCGATCACCCGCCGTACAGCCCGGACTTGGTGCCGTCCAACTATCACTTGTTCCTGCACATGAAGCGCGAGCTTGGTGGCAAGCGCTTTGGATCTGACGATGACATGAAAAATGCTGTGGAGTCGTGGTTATCGAAACTAGCGGGAAGTTTCTTTGACGATGGTATACAAAAACTGGTCACCCGCTATGACAAGTGTTTGATCATTGGCGGAAACTATGTTGAAAAAGAGTTTAAGACATGTATTTTCATGTAAAAATAAAATTGGATTCGAAAAAATTGTTTTACTATTTTTTTTTTCAAAACGGTACTTAGTTTCCGAATACGCCTCGTAAATAAGTCCCCGGTGCCAGACCCTATCAAAAGCTTTTGCAATATCTAGGAAAATGGCTCCGGTTGCAAACTTACAACTGAAACCATCAGTAATATAGATGATGACACGAAGCAGCTGGTAATTAGTACTATGAAGATGACGGAAGCCAAACTGTTCTTCTGGAATGTAGGAGCTCTTGGAATAACTTGATTAAGATGATATAGAATAATTTTTTCAGTTATTTTAGAAAGTTGGCTGAGAAGGCTAATAGGGCGATAGTTCTGCGGAAATGTAGAATTTTGTTGCGGTTTGGGGAAGACGACGATGGCATGTTTCCATATATTAGGAAAGTAAGAGAATTTGATGATAGAGTTGATAATCTTAGTAAAAGAAGTGATAGCATTGATAGGAAGATGTTTCAGAGCTTTGGTAGAAATACCATCAACACCTGGAGCTTTTTTGGGTTTTAAGGAACTAATATAATCAGCAACCAGCTTAGGTGCGGCGAGGAATGTAACGTTTAAAGAACCTGGGATTTTTCAGAAGGTATCAACAGTTTCATTAACTTTGGAGATATGATTGTTGTCGTAAGGCGTGGTATTGGTGGTTGTTTCTTCAAGTATATCTACAAAGATGTTAGCTTTATCTTCGTCAGCATAAACCATTCCATTGTACCATGAAGTGGCGGAATTTGAAGGGTTTCTTAAATTTCTTAGCAATGTCAAAAAGAGAATTATCTTCAGTTGCGAGAGAGTTGAGGAAGTTTCGCCAACGTTGAGTCTTGATGCTACTAATGTCCTTTTTGATGTCACGCTGAAGAGCATTGAGTTGCGTTTTGACCCTCGGGTCTCGTGTATTTTGCCAGTTTTTCCTAATACGATTTTGCATTTGATATTTTGTCTTATGCTGGCTGGAAGAGAAAGAAAAGGATGGAAACTGATGAATTTATTGGTAAAGAAATGGATAGCATGTTGAATATAGGTGGTAAACTTCTTGATTTCAGACTCAATATTGTCTTCATTGATGATTTTGGGATTTCCAGGAATGGTATCTGAAATGATTTTTTTGAATTTCTTCCAGTCTGTGACACCAATACTCCTGCCCAGTGAACGTTAGCTATTAATGCTGATTTCAAGAAGAATGGGATTATGGTTAGATGAGAGAGCTGGCATAACAGAAATTTGGCAATTATAGTCGAGGTTGTTGGAGAGAAAAAAGTCAATAATAGAAGAGCTATTACAGAGGCTGTTCCCACATTTTTTAGACGATTTTGGTAAGCGGTAATAAAACATCGTTTGCTGCAAAAGAAGTAATTGTAATTGTACTATGTTTTTAAAAGTCAAAATTATCGTCTGTGGTTTGAAAGTTTTATTTTTATTCAAAATGACCAATTTAACAAAGCAGTGGTTCGAAGGCTAGATTTACGCTCTTTCCGAAGAGAAATATGCATACTCCATTATCCAAAAACGATGTGAGAGTCATGGTTTTGGGATATCTAAAGCGTCAATAGGTAATATCATCAACAAGAAAGGAAACAAACGTCAAATTGGATTTTCAAGTGGGACAAAAATTCCAAACAAGTATTCAAGGAAAAAACGGACATCTTCGACTATTGCAAAGGTACGTTGTTTAATGTTAAAAGAAAATCCTCTTAGTCAAAGGACAGTTGCAAAATCATTAAACTGCTAGGTGTCCACGGTAAACAAAATTATAAACGTTGATTTAAATCTTAAGAAAGCGAAAAAACGCAATGTGCATCGTCTTCTTCCAAAGCATATCGCTCAACGCAGGACACGCTGCAGAATTCTATATGAGAAACACTTATCCAAAGAAAAATGGAAAACAATTGTCACAATAGATGAAGCATGGGTGTATTTAAATGACTGTAACGAAAAAAGAGCCATTTATTATCATAAAAGGGGAGAAAACAATTTAAGTACATGGTTCAAAGAATCGAAAGAAAGTTTTTCTAAGGGATCCATGATTGTCGCTGGTTTTTATTATAATGGCAAGTTAAAAATAAAGAGAGTGCACAAAAATGTCAAGATTAACTCCAAATACTATCAGGAACATGTTTTATCGTCAATTTTTCTGAACGAAATATCATCGCTTTACCCACAGTGCCATCCATCTGTGAGACTCCATCAGGACAAAGCTAGCAGTCCCACATCAAAATCCACTGTAAATTTCCAAAAAGAAATGGAACAAAAAACTGGTATCAAGGCCATACCCTTCACTGATATCCCTACTAAATCTCCCGATGTGTCACCTATGGATTTTTGTGCTTTCGGACTTCTAAAAACTGCAGTATCCAA
Source organism: Stegodyphus mimosarum (assembly GCA_000611955.2). NCBI lineage: Eukaryota > Metazoa > Arthropoda > Arachnida > Araneae > Eresidae > Stegodyphus > Stegodyphus mimosarum. The sequence continues at coordinate 220,108 of KK116155.1, forward strand.
ACGTCTCAAAACTCTAACAGGACTCTGGAAAGCTGTTCGGGAGGAATGGTATAGAAAACCTCTTCTGACACTTCAATAGGCATTATTATCCTGGAAATTGCGGTGTCGAAAGATAGCTCAGAATAAGGGATGTCAATTAGAACATTTAATACACAAGAATTTTATGTAGTTTAGTTTTGTGAATACAATATATACCTGGCCTAAAAAATGTGCGAACAGCCTCTGTATAGCCGTAATGCTTAGGTACATCAGTAGCATGAATGGTATAATTTTTATTTTGAATCATGTTAAAAATTTCTCGTTCTTTTCCGTTGCTAGCTCCTTGATTCCAGCATTGATGCTTAGCATTGAAGACTCCTCCAATTAAAGCAGGTGAGTTAAAATCCAGTAGATGTTTATTTCGGAAATGATGGGACTATTATTAGGAGGTATATAGATATTAAAGATTATGAATTTTCTGTGCTCAATTTGAATTTCGATAGTATTACTTTCAAAAGAGGTAGAAAATTTTTGAGTTGATGTTGGATTCTTCTTTTAACAAAAGTGATGATTCCACCCGCTTCTGTTTTCTCGGTCCGCACGGTAAGTCGAATAGTTTGCGTAAAGCACTTTTAATGCAGGTTTCAAACGATTTTCGCGAATAAGAATTACATCAGGTTCTAATTCCAGAAGAAAATCACAAAATTAGTCTCTCTTGTTAAATAAATAGGCCATTAGCATTCCATGAAAGAATTTTGATGTTTCGAGATTAGTACTGCGTGGCATGTTAGTCAATTACTTATTTTGTCAAGAATGTCCACAATAGCACCTATTTTGTCTATAGGCGAGGTTTATTTCTTCATAGTTTTGAGTCCTTCTATAATAACAGTCCATATTGTTTTTAATGAACCCAAATTAAATAAGTCTAAAAAAGTGGAGCTTGTGGCTGGAGTTCTTAGTATTTTCAGGCTTCGGAGAATCCATTTCTTTATTTAGAGGTGGAAAGTTGTTGTCTTGTAAATTCCAAGGATTTTTGGTTGGTGGATTGCTGGGTGTGAATTTCTGCTTGGTTTGTTGTGGTCTAGCTGGACACTGGGAGAAGTTAGCTGGATATGGGCCAGCACAATGGCAGCAAGTGGCCGGCTTATTTTTGTCAACTGGGCAGTTTTTAGGTTCATGATTTCCCCCGCAACGCACACAAACCCAGTCACGGGTTCATAAAAGTGAGCTACGGAAGTATTGCTGCCAATGATGGCATTGTGGAGGGTGAGGCCTCCGTTTTAAAGTTTCAGCAGTGACATTCGTATATCCGATGTGCTTGAGATGATAAATGTTTTCTAATGCTTCAGGAAGATGAATTAAGAAAAGAGGCATTGGCTTATTTTCCTTTCTGTTTCTTATGATTGTGATATGGTTAATGGTAAAGCCTTATTTTGTTAGTTCTTGGACAATATAGTTGGGGTTCATAGTCACTGGCAAGCCTCTGATTACGACTTTAATCACTTTTTCTTCTGGCAGAAGAAATGTATGGGCTTTAAGATGTGTTTCTTCTATGACTTTGCAAATAGAGCGGTGAGAGTCAGCATCAGCAGGTTCAATTTGTAGCCTGTCTCCTTTAAGAGTGCCCAATGAATTGTGCTATGATACTTGGATAATGTGCTGTGGCCAGTGGCAATCTCCTACCTTCAGGGCTGCCTAATGCAATTTTTCAGCAGGGTAACGCCCGACTATGTATTCTTCCAGTTTGATTACTTAAATTTGCGAGAAATTCATCGGCTTTTATAAGCCAATTATGAGTGGAATTATCCACTATTATGAGTGGAACTCCATTCTTTTGAGCTTTACTTGTAGGGAATTTCTTTCTGGTAGTTTTTGGAATCGCTGTAGTTCTTGGAATGGCGGCACGTATAGTTGATTGGTTAGAAGTGGATGGATGGTTATTTTCAGTATCATCCAAGTTCATTGAGTCATTATCGGTTTCAAGAACTTGAAATTTGTTATTAGTTTTAAGATTTGGTTCTTCATTGTCGCTCTCAGAATTTGAAGATTTTCTTAGTTGTCGTTTCCGTTGTTTACGGAATTCACCTCCAGTTTGATGAGCTTCGCAATATTGTTTCAAGTCATTTATTTGCTTCTGTAAGAGTTCATTAGAACTTTTGAGTTCATTGATTGTTGCAGTAGCTTGAGCATTTTGTTGTTCTCTTAATTGGTTGAAGGCTTTTGCAAGTAGCAAATGTAGTTCTTGAATAGTTTCAGGTGAAAGTCCAACATTTGTTTGATCTAAGACATTTTCAATGTCGAGTACAACTTGCCTGGTGGATTTGGCATTATTCGATAAAGTTAGCTTGTGACAGAGGATGTGAATAAACTGAGGATCTGCTAAAGTTTGCGTATAGTCATGATCAGAAGTTTCATGTGAATGTGCAGAAGCCTCCATATTCGTTGTATGCGTGAGCGCAGGATTTAACTGTAAATTCGACCCGACATCAACACAAGATGTCATGCGCAAGGCAAAATAAAGAGTAAAAGAAGTTGCAAGACGCGAAACTTCTCAGCAGCCTTGCAACTGAATTTCTCACGAGACTTCTGACCGCAGTCGACGCCGCGGCTTGGAGAGAACACGCAAGAAAGAGATCCAACGAGTTATACCTGCCGTGAAGCAGACACAGTAGCTGTAATCCAAACGCAGGTATGAGGCTGATATCCAGACGTATAAAGGCAGGTGTGCGCTGAGTCATCTACAAGGGGGAAGCGACGCAGACGATAATCCGTAGCGGGAGCAACAGACGAGACGAAAACAACTTCCTCGTACAACAGCACAAGCACGAATTCAACCAATTAACGAACCGGGAAATCTATAGTTATGGTTCTCGATCCAGAAAATACCGCTACCGATATTGAAGAAAGTAACGGAGAATGTTGAAAAAGGAAAAAATTTCGATTGACAAGTTAGTCGGAATTCTCGACACAGCAATTACAGGACTTGAGAATGTAGTAACTAAACAAGAAATTATATGTCTATAGAATTAGAGAGAAAGTATTAGCACAAAAAACAAAGCAACTTAAAACAATTTACATTTAAAAAAATGCTTGATAAAGTAAACATATAAATATTACGCTTATCTTTGTGTGTGTAAATTTTGATACCCTCTAGATCATAAATATTTCATTATTTCATAAATCACGATTTCATATTTTTAATTTTATAATTTCTACATGCCATCTTAGTAGATTTAAAATGATCTTAATATCCGGAAAAATTCCAAATCCGGGATCCCCGAAGTCCCGACGAGTCCGAGTTTCGGACATTGCAGTGTATAGGAACCAAAACTTCAAATTAGCCAGTAGGGACAAATCTTAACGGAAACTAAATCAGTCTCAACCAAACTTTCCTCTAGATTGCTGTCTTTACTTGCTGCAATGTTTGAAAAAATCCTAAAGTGCATTCAAGTATGGGCATACTTAACGCCAGTTTGTCAATGATAATTAAAAATGTCTGTCAGTGAAAATAAAGAAATTGACTAGCTGTGATTGCAAGTATTTCAGTAATTAATGACGCAGCGATGCGGATTAATAACAACAAGCAATGGACTGATTAAAATGCGATTTTATTCTCAAGCAAAAAAAAATTGCGTTACGAATCCAGCTAAAAGAAGAACATCTACTCTCGACTAAAAAGTAGTCACGTAATTGACTTAATAAATCTGCGTTCGTAATAGCAGCGTCATCTGCTAACTTAAATTTAATAATAACACATCGCGCCTCTTGAAGCACTCCAAGAGCTTCAAAGGAAAATACAAGATAACTTGAAAAATTGTAAGTAAATATTAGTGACAAAGTGCACTGCTGGCCATTGAAAATGCAACACCAAGAAGGAGTGGTCAGAAATTCAATCAAATTTTAGAGTAGACGCACGTCACTGAGTTATGCGAATGATGGGAAATGTGCAGCTCTCCGACGCACGTGAAGTAAGATATAAGGGAAGGAACGTGCAGAATGGCCAATATTCGTGTCGTTATTTCTGCCAGACGAATTATCGAAGAAAGTTGGTTTTTGTCCCGGAGGATACGTGTAATAGGAGAGAATACCAGGCTGCCGTCAACGAAGGCACTTCCAGGAGATAGACGATTTTATGAGGGGTATGGTGATCGGACTGAGAAGGGCGGGTTGGTCCTTACGTCAAATCGCAGCTGATACCCACAAGGATGCGAACACGGTGCATCTGCTATGGCGAACATGGTTGGAACAAGGGAATGTGGGAAGAAGGAGAAGTACAGGTGCAGCCAGAGTGACGTCAGCACGCGTGGATCGACGCATCCGCCGACAAGCTGTGGCGGTCTCGCAAGTCATTGTACCGCGATTTTTAGGCATGTGCAAGATACCCTGGATGTTCCCGTGTCGACCAGAACCATTTCCCGTCGATTCGTTGAAAGTGGCCTGCACTTACGACGTCCGTTAAGAAGACTGCTATTGACCCCCAAGCAACGTTTAGAATGGTGCCAGACTGGAGCGATGTGGATGACAGAATGGCGAAACGCCGTGTTCTCAGATGAGTCACGCTACTGTTTATCCAGTGACAGTCGCTGCATACGTGTGTGGCGTCGACGTGGAGACAGATCTAATCCGGCAGTAACTGTGGAACGCCCCACCGCGCGACAACGTGGCATAATGCTTTGGGCTGCTATTGCCTACGATTCCAGGTCACCTCTAGTTCGTATTCAGGGCATTATGACGACCCAACGATACTTGGATAATGTACTGCGGCCGGTGGCAATCCCCTACCTTCAGGGGCTGCCTAGTGCAATTTTTCAGCAG
>KK116155.1:224990-239504 GCA_000611955.2 Stegodyphus mimosarum
CTGCGGCCGGTGGCAATCCCCTACCTTCAGAGGCTGCCTAATACAATTTTTCAGCAGAATAACGCCCGACCACACAGTGCTCGCATCTGCCAACATGCTCTGCAAGGTATACAGATGCTTCCCTGGCCTCCGTACTCTCCTGACCTGTCACCAATCGAACATGTGTGGGATGTGATTAGACGCCGTTTGCAGACTCTGCCCCTGCTTCGTTCAGAAGGTGGCAAATGGTTGAAAGGGAATGTAGAGCCATCCCTCAGGACACCATCCTCACTCTTATTGACTCTATGCCTAGACGTGTTTCTTCGTGCATCGCTGTCCGCGGTGGTCCTACATCCTACTGAGCCGACGCCGTTCTCGCTCTGTATTCTTACTATCATTTTGAAATAAAGATCACTTATTGCTACTTGCTGTCTCTGTCTTTTTTCCAAATTTCATCACTTTCTGACCACTCCTTCTTGGTGTTGCATTTTCAATGTCGAGCAATGTATAAAAGAAAAGTTGTATATAATCAAACTTAACAATGCAAAAAAGGCTAATGTTCTAAAGAGTTCAAAGTTCATAGTGTTTGGTAGGCAAAGGACAGAGCTTAACAATAGATCATTTAATTTCTCCATTGGCAGTTCGAATATCCACAACTCTAATTTTGTTATCCGATCTGGGATATACACGAATTATTCAGCCCAATTTCCACTGAAGAGGTCGTATGTTTTCTTTCTTAATCAGGACTAAGTCGTTGATAGACATATTTTCGTGAGATTTCTTCCACTTATTTCAATGTTGTCACTCAGACAGATATTCTCGACTCCATGTTTTCCAAAAATTTTGGAAAATTAGTAGTCTCAATTTCCATCGATTAACAATATTTCTCGGTTCTTCCAAATTTTCTTCCGTCAGTGATATGAGACATGTACCAATGAGGAAATGTCCACGTGTGAGAACACTAATATCATTTGGATCATCAGATTGTGCAAGAAAAGACCTCGAATTCATACAGGCCTCAACCTGTGTTATAAAGGTTGTGAATTCCGGATAGGTTAAGATCACCGCTTCCATTGATCTTCGAAGATGATACTTCATAGATTTTACAGCAGATTCCCAAAGTCCTCCAAAATGTGGTGCAGTTGGAAGCATGAAATTCCATTTAATATTTTCTGAAGTCAGGAAAGCAAGGAGATGTTCATTTTTCTGACATGAAAAGAAAGCCTTACGTATTTTCTTGCTAGCATCCTTGAAGTTCGTCGCACAGTCATTAAATATTTCCTTTGGTTTTCCTCTCCTGGATATGAACCGTTTTAATGCTTCCACACAAGCCTTAAAGATCTTCGACGACTTCAAGATGAACTGCTGGCGCGGTGAAACAAACAAAAATGCAAATATAACACTTGACAGCCCTTTGCCCACGGCCTGCTGTGTGTTTTATTATGAATAAACCGGCAAAATCCATCCCCACTCGAAAAAAGGCTCGTAAAGCTGTAACTCTAGACGGTGGTAGGTTGGCCATTATTTGTTTTGCAACTTGGGCGCGATGTCTACAGCAAACAACACAATTCTTAATAATTTTTCTTATTTCAGATCTAGCAGCGACAATCCAAAACCTTTGTCTTATTATAGAAAGCAAAAGTGCATGCAAATACGTTTCGTGATAATGTCTAGTGTTGAGCTTAGAAATGAAATGTTTTTGAGGAATGAGCATATGATGTTTTTGATTTTCCAAAATATTTGAATTCCTTAATCGTCCTCCGACACGAATAATTTTCCCTTCATCAAGGAATGGACTTAAAAGTATTCGGCTGTTCGATTTCACAGATTTTCCACTCTAAGCTCGATACTTCGTCAGGAAATTCAGAATGTTGTAAAATTCTTATTATCGTACAACTCGCATTATTAATTTTTTCACTGACAAGAAATCCTGTTTTTTTAGAAATGCGTTTCAAACAATTGTTGATAAATAAGCAATAAGCAACGATACAGCATAATATTATCTAAGCTGAAAATTTGCAAAGAAAAGAGTCATCATCAATTTTAACTAAATTTGAAATAATGAATTTTCTTTCTTCCTTGGCTGCTTCTTGACTGTCCAGTTCCATTTGTTCATCCAATACAGATTCCGGATTAAAATTCTGTAACCAGGAAGGTCGTTTGAACCGTTGATCACATTCAATCAATTCATTAGGTTGCAATCCTCTAGCACCATAATCAGAAGGATTATTTTTTCCTTGAACGTGATTCCAATTCACCTCAGGAATGGCAGTTTGAATTTTCGACACTCGATTGGCTACGAAAGGTAGCCATCTCCGTGATTCAGATGCAATCCAAAATAAAGTAATAGTAGAATCTGACCATGCAAAACAATTACTAGCAGGAACATTCAGACATTTCATCATTATCTTGAGTATATTTGCTAGCAATAGTGCAGAACATAGTTCTAGTCGTGGTAAAGATTGCGCTTTAAGTGGTGCAACTCTTGTTTTTGCACATATCAATGACACCTTACTTTCTTCTTCAGAAAACGATTTGGCATAAATAACTGCTCAATACGCCTTCTCAGATGAATCACAAAAGGCATGTAACTCTATCTTGCAATGATTATCAATTAAAATATTTTCTATTAATTTTTAAATTACTAAGCGAATTTAATTCTCCTGAAAACGAGTTCAAATGGTCGATCGTTGCGGATTAAGAGTTCCATCTCGATCTAACTTGTTACTCTACAAGTCTTGATGAAATATTTAAGCAGAAATAATAACTGGGACTAACCAGCGTAAGGGGTTAAAGATTCTCTCAGCTTCTGACAGCACATTCCTTTTAGTGACAACTGAAATTACAGAAGGTAGAATGTTAAAATTAAATGTGTCACTTTGGGGATGCCAGTTTATTCCTAACACCTTTCGTCATTGTTCCTTGAAAATGTCTAACTGAAGTGCATTTTCTTTGAATTCTTTTGGTATTCCTTCTAATACATCAGGCATGTTAGATGAGTCATTGTTCCTTGAAAATGTCTAACTGAAGTGCATTTTCTTTGAATTCTTTTGGTATTCCTTCTAATACATCAGGAGGCATGTTAGACGACCATTTCCAAAGTATGAAGGCCTCTCTACGCATAAGATAATCTATGTCATGTATTAAATTTTTGGCAGCGGTTCTTAATGCAGCACTGCCCACCAGCGGCCGAGCGGTAAAGACGCTGAACACTGGTAGTTCAGTCCGAGGTTCGAATCCCACGAAGTATGAACCCTCCTCTACGCATAAGATTATCTATGTCATGTATTAAATTTTTGGCAGCAGTTCTTCATGCAGCAATCTCTACGCATAAGATAATCTATGTCATGTATTAAATTTTTGGCAGCGGTTCTTAATGCAGCACTGCCCACCAGCGGCCGAGCGGTAAAGACGCTGAACACTGGTAGTTCAGTCCGAGGTTCGAATCCCGCGAACGGGCTGGCTCCATGGGCGTTTTCGAGGTTTTCCCCATGTGTAACGTGTATACGAGCCAGTTTCCCTTAGAAAGTCCTCCACGAAGGCATCCCTCCCTTTAGGCAGATAGCCCTCGTGTGCTTTGCCATAATTGAATAATTGAATAACCTAACCTTAATGCAGCACCTGTTAAAAGATCATCCACATAAAAATCAGATTTGCTAACTTCCGAAACCCTTGGGAAATCCCTTTGTTCATCTAAAGATAACTGGAGAAGAGAACAGGTTCATAAGAAAGGTGCAGAGGAAGTTCCGTATGTCACCGTTAGTAGTCGATATTCTTGAATTGATTCACTCACATGATGTCTCCAAAGAACGCGCTGAAAATTCGTATCTTCATGATGCACACGAATTTGTCTACACATTTTTTCTATATCCGCACAGATAGCAACAGCAAATATTCTAAATCGGATAAGAATGTCAACTCTGGTTGAATTCTAGGACCTACGTGTAGCAAGTCATTAAGTGAATATCCACTGGCTGTTTTTGCTGATGCGTCAGATAGAACCCTTAATTTAGTGCTAGTGCTTGATGGTTTATATACTGCGTGGTGAGGTAGATAATAGACTATTGGAGGGACAGGTTCGGAATCAGGTATGACTTCCATATGTTGAAAATGCAAATATTCATCAAGAAATCCGTTATATAAGTTATACAATTCAGGTTCTCTCATTAATCTAGTTTCCAAAAGGAAAAACCTTCTCAAAGCTAATTCCCTTGAATCTCCTAATTCTGATGGAGATTTATCGAATGGTAATCTTACTGCATATCTACCTGACTTGTCTCTGTTATGAGAAGTTTTAAAATGTCCCTCACGCTTTACTTCGGATTTCGACAGAATAGTTTCTCCCGGAACTGTTTCGAGAGTCCAAAATTTCTTAACTAATTCATCAGTAGTTAATTCTAAATTATTTAATGATTGCAAGAGTTCACATAAGAAGTAACTAATGCTGTTCCTGAAATGATCCAACCTCATTTTGAATGAACAGCTGTTGGAAGTTCTTGGTTTTGTTTAATTGGTTCACCCAAAACAGGTGACATGAAAACATTGACTCCTAGAAGAATATCTATTGGAGCAGATTCATAAAATGTAGGATCCGCCAAAATCAGATCACTGAAAGAATTCACAATATTTGATGGTAATGATACATGTGGTAAGTTTCCACAAACCTTGTCTATAACAAAAACAGATACTGTAAAGGAAGGTTACGAGCCGAAGTGAGGGGAGAAGGTAATTTCCAGTTCACCATTTGTTTGAGATGCGGTTGATCCTAGGCACGATATCTGGATCTTTGCCTTTTTTCTATCCAAACGAAGTTTTGAAAGAGAACTCTCAGTAATGAAGTTTACCTGTGAGCCAGAATCCAACAAAGCTCGACATTACACAAAATTACCCTAGTGCGTCACGAACCTTAATTGCAGCAGTGCACAACAAAACTTCCTTGTTTATAGTTCCACTATTCACAAAATTAGAGTGTATCTGATTAAAATTATTAGAAACGTTATCTGGGATAGTATTTTCTGTCATATTTTGAGGAGTAAACACCCTTGCATGAACGGACAATGTACTTCCATTATTATCAGTAGCAAATAAACCAGTATCTCGAGATTTCGTGAAATGCAATAATGAATGATGATTATTATGACACGTTTTGCATCTACTCAAGCTTTTACAGGCCTTAACATTATGCACATTAGATAAACAATTAAAACAAAGTTTATTAAATTTTACAAAATTGAATCTCTTGCTAACAGGCAATTTACCGAATTGATCACACTTATATAAGTAATGATCTTTCTTACAATAAGGACAATTTATAGTAGTTTCTGAAACCGAAGATGTGACTTTAGAACTTACCTTTCTTTCCTTCAAATTGGTTTTACTCTTGTGAAGTGTTTTAGGATGTTCCTTTAGAAACGCAAGTAATTCGTTTAATGTTCCTAGCTGATGGCCTTTTAAGTGTCTCTCATACCAAATGCGTGTATTTTTATCTAATTTTAATACAAGTAAATGAGTTACCAATGTGTCACTAAAGCCTTCGACCCTTTGTTCTAGAACATTTAGGGAACGAATGCATTCATTAGTGACGTCAACAAGATTCAAAATAGCGTCCGCTGAATCAGAAACCATTTGGATGCGTAAAAAGCTTCTTAATCAATGAATTCTCCAGTTTATGTCCATTCGAAAATCTATCTTTGAGTAAATCCTAAGCAATTTTATAATTTGATTCTGAAATAGGTATAGCTTGAATTATTTTCAGAGCTTCAGCCTTACAAGAGCTCTTAAGATATTGAAGCCTTTAATCGTCTGATAATTTAACATTATTGTGTACACTGGCCTTAAAAAGATCGCTAAATGTAAGCCATTGATCTAAATTTCCATTAAAGGTAGGTAAAGTTAATTTCGGAAGTTTTACTTTTGTAGTATCTGACTTAACACTAACTGAACTATTATCAAGGCGAGAACCCTTTCGTTCTCGCCCTGATAATAATTTCAATTAAGGCGAGAACCCTTTCGTTCTAAATCCAAGTAGAGATCATCAATTGTATTTTGAACTATTTAATATTCTTCAACATAGGAATCAACTTCCTTTTCCTCACATGTTACATAAACGTTATCAAAAATGCGTAAAACATCTGCACTTAAAATATTCAGTTTCTTTTTAAAAAGTTCGATTTTTGCCACATCGGCTTTAGCAATCTCAGAATCAATTTTATCTTTCAGTTTCGTTTAATTGCCTTTAGCGACTCGTTTCTTTACTAATAGTGATTTCATATCCATTATGAAAAACGTAAAATTGACTTACCCTAAATCGATACAGCAGATACGTTCTTTCAGGTGAATCAGCAAGAATCCGTAGCATCAAAATTATTTGATTAATTCGAAAAACACATATTATCCATCTGGCGATGACAAATAAATGTTCGTTGCAGAGATTAAAAACAAGAGATTAAAACACAAAATGAAACACAAGATGAGAAACTTTGTAAACAAATCTACCAATCGAAAGTAATAAAAATGGTTTATGCGGCGTTCGTAGCGTCGTAGCGTACGAAATCAAACTTAAGCAAAAGGGAATTATTGTTTCCAAAAAACTCATAAATCCGTCGGTGAAACAGGACCAAAAAATAATTAATGACGCAGCGATGCGGATTAATAACAACAAGCAATGGACTGTATTAAAATGAGATTTTATTCTCAAGAAAAAAAAAAAAAATGCGTTGCGAATCCAGCCAAGAAAAGAACATCTATTCTCGACTTCAAAGTAGTCACGTGATTGACTTAATTAATAGCATTCGCAATAGCAGCGTCATCTACTAACTTAAATTTAATAATAACATTCAGTCTTCTCCTCAAATCATTATATATATACGCAATTTTCTGCGGAATTTACCTACCGCATAAAAAGAGCGACTGAAATTTTTTTATCAGTGGTGTGTCATTTAATGACTTTCCTTTTATGCTTTTTAGTAAAAGATGTAGTTCCATGTGCTAAAACTGAAAGCAACATAACCCAGTCAGATACCAATTAACAACGAGTTCATTGACATGCTTCAAAGGATAAAAAGAATGTGAAAACATCGCTGAAGATGATGTTTCAGAATGAATAAATGGTAGAAAATATCAAATCAAGATTTTCATGATAAGGAAATCATAAATGGCATAATTTCGAGAACATTCAAAATTGCAGTGCTGAGAATGATGATGAAATGAAACTAAGCCACGCTTTAGTTTATTAGAACAAAGCACTATCTGCCTAAAGGGAGGGATGTCTTCATAGAAGACTTTTTAAGAAAAACTGTCTTGTATTCATATGACATATGATGAAAACCACAAAAACTCCTATGCAGCCAGCCTGTTTGGTAAGATTTGAACCTGGGTCAAAATACAGTTTGAAGGAAAGTTCTTTATTTGAGCAACACCATGTGTCTGTGGATCTTTTAGTAATCAAAAACTGCTGTGATCTAATGGCATCTGACTATCATGCTTAGAAAAAGGAGGACTCACAAATGTTCCGAAAGAGAAAAATTCGTATAAAAAGTGCCCATAAAAATAAAAAATTCATGATCTGCGTAAATTTTGATGGAGTTTGTATACTTCAGTTTTTTCTTGAAATCAGATCTTGTATGAATTATTTAATTGAAGAAAATAAATTTTAGAAATTTATTCAAATATTAAATGTTTGTACTTGTGTATTTACTTTTAGAATTTTAAATAGTAAATAATTTGAGAAAGTCTTGCCAAAACCAAAATTATCAAGATTTAAAAAATTTTCTATTAACCGATTTTTCAATTATGCGAGGTTTTTGAATTATGCGAGGTCGAATAATCTGTTCCTATTTTATAGGCTTGTTTTTACGATCCATAAAAGACCTTAAATTTTTTTGGAAGAAATTTTTGGTCCTTAATTTCAGCCAAAACCATCAAAAGTTCCTTAATTTTACTCATCTGACATTTCTGGCTTGTTTACGACTACCATTTTGAGTTCGAATTAACATTTTGGAGGAATATTTTTTGCCGGTGCATTGAGAAATATGTATTTGATGTTTCAAATCTTTCCTGTTTCTTAATAAAAAATGGTGGTTACTCGAGTTTTAGAAGAACGAGGCCCTGCTTCAATTGAAACATAAACATTTCGAATTAATTCTTTCTTTGCAAATGAAGAATTAATAAAATATTAGATTAAAAAAAACTTCGCCACTTTTGAGATTCGAGTTCTTTTGTATTATGTGGCGCTAAATTTGGCGACTTACAGCGTTTTGGCGATTTCAAAATCAGTCTGTATACAAAATTTTTTATTCAAAGATTTGCGAATTATTGGCAGTTTTCTTTACAAACATAGTAATACTGATAAATATCAGAAAAATAATGATAATAAATAAAAATTATATTTATGAAGTGATATTACCATAAAGCATTTTTATTTTCTATTGCCATATTTTAAAGTGACATTACGTTTCCTTTTGTTGACTTAGAAATATTTCGATTCTGAAAAATAAACCAAATAATAACTGCTATATAAAAGCTGTGTTTTCGAAACACTTCTTTATTGTTACTTGACTTTTTTTTATACTTTTTCATGTTAAAGAGTTTTGTACATAATTATTTCAGAATATTTGAATGTATATCAGTTTTCTCTTGAAAATGTTCTTCTTCTCCTTTTTTTCTGAAATTTTTTTTAAAAAAACGTTCTGGATATTTGCTGTTACAGAGCTGGTAGGGATAATTTTTCTTTCAGATTTTAGGGCCCACCAGCGGCCGAGCGGTAAAGACGCTGAACACTGGTAGTTCGGTCCGAGGTTCGAATCCCGCGAACGGGCTGGCTGCATGGGCGTTTTCGTGGTTTTCCCCATGTGTAACGTGTATACGAGCCAGTTTCCCTTAGAAAGTCCTCCACGAAGGCATCCCTTCCTTTAGGCAGATAGCCCTCGTGTGCTTTGCCATAATTAAATAACCCAACCCAACCCTTTCAGATTTTAGACCTTGCATCTGGTAAAGCCTTAAGACAAGATATACGTTCTCAGAAAAATGTGACGAAATGAAGCGTCTTCATGGTATTAACATGTAATGGATGTGTTTTATCCGAAATTTGCAATCAATTATCTTTTGGAGAATTTTTAAAAGAATAGTGAAAAGAAAATTATATGAATTTTCTTCTTTTCATCCTAGAAGTCTCTCTCTTAATATATTTATTGTCTTATCTTTCCAATAGACACAGGCATCAGTCCAATCAAAGAAACGAAAGAAATTGAAACTCAACAGTTAATTAAAATATTCATCATATATGTCTCGGGGCACCATATATAACCTCGATACCAGCCCTAAATTCTAAAACTTTTGCCCTAAATTTTGTTGCTTAATGCTTCCCTAAATTCTGAAAATTCTGCGACACTGGCCTGTGGTGCCGGTGTGCCGGTCTTGACCTCGTATCATTTCATATTTATTTTCAATACTTATTATTATTAAAGAAATAAAATTAGCAAGTTTCTTCTATGCATTCTTGATAGAAATTATTTAAATGGCAGACATATTTTGTAACATAGTATAAAGAAATAAGCAAATCACTCCATTCAGAAAAAAAAAGGAGCTACACATGAATATTAAGGAACATAGAGTCTATAGTTATAGCATTGCTTTGCAGATACAACATCATAAAAATAAAATAAGGTTTATTTCTGACACTCCTCCTTGCCTATGTGTGGCTAAAAAACCTTTCACTTAAATTGATTAAATACAACCTTCAACAATTGAGGGATTTTAAAAAAAAGGAACTTGCAGAAACTCTTCATAACTGAACAATAAAAAATCGTAAAAGAAATTTACAAGTGTTATGTGCGTACACAGGCACCTTTCATATTACACATGAGAGCTATTTGTGAAAACCTAAATATTTTCTCAAGTTGATTAACACTGTCTTTGAAACGTTTTTAGTCAGAAGATCAGCTATGTTTTCCTTGGAATTTACATATTCCAATTTAATCACATTTTGCTCAATATAGTCACGGATGAAGTGATGCTTGATGTCCAAGTGCTTACTGCGTTCAGATGTAGTTTGGTTTCGTGCGATGAACACAGCTGCTTGGTTGTTTACTTTTATAACTGAGGGAGAGGGGATAAACTTCAACATCCCCAGTTCCTTCAACAAACCCCTTACCCATAAAACTTTGTAGCAAAGCCAGCAGCCACATATTCGGCTTCAGCCGACGATAGGGCAACAGTAGACTGCTTCTTACTGCACCAAGATATTGCAGCACCACCTAAGATAAGCACATATCCACTGAAGGACTCTCTGTCGAACTTGCCAGCACTCCATTCAGCATCAGAGAATGTTCCAAGGGCTCTTTCTGTCTTTCTGAATGTAAGGGATAGATGTTTGGCCTTTTTAAGATAGCGGAAAAGATGTTTAACACTCTTCCAGTGAAATTCAGATGGTCTTTCGTTAAACTGGCTCATATAGGTTGCACTAAATGCAATATCAGGATGTGTTCAGCAAGCAAGGATACTAGGCTACCTATGTCTTGCCTATATGGAATTTGATCACTTTATGCTTTTATATCTCTCCACTCTTCATCATCTACTTTTTGTTGTTTTACAGTGGGATCCATGGGTGTTGATGCTCCCATGACTGATTCTAATTTGAACTCATCCAGAATTTCTTCTATGTAAGCTGTTTGATCTAATGTTAAGGTGCCATCGGTATGCTTCTGGATCCTCATAGATAGTATTTCATTTGCTTCAAGGTGTCTCGCTTTGAATCTTTGCACAACCTTATGCTTGAATATGGTTATTTCCTCTAGGGTCCCAACAATTAACATGTTATCTACATTGATACCAAGATATAATGCTCTGTTTGTATGGTAATAAATGCATGGATCACATTTTGAGCGCGACAGTCCATAATTCTTAAAGAAAGTATCAAAGCATTCATTCCATTGCCTTCCTGATTGCTTTAAGCCATACAAGCTTTTTTTAAATGGCACACTAGATGCTCTTTACCTTGCTCTTGAGATTCTTCAGGTTGTTCCATGTACATGTCTTCCTTGAATAAGCCATTTAGATAGGCAGCAGTGATGTTAATTTGATGAATTTCCATTTGTAACTCTACAGCAAGGGCTAGAAGAATTCTTATAGATGTTATCTTTACAACAGAGGGAAAAGTCTCTGAAAAATCTCTACCAGGGACTTGTGAGTAGCCTTTAGCTACTAATCCAGCTTTAAATTTGATTATTTCTCCTTCTGCATTTTGTTTTTCTTTGAATACCCACTTGCATCCTATGGGTTTGATGCCAGCTGGCTTTGGAACCAATTCCCATGTCTGGTTTTCGTACAAATTAGACAATTCTTCCTTTATGGCCTCTTTCCACATCTCTGCATTTGGTGAATTCATTGCTCCTTTTACACTTGTTGGGTTCTTACAGATTTTGATGGCAGGTTGTTCTTCACAAACAGCTTTATATAACACTGGATTCCCATAGTAAGTCTTAGGTCTCCTTTCTCTAGTGCTTTTTTCTGATTCCAATAGGATCTTCCTTATTACTATCAGAATCTCTCAGTAATGCTGATTCTGTGTCTTCAGTTTCTTCTGCTGTGTCATTTAATGGGGCTTCAACATCTGGGCCTCCTGTGGTGATGCAACTGATGGGTATTCCTAATGGAATAACATTTACTTCGCTGTCAGAATTGTACTCATGATTTAAGGTAAAGGTCACTTCGTTTTTTTTTCTTTGCTTGAGTAGCTGTCTGGCTCCTCCTCAATGAAAAAACAGTCTCATCAAATTTAACATTTCAGCTCACTCTTCCTCTGTATTCCATAGTTTGTATCCTTTCACACTTTTGGGATATCCTATTAAGACACATTCTTGAGCATGCTTCCCTAGCTTTCCTTTCTGCAGCGTTTTATCAATTTGAGCAAAACCTCGACAGCCAAATATTCACAGGTGACTAATCTGCATAGGCTTCTTGGTCCAGAGTTCTTCAGGTATGTTTCTTTCGGCAGCTTTTGATGAACACTTGTTGCGCAAATAACAGACAGTAGTCACAGCACCTGCGCACAATTTTTGTGAAATGTTGGAATCTAGAAGAAGACATTTAGTCATATCAAATAGAGTATGGTTCATTTTTTCTGCAACTCCTTTTTGTTGTGATGCCCGGGGAACTGTGAGTTGTTTTGTTATTCCATTTTAGTTAGGAAATCATCAAATTCATTGTTGATATATTCCCCTCCGTTGTCGCTTCTGAGAGTAGTGATTTTGAGTCCATGGAAATTTTCAACATTTGTTTTGTATTCCATGAATTTTTCAAGGACTTGATCTTAAGATTTCATAGTTTTAACTATAGCATACCTTGAGTAGTCATCAACAAAGGTAACGACGTACTTTAAGCCACCTTTTGATGTAGATGTGATAGGTCCAATTACTTCAGTATATATCAACTGAAGTAATCTAGCTGAACGTTCGGCTTTTTCCTTGGGAAATGGAGTCTTCTTCATTTTCCCAAAACACAAAGGAGACTTAAGACATGTTGAGCAAACAGTCTCCTTTTCTTGGATTTCTTCACACGTCATATTCGAATCATCTCTTTTTCATAAGTTTCTTAACTGCATCATGGTGGAAACGTCCTAACCTTCGATGCATAATTTCTTCATGTCTGGAAAGGTATATTTTGGAATTTGCTTCTCTTCAATTTTGTATAATCTTCTATACCTATGTGCAGTGAGGATGACCTTGTCTTGTTTTCTTGGATTTTTTTATGATTGCTTTGCTCCTCTCAAAGGAAACAGTCATTCCCATTTCTTCTATTCTTCCTACTGAGAAAAGGTTACCATCAAGCTTAGGGACTTACAGAACATTTGCTAGGTGAATAGCATCTTTCCCACATTCTCTGACAGGATTCAGAACAATGTCTCCCGTGCCAGAAACTTCAAGTTTTTCAGAATTGGCTATCTCAATTTGTGATTTCACTGAAGCTAAATTCATAAATTTCTCCTCTTGAGAACACATGTGTTCAGTGGCTCCGCTATCGATGTACCAATCACAGACAGGTTTCTCACCGCAAGAATCAACAAACAGTGCTTGATATATTTAATTAGAAACCATTTTTGCATGTGGAGTTTTAGTAGCAGAGTAATGTTTGGCAATATGACCCCACTCCCCACAAGAAAAGTAACAGGTTTTTTCTGTCAATACTTTTATGCTATTTCTGTAATGCCTGAATAGTTTTAGTTCTGTACTTATCTCGAGTTTTGAGGGCTTTCTTTCCCATGACCTCACTGGTAGCAACTTCTGATTTCATTTCTGGGTAACGCAGTAACTTTTTCTCTTCAACGATGAGACGCGATTTTACGGTTTGAGTTGACAACGTATCTTCTTCACTTTCTAAATTGAGGATAAGACCTTCATATTCCTTGGGAAAATCCATTAACATAATGAGGACAACTTCTCTGTCCACAAGTCCGTGTCCGCAAGACGATACTTTTCTGTGAAGGTCCATCAATCGACTTAGATAAAAACTGGCATTTTCTCCTGACTTTAAAGTTACATTAAAAATTCCTCTAAGAGTTGCAGAGAATGCAAGAGTTCGAATTTCGAATGGATATCTTTTAAAGTATCCAACACTTCTTTTGCTCTTTCACAGTCAGCTATGTCATCTAAGAACTGGTCTTCAACCACTGAGAATAGGAAGGTTAAGACTTTCTCATTAATTTTCTTTTCATGATTCTTTAATTCAGCACCGTAACCTGGATCAATCCCTTCCCAACAATTTTTTTGAACTAAAACAGCTCGTGCTCGGATTTTCCGAGCATTGTATTTATCGCCGTCGACTTTGTGAATCTTAATTTCTTCCATCAGGTCACTTTCAACGTGTTAAGCCCAGTTAACAACAACGCGGCCACGCGTTCGGGCGGAAAGCGTTGACCAGAAGCGAGCTCAGAGGCGGCACTTTCCGGGCGAACGGAGAACGCGTGAGTTGACTTAACTTCAACTTTTCGACGCTTGACGCGTCAGTTTCAGGCATCTCGTTTCAAACATCCAGTTTATACCACGGTTTTTAAATGATTGCAGTTTTAAAAATTCTTCTTGATGACAAAAAAATCAGCTTTAGGCTTAGCTTCGCAAACACCGTCTCGAAACATAAGGTCTGAGCACTAGAGGGGAAATGGCATAGACCTTATAAGAAATAGACCAACCCAAATGGGTTTTCTCAATTGTCTAACGCATTCCCGGCTGTCCGCTTGACCACATCTGGAGGAGGGGTCCGTGACACTTAGCCGACAACCACTTAGCCGACGGGACACTTAACCGACACCAGTTAGCCGACAAGACATTTAGCCGACACGGACACTTAGCCGACAGGACATTTAGCCGACACGGACACTTAGCCGACAGGTTATTTACGGAAAGTTAGACAGGACATTTAGTCGACACGGAAAGTTAGCCGACAGGACATTTAGGTACGAGACACTGAACTGTGAAGCCATTTAGTCAACAGGACACTAAGCCGACAGTGACGTTTAGCGGGCACGTAGTCAAATTGTTGAAA
>KK116155.1:249598-307799 GCA_000611955.2 Stegodyphus mimosarum
TTTTATATAGGATTAATATAAAATTTATATTAAAAAGTGAGGGTTAAGCTTGTATTTGGGAAACTATTAAGTGAATGGTTTTCGGAAAGGTATTAAAGAGGAGGTATTGAAAATTTAGGTCTAAATGAGATAGAGTGATTCAGAAAGGAGAAATTTGAGAAATAAAATTATATTAAAGTCAATTAAAATGGGAATAACTAGAGAACTGGGGGTGGGGAGCTGAGCTATGGAAGTTAATACCTTAATGGGAGGGCAAGGTCTATCAAAAATATGAAAATGGGGTCTCTCTGATGAGATTGAAAAATTGGGGCGACCAACGTGAGGCATTCTAATCTGTTCCAATCAAAGACTGTCTGTCTTTAAGAAAGCTGCTGTGGTGGCATTAGCGAAGCTTCTGTTTTGTCATGCTATTATTGTTTTACTTCACTGTTTAACTTATGCCACTTGACATAAAATTTGCATATATCTTTAGACTGGGCAAGTATGTGACAAAATGGGGCATTAATAAAAATCAATACAAAGCTAAAGAAAACTTTAAATAAAAAGTCACTAAATTTCTTTGAAATATGTGGGACTACTAAAAGTGCAAAATATAAATGTTTCGAGAACTTTTATAATTTAATACCGGAAAAAAACTTGCGAAGTTAATTTCATTCTTGAATTTGTTTTATGATTAAAATAGTGGATTACATTTACAAGTACGTTTATATAAATAGTAGATTACGTTTTATAAGGTATTTTCTTCCTCCTTTCCATACACCTTCCTAGCGTAATTGGAAGCATATTCGGCGCGTATTAAAGAGATCCGGGATTCGAGTCCCCGCGAGTGCATTGCATTTTTTCACATTTAGGAACCTAATGTTTAATAATAACGTTTCCTATGTACAAATTTATTTTATTGTTACAAATTACAAAAGTGAAGTTCGGGTGTAGATAATTGCTTTAGTTTATTCAGTTCCTATTTCCTTGATAGGTCCTTCATTTTTTTCACTAGTGGTCCTGAACCCTGTATAAACAAATAAAACTCAGTAAATAGAGGTATGGAAATTTAGATGCTGTATGTCTCTTTTGTTTATTATTTTGTTTTTTTCCTGGAAACTTTGGAAGATGTCAAATGGCACTGTCTCTTTTATTTTATTTTAGATGCACAGTGTTTTTACAAATGAAGTTTTATTTTGTATTTGGAATTGAGGTTATTCAAAGAAAAGCAGTTTTTAAGATGAAAGGCTTTCCTTGTTAAATCTACTTATTTTTCATGACATCTGTATGTACCTTAGTAAATTATAAAAAGATAAAGCAGACAAAATACAAATAAATAACACTCTGTATTCACAAAAGTGGTTTATTTTCAATTAGTTCCAGATGAATTCTAAATACTTAAATTTTCAAACAGCAACACAGCACATTGTACAAACCAGAAGATGAAACTATAACCACCTTTGTTTTTCCAATAATACTGTTAAAAAAAAGTACTCTGCAAGAGATGGATTAAATCACAGACTAGAAGGTAGTTCACATTGAGCAGTTATATTTGCACATTATAATCAAAAGCCTGCATCAATCATTGTAACCTTAGATTTGTTTTAGGCATTATGCCACCTCAAATGCCCTTTTTTTTTCAGCAACTGGCCAACAACAGAATATTTATGTTCAGTATCAGAAAGGCATTACATGCACTTAAACATTCTGTACACATTATTAAAGAAATATTACATGCTGGAGTAAAGTTCTGTCACAACAGAAATTCGAATCTTTTATGGATAAAAGCACAAAATTGCAGACCAAAAGTACACAAGTTTTGCAGAGTACACAGAATCAAATGAAATGCATATTGAAGAATGTAAAGTTTATTTTCAGTATGCTATCCATTAATCAGACCACAATAAATATTCATGTCATATAGCATTTTTTATGCTTTGATTTGAAATTCACTGCAATCAATTTATTAAAACAAATACATAATCATTTACTATGTAAAGAAATGCATTAAAAAGCAAGATAGTCTTTCCATTCTTTTAGGAACTTCCTTTTTACTTAAAAACCTATAATGCAAATTACCATCCAGCTATTGTTATTAAAATGGTTACATATTTAGGTATACTTCTAAATATGACATAATTTCTTTCTCTCTCTATCATATTATATAACATTTTATAAAGCATGGTTACTTATTTAGGTATACTTTTAAATATAATTTATTCTTTATCATATATAAAATTTTAGTTGGTTCCCCCCTTCTTTTTGAGATTTTAATTATTTTTTATGCAAATACAGGGAAAAAGAAGTAAAGGCAGTTTGTGTTCAATATGACAGTTTCCACACTGTGCACTGGTTAACTACATAAGATTCATTTGAACTTTAATGGGAAATAAGGGCTCAGTATTTGTTTGTTGACAGAAACTAGTTATATACAAGGTGTTTGAAAAAAGTGGGTGTGTTTTTTTAATATTAATGCTAGACATAATTCTTAACACAAATTTTCTTAAATCTTTGATTATCAATTTCATTATAAAATATATATGCCCCAATGGTAATCAAAGAGTTAAAATAAAATGAGAATTTTTATGAAGGATAGAATTTTTTTTTTTTACATTAAACGTTTTTTTTTACATTAAACGTTTTTTTTTACATTAAATGTTTTGGTTTAAAAAGTTGCACTAAAACACTTTACACTTTTCTAAACCAAAAAAATTATATACATACGAAAAAAAATTTCATTGGCTTTTTCTTATACTTACAACCAACAGAATGAGATCTCTGCTAGAATTTTAAAATTATAACTGTACCTTCTGTTAACATTCACATGAAACAATATTACGTGTAAAACATCAATGCCATTCTTAGCTGTATTCGGCATTGAATACATTTACTACTCTTTCTGCATCACCTCCGAGTTATTCCAAATTTTTGTCATATTTACAAAACTCTGCCAGATTAGTTTAAAGTATACTCTAAATATCATAACATAAGTAATCCCACAAATAAAAGTCTAAAGGTGTCGGATCAGGAAATCCAATTTGCTATTTCAGTATTTGGTAAAGAAATCTGTGTCCCTAGACCAATGTACTGTTTTTTAAAATTCATATAGTAATCTTATTACTACTGAATAATGATGAGGTTTCATCATACTGGAACCACCTATACAGCTGTAAAGGCAAATAATCTGCAAACTCCTGTAACACTATTTAAAGTCAGGTTAATAACTGATAGCTAATCTATGTATAACTGAACAGTACAGATAAAATAAATGCGAAATTTTATTGAGCATTCATCAGCTCAGAACAGCTATTAATCATGAATCTCACATATAAAGTAGGGATTACTTCACATGATATTGATTATCGGGGGGAGGAGTGTACGAATTACATTTCTCATTGCTGATTTAATGGCTAACTGCCCAAATCCTGATGATGCTAATTTCTGATTGCTGTCGATTAAGTCCAGCTTTTTTACTACTTGCAGCATTGTGATTGCAAGCTGATGCATGACGATACTGATTTTGCACTAGCATGAGAATAAACTGCAAAATGACAATAATTGCATCAAGTATGGTATTGTCTTACCCTACCTGATTCTTCTTGATGATATAAATATCCTGTAAACTAATCATTAACCATCAGCATTTTAAAAGCTCCTCATTACTATACTGCAACTATTACTATCTGATTATAGTTACTATCATTTTCAGATATGATGGCACAAGTAATTTAAATGTTCGAACAAGATCATAACATATGTACCTGAGAGAGAGCTTTGAATATATTTTTATGGATTTTGCACTTTTGGGTTTAACTTATCAAAGCATAATGAACAATTTACTATTTGAATTTTTTTCCTATGAGGATGCTCTAACACACCAAAATCTTCTTGCTAAATATTGAACAATTTGGAGAAAATTCTGTTCATGTTCACAAATGCAAGAGCAATGGAACAGATTATTTACATAAAAAACGCGAGGGAAGAAAACATTTTCAAGGGTGTTCTTGGAAAGTATTTTCTAATTCAAAATCATAGCACACTGCTTAAGAGAGAAAGTGCGCCACTTCTTACATTCGTCAGAACAAAATGCCTTTACTTTCTTGTTCTTGTAAGATATCCAGTACATGAGTTTCATAAATACTATATATGGTTCAAAAACACTGTATTTGCTTTGAGTAAGAATATATAAAGATGCAAATTTTTATTTGGTATCAATTGATATAAAAGATCACTTAATTTAAATAAACAAGAATAAAATGATCGATTTGCGTTAGCATACTATTAATGACAAAAAGAAATATTTTTTGACATTAGAAATGTCTCTGGTTAAGTCATTCTACGACTTTTCAGTCTTAGTGTTATACTACATTAATATGCCTAATAGAATTAATGATCACTGTGCAAAAATTAAAGTTTTTTTTAATCTTCTGTATGGCTATAAACGTAACTCAAGTATTGAACAACATGATTAATTTAAAGACAATAACTTTGCTTTTTATTGATTTATATTTTACTTCAGTTACTTCTTATACATTCTGTTATGCTATGCTCATGGCCTATTAACTTTTACTAAAATGTGGCAACATGATAAACAAACTTCTTAATAATTAACAAAAATTAATTGAAAGCATTTAAAACAATAAATATTTTTAATTAAAAAAAATGACACTGATGCTAGACAAATTTAACAGTATATAGCCAAATGATATATTTATGAATATTTTCACCATTATTTTATTATTATACATAACAAACAAAAATAGTTCCTAATGCCATAATAGAACTAGTACAGAATAATACTATTTTTTATTTTATGCATTATTCTCCAAGATATGTCCTTTAACTCTGCCAATTTGTGAAATAAGCTTGCACTTCTGATTATAAAAAGATATTTAAAAAAAAAACTTAACATGCCTGTAAATAATATGTACAAATGTGTGTAAAGTATGTACTTTTTAATGAACAGAATTTTTTTTTTTTATTTTCTCATTATCATTCTGAGCTTGAGCTGTGCATTAAAAAAAATTGCATGCACAAAAATTTTCCATTTTCTTCAGCCCTAATCAATTTTCTATACAATTTGATACAGTGAAAATTTTAATGAAATCTATGTAAAAAGCATTTAATAAAATGCTTTGAGAAATATATGTTTCGTTTTGAAAATACATTTTCACTTTTCAACTTGTACTATAAAACAATTTATTCACAAATCTTCACATAAACACACTGAAATGTTCTGAAATTCCAACTGGTAATTTCAATATCAATCATACGAGGAACATTGCAATCTCTTCTTTTTTTTTTATGCGACACAAACAAGGATGACAATTGAAATTTACAGCTATGTACACTGTCTGTGTGGTTTTTAGAAAGCAAATATTTCTTGATACTGAATCCAGAAATCTTTAAATGCTAGGTTTAATATCCTACAAAAGGGGCAGGAATATTCTCAT
The DNA here is from genome assembly GCA_000611955.2 of Stegodyphus mimosarum. NCBI lineage: Eukaryota > Metazoa > Arthropoda > Arachnida > Araneae > Eresidae > Stegodyphus > Stegodyphus mimosarum. The sequence continues at coordinate 255,031 of KK116155.1, forward strand.
GTAGTTGTTTCCATTGACAGAGAGCTGTCATGTTCATCACTTTTTATTCTCGGAAGAGATGTTGAGGTAGTTGGGGGAGAGGTTCTGTCTGCAGATAAAGGATCTGAAGGTAACATGTGCCCATCCATTGTTCCATTAGATGGTGAAAGTTTCATTCCAAGCGTACCAGCCATTTCACTGGAGCCCGCAGAAACATTTGGCATGGGCAGTAAAGAAGATGTTGGTGTAACCATTGTAGGAGAGTCTATGACTCCAATACCACCATCACGATACCTACAATAAAAATTTAAATATTTTAAACAAGAAAATTTTACCTCAAGATATAAATAAATGTTTCTCACAAAATCATAAATGCTAATTAAATGTTAGTTTTAATATTAAACTTACTCATTTTTATAAAAATCATTTAAGTGTTCTTATTATAATTAATCTATATATTTATGGAAGGTAATGTAGGTATGTAAATATATTATCAAATAAATAAATGCCTGTGCATTATTTAATGTTTAATTCCCATCAAACACTACTGAATCAGTTACTAAAATATTCTCCTTCATTAATCATGACGTTCTGTCAAATATTCGACCAGCAGGTCAATAATCCCTACAACAGAAATCATTTGGTCTTCATTTGAAGAACTCACTGAGCCATATTTTCATCTCTATGTCATCACTGAACAAGAACTGCCTTGGACGTTGGTGGATATAAACAAGAAAAGTGATAACCTGAAGAAACTAGATGAGGAAAATAGGGTAGTTATAGTGGAGCTGGTCAGCTAAGCTCTTGAACAGCAGTTTTGGTTACATCTGTGACATGAAGGCAAACATTGTCACACAGAAAAAGCATGCCATGCTAACTAATGATCAAATCATTTTAGTTAGATTCTTCATTCAGCCACTGCACTTCATCAACTTTAAGCTATGCTTAGATTGTGTTGCAATATTCAGACATTTCACCATGGATTACACATTCTCAATCTGACCAAATGTATCTTCTCTTGCACGCAAGCAATTCTGCCTTGGTTCAAAATGTTGTTTGCTACTCAGCCTTTCTTTATTTTTCTCTACGAGACAACCATGTTTCATAGCCTATAAAAATATAATAAAGAAAACTCTACAGAGACTTGTAATCTGGTATTGGTGAGCAAGCTGCTGGTGATAGTAGAGCATTCGATTTTCTCTCTCTCATTTAGAGTATGTGAGCACCAAAAACTTACTTTTTGAAACTTACTCATCAACTGAAGATGTTGGTACTTTCAGAACAAACTATCCTTTGCAAGACCAAGAAATTAGTGCTATTTTCCACTTTTAGTTGCCACTGCTAATAAAAGTGAATACTGAGTCATAAATATAAAGAATATGGCTTAATCTCTCTGGAACTCTTAATAGACTGAAGATACTAGAATGAGTAAGCTTACATAAGTGGCTACAAGAAATACGCTTTAGTTAATAGTATATCTCGAAAGAAATTTTCAGAAGTAAAATAAGTTATTAAAGGAAAATGATTGCTTACGAATATTTCACACAATAAAGAATTCTTTTTAGATATTTACCATAATGTGCGCATTTCTTGCCTTCGTGACTTCATCATCTGTTTATATTCTGAGATTCTAAGTTTCTTTCCATCAACTATACATGTTCGCTTTGGCCGGGGTCTATACCTGTAATCTGGATGCTTCTCCATGTGAAGTTTACTTAAACGAGATTGTTCCTCATAATAAGGTTGCTTCTCTCCATTGGACATGGCTTTCCAACGGGCACCTAGATTAATATTTAAATGAAAAATATACAAAATTTCTCATTTTAAGAGTACGCAAAAGCACACAAACAGGAATAATATTTTACTCATTGTAATTTCATTTTGAAAATTACATTTAATGGTTAAAAAGTTTTTTGAATATATGCGGGAAGTAAGAGCTAGCACTGACATTTCCACAAACAAAGGTTCAGAATATCAATAATTTTAAATTTACTTCTGTAATAACTACTTGTACAAAAATTTGTTTAAAAAAACTACACTTACTGCTAAAAAAATGAACAACAAAGGCAAAACAGGGCATAAAAATATATATACATATTAATTGATATGTATCAAAATGATGCAAGAGGTTGGTGTGGAATTACCAAACCACACAGCAAAGACAAATAAAAACAAAGGTATTACGAACATCGCATCGCGAAAGACCAAATGAGTCGGACGAATGTGTAATGGAAACACCATGCTAATGGGGTAACCGAAATGCATGCTTGACAACGGCGAGATAAGCTGACAATACACTGGTGTGCAAAAATTAAGGACGAAGTCGAAAAATTAGCATATCAGCTGAACGAAGAGGCAGAGCGGACAGAAAGACCAATCAGGAGATTAAGTAAGGTGATGTACGGTAGCACATGCGCAAATATGCAGGTAGACGTAATGGGGGAGTGTCTGAGTAGTATAAAGCATGTTGTCGGTGTAAGATCAGTATTTTTGGCAAAGAGATTACACGCCGTATAGCAGTTAAAATCACACCGAGTTGCTGCCTCAGCGAGAAATGGCGAATAATCAATCTGTTAGACGACATCTGGATGCTTTTACCCGAGGTCGAATCATTGGGAAGTTGGAGGAAGGCCGCAGTGTGACAAGTGTAGCTGCAGAGTTCGGAATTGCTCACAGCATCGTTTCACGACTTTGGAGACAATTTCAAACTACAGGAACAGCTATCCGGGGGTTTAGTAGTGGTCGTCCACGAGAAACCACACCCGCAGATGACCGGTATATTGCCTTACAGGCCAGAAGAAACAGGCGGCAGACAGCGGGAGAAATCGCTAGACACACGACACAGGCGACTGGACGACCGATATCGCGTTTTACCGTGGCCAGAAGACTGCACGATGGTGGTCTGTTTGCACAACGCCCTGTACGGTGTGTACATCTAACGCCTGCCCATCGGAGAAAGCGTTCTCTGTGCTGCCGGGAACACCGGAATTGGAGAGACAATGAATGGGGACGAGTACTCTTTACAGATGAGAGCAGATTTAGTCTGAGTTGCGATTCTAGACACATACACATCTGGACAGAGCGGGGAACACGCAATAACCCCTTCAACATCATCAAAAGGGACTGTTTTGGAGGTCGCGGAGTTCTCGTTCGAGCAGACATAATGCTTGGTAGCCGGACCGACCTTCATATCTCCCAAGGAGGTTCGTCACCTGGGACTGCTATTGTAACGAGGTTCTTCTTCCTTACATGCGTCTTTTCACAAGGGCTATGGGTCCTCAGTTCCTCTTCATGGACGACAACGCTCCACCTCATCGCACAGTTACTGTCGAAGAGCTGTTGGAGAGTGAAGATATTGAACACATGGATTGGTCGGCAAGGTCTCTGGATCTAAATCCCGTCAAGCATGTACGGAACTTACTAGGGAGACCCGTGGCAGCACGTAACTTATCGCCAGTAACGATTCCGAAACTGCGATTGGTGCTACAAGAGGAACGAGCAGCAGTGTCTCAACAGCTCATTAACAACCACATATCCAGCATGCACAAATGATGTGAAACCTGCCTAGCAGTCAGGGGAGATCATATCCCCTATTAAAGACCGGATGTTTCTTGCTGGACACCCATCACAGGGATGTTTAGGCCTTCAGTCGCATTGCGCTCCATGCTACTTTTTCAATAAAGCTTCTTTCTATCCCTCTGATTTCTCTTTTAGTAAGTGTTGCTTACATTACTCATGTCCTTACGTATTGGGGATCTTACAGTATTAAATGTGTTGATTTGGAAAGCTTTTGTACAAAGTTATATTGAAAAAACCGTCTCGTCCTTAATTTTTGCACACCAGTGTAATGTCGTTAATCGCTTGTTGCGGAAGCAGCGTCCATTCCTATAGTAATGCACGCAGAGTTCGTGGAGGGTGCCTTGAGGCACACTGCGACCTGCTATCCATCATCCTAACATGTTCCACAGATGCTCTGTGGTATTCAGGTCCGGTGATGTGGCACGCCACAAAAGATGTGGAATGGTTTCACTCTCCAGATAACTTCTCATCACTCGAGCTCTATGCGAGTGGGCACTATCGTCCATAAATATCGTGTCGGTACCCATTGCAGCATTAAAAGGATGTAAAATTTTGTCGTGATATCGGATGGCTATAACGGAACCACCAAGATTCATGCAGAGATCGGTGCGGCTGTTTGTTGCTATTCCAGCCCATACAAGTGAGCCTGCTTTTTTATGATAGTCTCTTTCGACGATGTTTGGAGCCAGGAATCATTCTGGATATTTAACTAAGACACATCCGTAGCAAGTACATGGCTCCACTACTCTGATGTCCAATTTCGATGTTCAAGGTCCCAATTCAACAGCAATGACATGTGATGAGCACAAAGGAACACAAACCATAGGTCGTTGGGCGTAGTCTACCTTCATGCAATCAAAGAAACAAAGTTTAGTCGGAAATTTGCAATCCTGCAGCAGCAGAGAGATGTGATACCAGCTGTTGTGCTGTTAGTGACCTACAGCGTTGCACATAGCAACAGGAAGCGACCATATGCCACTGCACTAATCCTCCGGTGTCCAGACCCACATCTTTTCCAGGGATTTTGTGAGGCCTTTGGTAACAATTCCACAGCTTACTGATGACACTCGATACATATCCAGCTCTCTCACAACAGCACCAGTTTGCAACATCTTGTCTTGTCCAGTTTGCAACATCTTGTCTTGCACCAGTTTGCAACATCTCGACAGCCTTGCAATGCATTACTTCACCGTGCAAATGGAATGGTGTCTTCGGTTCGTGCTGTTCACTTTGGCTATCTCGGATTACACGGAACAATCACTGCTTGCGAACTGACACATAGGTCTGGCATTGCTGCCTTTTAAGGTGTTGTGATGTGACTGCAGGATTGCGTTTTATACTAATTTTGGTCGTCTATTTGCATTCGGCAACGCAACTATTACCTAACATGTAAACTGTATGTTTAATTTCCCTTTTTACATTCGTATTTTTTTCTTTTAGCGTTTGTTGCCTACTTTTTTTTCAGTACGAATGTATTAAATGACTATCAAAAGCAATGTTGTGTAATGTACATGCTGTAACTCAGAGGTTTTCCACCAGTAGAGAATTATCCAAAGGGGCAGTTTGGGGATCTTGAAGAAGATAATTTAACGCCAGATTGGCAGATACAAACTGTAACAAAAGTCTAACAGCAAAGAACACCTAAGATATGGTTAAAATTCTGTGAATAAGAAGAGGTGAAATAAATTCAATTTAGATATCATGCAAACATTTCTTTAATTATACTTGTTAAATGTAATGTGGACCTTAAATTTAAGACATACCAAAATATAATTCAGTTTTTTTCATGTATTAGTTGAAATGTATTACTTAATAAAATTACAAAAGACAATGGTAAAATGATATACTGTCACGTGGTTATATATATTAGAGATGGACGATCCGCTCCTTAACTGATTCACTTTACTAAACGACTGATCAGCAAAAACAGAACGGTAGTTTTGAACAGTTAACTGAGAGCTGTTGTTAGGAAACGTGGCAAAAAATTTGATTAATTTTAATGTAAACACTAGCATTCTTTCCTTTAGTATTTACCGGAAATGTCTCTAACATATTTTTTATGTGTGTATGTATATTATGTATGTATATACACTGCTGCCCATTAAAATTGCAACACCATGAAGGAAAGCAAATACAAAAATGTTTATTGTATGTAAACAGTATGTAAACAGACAAAAAGATTAAATTTGAAAGCAGTTCGGGGGTTCCTGCCTCTATCAAATTCGAACACTTGCTGGTAAGCATTTCTTCTTCATATTCAAAGCATAAAACGATATTCGAAGCAAACCCCGACCTTGCAAAGCGCTTTCAGAGTGAGAAATCCACTAAACTTTTGTTTTATGCAGTGCTTCAGATGTCGTTGCTCCCTCGTGCATCGTCTAAATGCGCTAAAATACTAATCATTTGCATATCCCAACCACTTCTTCCTTTAATGCGATTTTCACATTCGTTAGATTATTCCTTCCTGGTGTTGCAATTTTGATGTCCAGCAGTGTAAATATGCTTTTAGTTTGCTTGTGTTCCATTTAGTATTTAAAAAACAAAACGTTAAATAAACTAACCGATGCATCTCAGAGAAACTGACCACCCCTGTTTTCAAATGGATGGAGTTTTCCCCATATGATAGTGCGAGGATCTGTTTAAAGTATGTAGGTTACAGGACCTAGTACCTCGGATTCCCATCTGTCGGTGCTCCAGCGCTAGTTGCAAATCTGGGTCCTTCGGAGTCATGATTAATCGCTCTTTTCATCGCTCCTGCTCTAACCACAAATCTGGCTCCTGCGGAGTCTTGATTATTTGCTCTTTTCGCTTCCTCGGAGCTGTTCTTTTGAGTTTCATTTCGAGTCTTAGAATATTGCGTCACAGTATAACTATATTATGTATTACTTTTTACCTTTAATATTATACAGTCCAGTCACATTAATGTGACCATCTGTCAAAAGCCAGAATAACCACCTTTCGCAGAGCGGACTGCTGCGAAACGTGCAGGAAGAGAGTCACATAGGTCCCTGAAGGTGTTCTCTGGGATGTTGAGCCATGCCGACTCTAATGCCGTGGCCAGCTGCGCTAGATTACGCGGTTGAGGATCCATGGCGCGAACAACTCGATCGAGATGGTCCCACAGATGCTCGATTGGGTTTAAGTCAGGTGAGTTTGCTGGCCAGGGGAGGCCGGTAAACTCATCCTGGTGCTCTTCGAACCACGCACGTACACTGGCAGCTGTATGGCACTTCGCATTGTCCTGCTGGAAGATGCCATCATCCTGAGGAAAAACAATGCGCATGTAGGGGTGAACATGGTCCGCAAGGACAGATGCGTACTTGTATTGATCCATTGTGCCTTCCACAATGATCAGTGAACCTAGAGAATGCCAGGAAAACATTCCCCAGACCATAATGCTCCCGCCTCCAGCTTGGACCGTTCCGGCAATGGTTGCAGGGTGGTTCCTTTCAGAGGTTTCACGCCTTATACGCCAACGTCCATCTGTCCGATGGAGCATAAAACGCGATTCATCCGAAAACGCAACCTGTCGCCACTCAGTGGACGTCCAGCTGCTGTACTGGCGTGCAAATTCTAGCCTTCGCCGTCGATGAACAGCAGTCAGCATAGGTGCACGAACCAGGCGTCTGCTTCGGAGGCCCAGACGCAGCAATGTTCGCTGAATAGTACTTTGGGAGACACTTTTGGTAGCCCCTTGGTTCATTTTGGTGGTCAGTTGCTCAACGGTAGCCCGTCTATCTGCCCGAACGCATCTCCGCAACCGTCGTTCGCCTCTGTCATCTATGGCCCGTGGTGCACCACATTTGCCACGTCGCTGATTTTGGACAGTCCCATTTTGCCATGCACGGTACACTTTTACCACGGCGGCACGCGAACAGTTCACAAACTCAGCCGTTTCGGAAATGCTTCCACCCTTGGCCCGAAAGCCAATGATCATGCCCTTTTGGAAGTCGGATAAATCGCTTCGTTTCTGCATTACGCCAACGATTGAAATGTTTTCCGAAGCCCTCACACACCCTTTATATACGCTCAACTGCACTGTGCTGCCACCTGCCTTCTGTGATTGGTTATTTAACTCTGACATGGAAAGTACGTGGTGGTCACATTAATGTGACTGGACTGTGTATATAAACCTGAAATCCTGAAATATTTATATAGAATAATAAATTATATTTTTATTTATTTACTTATTTTACTGACGTCTTGTAATCAAGAGCTGTGTATTTCTCTTTAAATCTTCTTTAGAATTAGCATATATTTATAAACATAAATTTTTCCATCTAATACATTTTTTCGAGGTTGCAGAACAAAATATGGACCCTGTTAAACAGAAGAACATCGAGGGATATTTGGTATCATTTTCTCAAATTAGATCAAAAAAGGAAAATGCCGGTACTGTCAGCAGACATTTTCCTGTTCTTTGGGATCTGCTCCATTCTAATAATTTATTTTTTCACTGTGCTTTTTAGTAGCAACATAAAATATCAATTATAGTAATAAAATTATGTAATCTTTAACAAAAGTGAGTTAGGTTTTCATTATTTTTAACTTTTAGGATTTTTTTATTCCAGAATTTAAATGCTGTTCTAAGTAGGAAAGTTTTTTCAGGGAGTGAGCGATTTGTTTCGGCGCCTTATTAAATTCTTTCTGCACTTCTCCCATCTTTACACACCGCTCCTGATCCACGCCTGTTCCGAGCGCATTCATCAAGGTCATTGTTAGTGAGCGGTGAATCGTTAAAAAGAACTGATAGACTTCAGTGAGCGAACGATTCCGACCTGATCCCTTAAAGGAGTGATTCTGCCGATCTAAAACATACATATCATGAGCTTCTGTTTACTGTTAATAAAATAAGAATTTTTACAAATTTTATCTATTACAATGGAGAGCAGGCAAGTCTCGAAAAGAAAAAATTTATATTTTGAAAGGGCTTTGTTTGAATTTGGATAAATGGTAACTACACTAATTCTGAAGCACTGCATAAGGCAAAAATTTGCTCACTGCTTTCTAAAAAGCATAAATTCCATTGAGACGACTTCATAAATAAATTTCATTGCATAAATTTCACTAAGCAAATATAATAGTGTGGAAACATTCAATGCTACTTAAAATCTTAACTATTAGTACTTAAAATTTAATATATGCCATAAAATTCAATAAATTCCACTCATTTCATTTAATAAGATTTCTAAAATTAAATACTTAGCTAGAAATAGCATATCAACGTGTAGAGACATTAGGTTATTTCGAAGCAGGAGACATGAAAATTAGCACTGCCCTCGCCGGGATTCGAACCACGGACCTCTCAAATACGCGGTGAGCGTGCTGACCACTACATCACGAAGGCATGCAAAGAAGGCGGGAGAAATACCTTATAAACGTTTATTAAGCTTATAGACTTGATTTGAAAATTTGATATATAGGCACAGCTTGAAGACAATAAAATTTTTCACATAATGCAATAAATACTCTGATAAAAACTTCTTTTGCAAAATCAACAAAACAATATTTGACAGAAATAAGTGTTAAACATTTTTAAATAAGTAAACGTTGAGTGAAAACAATGACGAAAATTTTATTATACTTTTCACATGCAAAATTAAAATTTTGTTTAAATACTGACCTAAAATTTTAGATATATTGGAATTGTGCATATCAGGACAAGCTTTAAGTATTTTTCTCCTCTCATCTTTTGCCCAAACCATGAATGCATTCATTGGTCGCTTGATGTGGGGTTTCGATTCACCTTCCTTTTTTGTTTGACGAATAATTTTTGCTCCCACTAGTTTGCCTTTAAGATTAAAATAAACTTATATTAAAAAAGATATTATAAAGGATCTTCAAGCAAGGAAAAACTTAGGTTAAATAAAATAAAAACAATTTTAAAGAAAGTAAAAACTTTTAATAATCTAAAATTCAATTTTGCAATGACAGTGCTGTCAATATATTCATTCACATAACTTTATTTACCTTTAATTTACAATTAAAAACTAGTTTAGTACAATTAATTTATATACTCTGATTATTTAAAAACAAAAAGTATATTTCATTTAGTTGTGACTTTTTCCAAATTTATACGACAGTTCATTCAGATTGAAAATCAAATGATTCCATAAGTATAATAATGATTTAATAAAAAAAAGAATTTTGGTGAAATATTTCATTTTTTAGTTTATTTAATTTTTATTTTATTTTATTTATTATACTTTACTTTTTGCATATGAATACTTTCCTAGATTTGAAATCATAGAGAATGCTTAGAACAGCTCACAGTCATACAGATGATTCTTTCAAATTTAATAATAACAAAACTTATATGAAATACTCTAATATATATATATATATATGTATATATATTAATAATACAAAACAAAACTTGGTGAAATCGACATATCACATTTATAAAAAGAATTGTTCCCCAACACTTTAGTTGCCAAATTAGGGTTAGATTTGTCATTTTTTAAACTGCTTTTCCCACATTTTAATCAGGGTAAATGTCTCCAAAAAAATTAAACTTCAAGAAGATATAAAATGAAAATATGAATAAAGAAGATTAAAACAAATTAATAAATCTCTCCGCCCCCCCCCCCAAAAATTCTTTAGCATCTTTAATGTTTTAACTTCATTGTTGAAAATAGCAATGCTGTTAGAAGTTGTACTTCAGTTTTCAACAAGCACCATGCTACCAGTGTTCCACATATTATTGTAATAATAAAAGATGCTTCCCAAATAATAAAACTAAATAATAATAATAATAAAGGGAAAAATCTGTTAAATGTATAGATTTATCTGAAAATCTACACAAAACAGTTCTTCCTAAAAATATGAGGTTGTCATTTGACCTTCTGGATAAGAAAGTTGGGTCATTATGGGTGGAATGGATTGGTCTAACTACTGCAGGAAACTTAAGGGTGCCAAGATCTTTTTTTAAGTGGGTCATCATTCATCAAGACAAAAAGATGCCTCACTATAAAAGCATGAAAGTGCTGTCACCATTATGGAGCTCAGTATCATGAAGAGAGTAGCCCTTCATCAAGGCTGCCGGGATGCCCATGCTAAGGTGTTAAAATTGGTGAACAGTCGATGACTTGTATAAGGGCATCTTTAAAACATTTTATGAAATCATCAGGGGGGGCGGATCATGAACATCCTTCACTTCTATGCAATGGAATAGAGAATTAAATCCAAGAATTATGAATTTGCGATGATTTAATGAAGATAGGATAAAGATGTTGAGTTTAATATGATTACCATTAGTTTACCTTTTGGTTCTTTTAACAGTATTATTAAATTGTTTTCTTCCTATGAGTTCAGTCGCATGAATTCTACAGTTATGATTAATGTTTCGTCTCTTTTAAACCATCAATAGTGGCTAACAAAGCAGCTCCACAAGCACCAGTGCCTTGGGAAACTTCCAAAATTTCCAATAGCCTCACCTTCTCTATAAACCATACACTCTTATTATGTTTTATTTTTGTTCCAAGAATCATTTCTATAATAAGAGCCTTTGATTGGCACAAAACTGGCAATACTGCATCATTTTGTTGACCTGACTCCAAAATTTTATTTTGAATTAACATATTGCACACATTAGTGTGACTGACTTGGTGCAATCACAATTCTACAGTCTTTTTTTTGGGGGGGGGACCATTATTCAGAGATGGAAAACTTAATAGCTGGAAGAAATTTCTCATCTAAAATATTGTACAGACAGCAAAGGTCAGGATAAAAATTACAAAGTTGAATTAAAAGGCAAAAAATTTCCAAAAGTATAAAATGAGTAGCAGTGCTAAAATTATTATGAGGATAATTAATAAACATTCAAAACTCTAATGCAGTTTCTTATTGCATTATATTACATTAGATAGCAATTAAAATTCAAATCCTAATATAATTCCAATATTTAAAACACTAGTTTATTTAATAACATACTTGGTGAGGATGCCAAATGTGTATCATGTTTCTTCTCAGTTGAGTCCAAAGTTGGAGGAGCAATATCACAGGGGTCATGGGGATTCATGCACTGAGACAGGTACATGTGTAAGTTGAAGTTCTGGAAAGCTCCACCATGTTGAGGAATGTGGCTGCTTGGAATAGGTTGCGATAGTTCTTTCATTTTATCTGAAAGATATATAATTGAAAGTTTTTGATTATCACAGTTTATTTAATAGCAGATGTTTTATAAACATATACGAGGGTATAAGGGTATTCCGCGTAAAATATAAATAGTTCTAAATTATTTCTTATAGCTACTAAGTTCAAGATTTACAGCAATCCTTTCTTACAACTTTACTTAATAAAATATTTTTCAACTCTAGTTATGTTTAATCGTGTCATTTAGATGCACATTATATTTACTTATATGTGCAGATGTATCATCTACACTGAATCTCAGAAAACAGTTTTATAGACATAAGCCTCAGGTAGTAGGCTTATGCCTCACATACTGAAAACATGAGTTTCATGTATTTTTAAAAATATATGTAACTTTAAAAATTAATGACTGATTCTATAAATGCAAAAGGAATTTTAGAAGTATATATATAAAAAAAAAGATAAAGAGCTTTATATATAATACATTTTGTAACAAATCACATTAGAAGCATGAAAACGTTTTGTGGCACTAGAAACAATACAATAAAGGCAAAAACCATTCCTCTGACTTTTTCTTAGTTTTTTTTTTTCTGTTAAAATACATATTTTCATTTTCAGAGGGAGAAAGGGAGCTTTCAGGAACTACAATTTTTGGCAAAATCACAAAAATAAGAAATTGTACAAAGTCACTAAAAATCAGATTTACAAGTCTTTAGTAACATTACACACCAAACAAATTATTTCAACACACAATAACAACTGCTGTCTTTCACATTAAGTACTATATTATTGAACATAATCGTTATTCTGAACATCAGAGATTAGAAAAATTCAACTTGATATCAATTTCAAATAATAGTTCAATTTTAAAATTAATATGATTACATTTTATTAATACTCTTTGAAATCTTTTCTTTTTATATTTGAACTCTTTTCCACACAGGTCATGAGAACAGAATTCTACTGTTTTTTGATTATACTAAAAACAATGAAATCTTGGTACTTGCATATTAACGAAACCACCTTGGCGCAACCTGACGGTTTTTTGCAGAAAAAAGTACAAGTTACTTATCAGATGCAAGTTGGTGTTTTTCGCGCCTTTATTTAGAAAGATCCTTAAACTATCAATAATTATCGTACATCGGTAAAATTACCAACATATGAAAAGAAAACATACTTTTACAATTTAAAATGCAATTCTGGATTATGAAATACGGATTGCATGCTACGTTAAAAAAATAAAGTACTTTAATTCTTCAAATCTTTCTGTAATTTTTTTTTGCTCTATTGTTCTCACGAAGTACACAGCGATCTGTTTTTCTACCTTAGAAAAACAGCAGAAAACTGTGGAGACTTCATGTAATCCTCGGCAACAGCGGCTATCTAGGAATCGCATAAACTCGTTGTTCCCTTCAGAAAATTTTCAACGTAATTCGGTATTCTTGCAGAATTTACCGCAGTTTCTTCCATGGCCGGCAAATTCCTCCAGCACATATTTTAAAACCAAGTTTAAAGAAAGGAATGGGGGAATCCCGATTTGTTTATAAAAACCGCTGGAACCTGGAATACAACAAAAAGAATGCACACGAAAATGGTGATGTTGGGTAACTGAATGACTGTTATGAACATTGTTACCGAAAGAATGGTTGTGCTTGCAAGTTTGGCACATTCTGAAAATTTGGAGATTTCTACTCAGGTAGTTGCGTTGATACGTAATTACCGGAATTTTCTTTTCCCAAATCTTAATTATAAAGAGTATTTTAATAAAAAAATTGTCGTATCTTTAATATACAAAAAAAAGTAACCCACTTCTATAATAAACATATACTGCAATACAATCTAGCACTTTAAATAGATAATTAAATCGATAATGAGCTATAAAATCAAGATAACTGAGAATGTTAGTCTTCTATAAATTGCTGACATAACTGTTGTAAAAAATGAGAAAAACCTGAATTTTTAAAATTTTTTATATGACAAAAAAATTTCCTAATGTGCATAAAAAATGATACAACTAATGCTGGAATGAGTGATGCAGCATTCACATACTTGCTTAAAAGTTATTTTTTCCCTTCCCTCTTGTACTCCTGCTTTTCCAGGAATGCAGCGAACCGACACTGCATAAAACTGACAGTATGTGTGCTGACACAGGATCGACAAAGCAGCTGAAAAACCAAGTTTGAATTTATGCCGCTATCAGTTCGATGCAAGTATCTCAAATAATTTAATGATTCTTTTGATTATGTGATGCTCTAATTTTAATCCTTGGGTGCATTATGCAATACCTACATTTGGCATTGTCGTATTGGAAAATAAACGTATGAGCATAATACTCTAATTAATTACTAATCAAAATTTGCCAGTTTTTGTGTGAATCATAGGCCAGTAACTAGTGTTAGTCATATGCCGGTATCAGTTATACACTATGCCGTGCCAATCACATGCAGTGTTTACCCTATGAATTTAATCCCCACCCCCAACTCACATACACAGACAGGCATCTCAAAATCACTCACTGATGTAAGTGTTTTGACGATTATCTTTTTATTTATTTAGCAAAATTTTTTATAGCTGAGCTTCTGATCCATGTTAGAAAACCACTCAGATATAAACTAACTGCTCAAGTTAACAAATCATATCGAACATCTGTAATTCTGTGAAAAAATTTCTTTTATAAATTATGGAATACTGTTAAAAGATACCTAAGGAACCGCATACATATATTTCATAGATATTTTCAGAATGGTTAGAAATCAATGCCTTTATATAACATGCACTTAAATGCACATTAAAATACCTTGTTGGGAAATGACAGCAGACTGTCTCAAGTGCAGTGGCATTGCTGTATAAGCTCCTGGAAGGTAAGCTGATGGGGGTATCTGTAAAACATGATAAAATATAAAGGCGTTTTCTTTAAATAATAGCAACTTAAATTTTAATATTTCAGTAATATGAACATAAAAATATTTAACTGAATTTTTAAATGTAGTGTTTAGAAATAACCATGTGAAAAATACACAATTTTAACCCACAACAAGTACGTAAAAGCAAACAAAATACAGTAGAAGACGTAAAATTCGTGCACCCTCTCAGATATCAATAGTCAAATACAAATCACTTTAGCAATGTTTAGCAATATTTGGACATTACTGGAGACAGGTTTCTATATTCAATGTCGAAGCAAACGACTTCAGCGATTTTTAGTAATATTTTGGACATTACTGGAGGCAGTTTCCATATTCAATATCGAAGCAAACTACCGTACTTTACTGATAATCAATTTAGTAACTAATGCCAAATAAGCACTTTTTTAGAATTTTGAAACTTTTCCATTAACGATGCAGATCTAGAATGTGTGCAAAAGTTCCGAAGACAGCAACCTTACATCATGAAACGCGGCATACATCGTTATTCAACATTTTGATCCAAACACTTCTTCGTGCGAGATTTTCACGAAGGAACCAACAAGAATTTTATGATTTAGAAATTCATAAATAACGAAGAGTCTATTCTAGAAGTCTTTCTAGAAACATAATATAATTACTATTCAAATAAGCACAATTATACAGCAGCGATGGATCTTCAATGTATCATTAGCGGTGTCATTAGAATTTCAGGCTACACTGGCAACTCAAAACTTACCGGTATGGATGCAGGACCTCGAAGCATATGATGAGCCATGGCTGCCATTTCTGCCATATTTTGATTTCTGTGCTGTTGCAGGCTACTTGGAGACATAGGGCTCCCTCTTTCACACACTTTCATCTCATTTCCAGGACTCCTAGAAAATAAGTAACTAAAGTCACTCTTTTAAAAAGGTTATACTTCATATATCGGATCTGCTGCAGATCATTTAATTCTGCTGATAGTTCCGTATGTATGCAACAGATGGCAGCACCATAATAAGGATCTGAACAACAACACAGTGAAAGCTTGCTAAAAACATCGCTACTTAAAATTATTAAAACATGATACTTTTTTTCTAATCTATAAACAAACGAAAACAAGAAAAATAATGGCTAAACCTAGCATACGTAATCGTGTATGTATACATATGGCACTTTAATCTGGGAGAAAGAAATATAAAAAAAAAAATCTCTTCAGAATAAAAATCTCTCTTCAGAATTTTGAAAAGGAGTTTTTCTTTTTAATAAAAACGCTGTCTTCGGAAATATGCAAGTACAATAAATTCATTTTCTGAGCTACGAATTAAATGCTATTTTGATACTAAGAAATATTTATCAAAGAATAGTAGTGGCATGATCTTAATAGAAATTTTAAAAATATTTTTCCTAAATAGGACAAATCTGAAGTCAATTTTATTAAACAATTAAAAGAGCATAATAATTTTAAAACATTTATGAAGAGGAAAAAAGGGTTAGAAACAGCTTCCGGCGTTGATCACAGGTGAACGGGCTGGTGGCATGGTTGGTTTTCGTGGCCCCTTCGTAATCTCTTATTTCGGGCCCCAGCTGCCCTTAGAAAGTCCTCTATGAAGACATCTCTCTCGTCAGGCAGAAAGCTCTCGTGCTCTTTGCTATATTCAAATAACCTCACCTAACTTTTCTTATTACAATGCTAATTTTCAGAAAGCATCTTTATATTGCGAATGATTATTTTTTATATTAATTGTGTATTGACAGTGTACATTGGCTAATTAAAAGAGCGGCCGATGATTTCACAGCTGACAAAAGTTCATTAAAAAAGATTTTCAAATTATGGGCCGAAATGTTTCACATCAATCAATCAATCTTGTAAATTTCAAGTTCATACCATAATTAGGAAACAAGAGTTAGCACAGTAATATTAAGATCACAACGTTCTTTCAGATGCCCTCACATTTACTCTGCTTAATTATAAAAAGAAAACGTATAATTATTTTCTCCTCTAGGAGAATTTGGGGCTATAAACACGGGCTTTACAAGCCTCTGCGCCACAAAGTCCCTATAGGGAAAAATCTGGTAATCAGTACCTGCAAAGGTAGAAATTTGTTTTTAAAAAATACCTGTATGTGTTAAAAAGAAGGCTGCCAAGTTTCAAAATATACACAGTTAGTTTTATATTCTTTATTGCTTTAAATTATTGAAATTCTTACAGCTCAAAAAACACCTGACAAAATGTCTACAAACTTTATTGGTATCTCTTTATTATTAAAATATTTAGTAACATAACAGCATTTTAAAATATTGAAATTCTAGTTTAAATAAAAAGCACATAAAAATACATTATCAGTTTAAGAGAAAATCATACATCAGAGTTAGAATTAAACCTCAAAAGAAATTTATTAAAACATAATTAGTTTTAAATAAAAATTCCGATAACTGTTTATTGCTAAAAATAAGGACTTAACAGCTGGTTTAAAATTTGTCAGTTTCAGTTCAATTAAAAAAAAATATCAACAAACACAATTCCTATTCGAAAAATGAAAAAATCTTCTTCATTATAATTTTTTGTCCTTAAGCTAAAATAAATATTTGCAGTTTGGGATTTTTTTTTTCGATTTTTTACGATTTCAAAAAAATTTTAAACCTTTTTTTGGGGGGAAGGGACGCTAATTATCTCTCGTTCCGGAAATATTATCAAAATCAATCTAAAAATGCACTCGAGAGACCAATTAAATTTTTTATAAAATTTATGACTAACACAGCACTTAATGCAAGTATGATCATAAATTAAGAGAATATTATGTCAATAAATGTTACTTATTTAATAAAGATGCATTATTTTAATTTTTAGTTGTTTTCTAAAAATATGATTTATCTACAATTTCACAAAAATCAATCAATCAATCAAAATTATATAATACTATAAATACAGTGAACGATACCCAACTAGCGTTTAACTTTTTTAATAGGACTCTTTAAATCATAATACAATATCTTCTCCTTTGTTCATTTGCTCTAATCTACCGTCAAGGTATCATTCACAGCTATAATCCACCACCACAGTTATTGTTGCCTTGGAATGACTGATTTTCATGCTTTGTGACTCCTCCTACGGGAAAGTCTTGTTTTTAAAGTTGTTGACGATGCAAGTTTTAGATGGCGATAAAATACATCATTCGTATCAAATTCCATAGCATCTAAACATTATTTATCACAGCGATTTTATTTACTTATTTACTTGGAATATGTTACTGTAATCATCATCTTTCCGTTTACATAAATGAATGGTGAGAGAATTACGTTAAGACATTAAAACATCTGATGTAGACATCACATGACACATAGTAAGTCCTATTATCATACTTCATTTAAATTATCATACTTCATTTCCTCGCATCCTTATTCTAACTTAATTAGCCGATCTCTCAAGATAAGTTGAAAATGGCATATTGCAAATTCTGCAACTAAATATTCCGGTCAATTTTTTGTCGTACGGAAGCCAAATTTCTTTTAATTTTATTTATTCATAACGAACATAAAACCTTTTCAAAATATAAGTATAGACAATAGGAAATGGCATTAAAAGTTAGGTTTCGTTATTTGTCGAAAATTAATTTAATTTTTAATTTCACATTGCTAAAACATGAATATTTTCGTCACTTAAAACATTTCTGTATATACTGTTGCGAAATGCCCAGCTGCGGTAAGATAGCTTCCTCGCAATGCTGGTTTAGGGTTGCCAAAAGGTAACAAGGAAAGGAAGGAAGGCCTGCCACATTTTGCGCGAAATCGAATATTTGGCGACATACCATAGACGGAGCAAGAACATTCCAGAACGAATTAGTAATCTGAGGAATAAATTGTGTTTTGATTCTTCATCAAGTGTCATCAATCACTCCGAATCCACGAACTCGTAAAACGTAGCAATACGTTTGGTTCGGCAGACTGCAATAGAAGAGGGAGATGCTTAGTTAGATCTTATAGCAGCCCCATATACAAAATTTCAACGTTCTACAACTATTCACTTTTGAGTTATGCGAGATACATACGTACGTACACACGTTACGGAAAAATCCTTTTTTGAATCCACTTTAGATCCATTTTACAATCCGTTTCGGAAAAAAACAGTTCTTTATTCTGTCCGTACGTACAGACATCATGCAAAAAACACCGTCCAAAAGGATACGGGAACGGTCAAAATGTATATTTCTGTTGCAATACGATACCGAAATTTTTTCGTGATTAGAATACTTCCTTTACTTCTGATAAGAAAGCAAAAATGCTTTCCAATAAAAGCATTTAAAGAGCAATAAAAATAAATTAAAAAAAAAAAAAAAACTGCCCTCCAAATCGCTAACCACTTCGCATGGATCATTTAAAACTTGGCAAAAACCAGATTCGGGTCATGCGAAATCCACATTTTATTAATATCAGCACATGATTCAAGCCAAGCCAAAGCGCACTGATTTCCATTTAATTAGAGGGTAAATATTTTGCGCAACATCAGAAACTATTCCACGGATTGTTAAAATTGCGAAGATGGAATGCTTACCTGGATGTCCGTCTCGATGAACCTTTCGCATGCTTGGGTTTAGAAAGATTGAGTGGGGCATCGGATTCTGTGTCCAGATCAGAACCGCTTATACTGGGGCTCGGACTCAGGACTTGGGAAGGAATCCACTGCTGAGCAACGGCCAGCTAAAAAAAGAAAAGTTAACTTAATTAGCCACAATCAAGAACATCCAAAATCTGTAAAAAAGGAAACTTTAGTGCAATTTCTGCGCAAACACTTTCAGGAAAATATATAATGTAGTAATTAAAATAAGAAGTACACATATTCTGTATTACAAAGGAGACATCCTAGCATAGAAATCTGCGATACATTTACCCAAGAACTGAATCAAGTATTAAATTCATTCACAATAGCTCTATTACAATGAAGCTTATAACTTACTCGCAAGAATTCGTAAATATCTGAGTACTCTTTGCGTTACATAAACCATTGTCTTGGCTCGCTTAAATATTCAGCGAATCAGTATTTTACACACGTACAGCGGGACTTCACTCAAAGATTAAAAAAGAATTTCAAGTTAATTATTGAAATATACCAATAAAATAAAGAAATTCAATCATTTTCCCTCATCCACTCAAAAAATTGTGTTTGAAAACAGAAGAAACCAAGGTATTAAGAAATTTTTAGATTTTGTTGGAATTTAATGTACATATTTGCAACGACTTCAATTCTAATCGTTTAAGGATGGCTATCGAAAATAAGCGATCTATTAAATATGAGCGGTATATTGTTAATTGAATATATTCAATATTTATCAAATTGCATTAATTTTACGCATTGTTTCATTAAAAAAATAATACAGCGTTTCAGTTTTAGAAACAACGAAAAAATTTAAAGCAAAATTCTCAAAGGCAAATTAAACATATTGCTTAATCAACATTCTCAAAGCACAGAAAAACATTCTACTCACAGAGCCTACTTTTTTTTCGGAGGGGGTGACATTTTATTACTATTTATATGAAGTTTAACATCTGTACGTCTCCCATGGCTTATTGAAAATTTTGTAGAACATGTATTGCCTCGTACATCGGAATCGCTTAGAGTTTTGTCAATAAACGGGTATTCCTTCTGTAACTCTTAGTACACTTTCTTTTTTGAACCCATTACTAAAATAATTCATGATAAAAATAAATAATAAATTATACTGGATAAATCATACACTTAGCACGTTGCACCGTTAGTAATTATAAAATATATGTTACTGCCAAACAGGAAACGCCATTACAAGTCATTGTTTTGTCAGTTTAAAAAAAAAAAATAACCCTTATGCAAAATCAAAATGACGATGGAGTAAAAATTTTAGGCTTTAACCGTGATAAAAGAAGGATGATCTTAAGATGCATATATTTACAATGAAATTTCAACAAATGACAAAAAAATTATTTTTAGATGCCGTGTAATACTGTGTAAATGGATGATACATACTAATATAAGTACAGCCCCATTGATAATGAAAAAAATATATTATAAAATCAAGTCACAAGTGAATTAATATACCAATTAAAAATTACAGTGTTGGCTGTATGTGAAAGTCTGAACTCTCCAAGCTGGGAGCAAAAATTCCATGCATGAGGGGGGCTGGGGGGGGGAGAAATACAGGAATAAGAAATCGAACTTCCTCACTACAATTTTTCGAAGGTAAACGCTAGATGAGTAATTTTCTGTTTATGCGGCCTGTATGGCGCGCGTCCCTTAACTTATGTTTGTATTCTTAGTTTAGAATCTACGCTACTTAAATCAATATACGCATTTAAACTATTTTTCGGGACAAATGCTATAAATTCGGGACGAAAAAACGAGTTGTAAAAAATCGGGACGGGTACCGAAAATTCGGGACGTATGGTCACCTTAGTTCAGGTCAAGTATTTTTAAAAAAACCTTACGAACAGTTCATAAATGAACTTTCACATTTCAAGACATCATGAACAGTCCATAAACTTTTGCATTTTCCTAAATTAAAGGCCCTGAAAGTACCTATATACATATTTCTTCATATTTTTATATTAAATTAATTACATCTCACTGTTATTTTGAAAGATATTTTTCCTCATCATTTAATATTATCATTCGGTATGTTATCAAAATAGCCACGGACACACGTGATCCCATTAACCGGCGCCTACTGCAGCCGAAAAGTCCACTTCAGTTTTTGTGAAAGTGTATTAACTATCTTACTACAAAGTATGTTATTAACTATCTTACTACCAATATAAAGTTTTTCCCATAAACTTCTTTCTTCTTCCGAGACGTATAAATTACTTGAAAATTGTGTTGTTCTGAGGCTGATTTGGAAACTAGATATTTACTACATTTTTCATCTAAATTTATGCTGCGGGTCAGCAAATTATAGTATATAGCGCTGCATAAAGATAACTATGCAAAGCAGACATCCAGCATAAAAAAAAAAATAAATATATGCAGAATATGTCAATGACATTTCAGTTTACATTGACAGAAACGAAATAAACGCAGTGAGATTTAAAAGGAAATCACGTCGAATTTTGTAAAAAATACAGGAAAAATAAACGAAATTTGAAATCCACAATTTATCCAAGTGGACACAAAAATATAATATGTTGATATTTTTTGTTCATTCTACTGACTTAGTTAGGAGAACTCATACAATGAAAACAACCAGTACGCAACTCTAAAAAATGTGAACATTATATTTCTATTTGTATATAACTTGGACTCTCCCATTCCATAAAATTGAAATCCCTCACATCCCGTAAATGGGTCACAAAATGTAATTTTTTTTTTTTTTTTTTAATTCCTTTCACTCTGCTTGGCTGAGGAGAACACAATCAGTTCAACCCGCCATCGGAATCGAATGCGTGCACTAGTTGTCAGAGCTGTGTCTAATTATTTTTTTCACTTCAAGTGGTAAGTGAATGAACCCACACTCAAATTAACTGTATCTGCATATTTTTATATTTAACAATGGCAACACTAAATTACATGAAACTTCTTTTACAATATTTTAAATCTTAAATTTATATACTCAGAAAATCAATACACGTAATAATTTATTATTTTTAAATGAAAACGTCTACTTTTTATTTGATAAAACAGTGTTTTTAAGATTTCTGAAGCTTCTTTCAACCTAATATTAATAAATGGCAAAATTAAAAGTATTCTTAGTGCAATTCCGAATTCAAATATGATTTAACTGAAACGCAATCCTATTGAATTATATATAGAGCTGATTTTGCGTTAGTGACTGGAATTATTAAAATAGCAGGGTTTTTAAAACTTGATATTTCTGATGGAGTAACTGGATCATTTATATCGTTAGGATGTTTACGTTAAAAGCTGCTTTTTACTTCCTTTTACGAAGTGAAGGAAGTACTGTAATCACGAAAAATACCGCGTATCATATTTCAACGAAAACATCCGTTTTGAACGCTATCGAAAGCAAATTAACGATGTTTTTGCGTGACATCTGCACGTAAGGATAGAATAAAGGACTCTTTTTCCCAAAACGAACTATAAAACTGATTTAAAATGGATTCAGTCTTCTGAATCCATTTTAAATTTCTGAATTAGAAATTTGTATAAACCAATATTTCTTTCTACAATACATTTAAAATTTAGCGGAATAGTGAATTAAGTCTTCTGATCTTTTAGTGGCGTCTGTATGTATGTACGTATGTATCTCGCATAACTCAAAAACGAGTAACCTTACGCTGAAATTTTGTATATAGAATTGCTATAACATGTAGTTGTGCACCTCCTGTTTTGGTTGCAATCGGCCCCACCAAAAATATATTAATATATATATGTACCCACTCTGTTACTCGGCTCAGTGAGCTCAGTTTTTTATTTTTTTATTCTTATATATTGGTAAAGTGTGCATTTTTTGCTTTAAAAGTGATTGAATTATGTTATTTTTAATCTTTCGGTTAAAGTTTTATGCCTTTAGTTAATCTGCATGAAACAGGTGTAGAATTATCAACCTGCATGAAATAGTTGTAGAATTATCAACCTGCATGAAATAGTTGTAGAATTATCAACAATTTAAAAGTTGTTTAAGTGCGGCTACGCCTATTTTGTTTTACTATAGCAGTCATGTTTGTTCACATTTAAAAGTTAGCAGAATAGTGAAATAAGTCTTCTGCACCTTCAGAGTCTTTTTGTCGAGTGGATCCAAAAGGAAACTTTTAGTTTTGTGCACCGAAAAATCTGCCTTCTTGCCTGCTGGTCGAATTGCTTGTTTTTTCACAGGAACTCTTAATTTTTATTGTAATTTTTTTTTTATTTGTTTTAAC
This sequence comes from Stegodyphus mimosarum, assembly GCA_000611955.2. Classification (NCBI taxonomy): domain Eukaryota; kingdom Metazoa; phylum Arthropoda; class Arachnida; order Araneae; family Eresidae; genus Stegodyphus; species Stegodyphus mimosarum. Next base: position 278,409 of record KK116155.1, read on the forward strand.
TTTATTCGCTGTTTTATGTTCTTTTATATCTTTCAGTTTTTAATGAACATATTCTTTTATGTATTTTTGCCTTGCCGCGAAGTGAGAACTGAATCAGTTGAATGAGAAATATATCTCTAATGAAATACGTTTAAATGAAATGCAGGGAAAAATGCGCATAATTTAATATTCCGTACAAAGTGATGTGGTGTACACATCAGATTTTTTTTAAAATACTTAAATCTAGTGACATTAATTTTGCATCAGCTAGTAAATGGAAATTGAAAGCTTTACATTTTCATAGCTCCATTTTAGTTATAAGACTAAAGCATCTCTCATTGCTTTCATTTCTGCTGAGTTTCTATTATATCTGTTTTTTTAACCGGCAACCTATGCAAGGCTCGTCCGTCTAACCGAGTGAGATGTCTTCGTGGAGGACTTTCTACCAGAAGCTGGCTAGTATTTAGGCTACACATCGGAAAAAAATAATGAAAAAAAATCTATCCAACCCACCTATTCACTAGATCCGATATTAGATTAATCAAGCTTAACCAATCTGTTAAGTGTGTAGTTTTTGTACCTTTAAAATTTTTGACTGCAAGATTGCAAGACTTATATCTTTTATTTTTGTAGCAGTACGAATTTCAGCGAAGGTATATCTAAAAATTTAAGTTGATATTCTGAAAGAGATTATTAGTTTTACCCAGTGCAATGATCTATTATTTGATGCTTTATATAAATTTGAAATTTATATCAAGTTAATAGCGAGCTAAAAATTATATAAAATACATGATAATAATTTCCCTATCTGGCTTAACTATTTCATCGTTAACACTTAATTAAGTTTTTGATTCGTTCGGTTACTAAATTAAGAAAAGTGCAAGTGCGCAAGTGCTCAAGTATGTAACGCCCTTTTTATTGCTTTAAATGGCCTATTTTGAAACGATGCTTCTCGTCGATAACTTCCAAAATTTGAAATTAACAATCATAATTTATCTTTTTTTAAAAAAATTTCTTATAGATTCAACGCTTGTCCTAGCTCTGCTAGTTGCTCCGTGCAGTAAATTCATTCACATACATCACATTAAAAGAATGTAAACTAAAAAATAACGTGCTGGAATCGGGAACATAATAAAGAATATGCAAAATTGTCAATCGATATTTAACGAAGATGAAAAATAAATTGCATTGTATATATTATACATTTTGGTAATTTCTGTTAAAAACACATATTTTTAATCAAATCCACAGATATATTTATTCGATGATTTAACATGTAAATGTGGTGTTAATTTTTATATCAGACACATTTATTCATGTACATATATAATCAAACCATTTTATACATTTCCACGAAGCTTAAACCTTAGTATTCCCCTTAAATTTTGAATAAATATCACCTAAAATTTTATGTTGCTGAAACTTGCAGTTTTGCTTAGTGTTTACGCTGTCTCTTACTTCCAGAAGTTTCCAAGGTAGTTATTGATTCAGACTGCAATAAAAATTAAATCATCTTGGAAAATGAAGAGCTCAGAAATATTTCTCTTTCTTCCCAACAATGATTTTTACTTCATTCCGATATTCCACTTCTTAACGAAAGTTACAGCCCTGCGAAGGCATTTAAACTAGCGCCATCTATCGCGAAAGTTTTCTCTCTCCTACTCTAAGAAAATGCTGTTCCTTTATTGCTTCAGGTGGCAGCACATCAAAATCAAAGAACGTATAATCGGTTGAGTTGAGTCGTATCCCGCCTGCTCTGCTCGTAAAATGTTAACCGCATTATTTACTGCAGGAAACCTCACGCTAATAACTTCAGAACGGAGGATAGCGTTAAAATATGCAAGGTATGTCTAAAGAGTCAACGTGTGTGCTCACTATGCCACTACTAAATGAAGATGGGCTACCGTCATAGTTGAGGCTTACAACCAATAGGAACAGCGATTGAAACTGCCTCTGAAGGGCCATTTACGCCAAAGAGGGGTTGCCACGATAGTGAATGTTCGGCAACTCACGGATTTGGCGCTTACTCCCTTCCTTAAAGAAACTGACGAAATTTCAAGATTTTCTTCATATGCTTTTATTTTGTTTCTTTGACATTAAAATTTCCTTAATCAAAAACTGAAATAATTACATCATAAAACAGGATTTAAAAATTATACTGAGAAGTTACAGCCTAATTCAAAAAAACAACTGTTAAGGGTAATACATATTCATGGTATATGGCCAATACACACATGCATATTCAAATTTCAATCACATTCTTTATAAAAGCAAATGATTGTCTTTTTTTTCCCCTCAATTTATGACCTCCAACCCTTGAGCTGCAAGAACTGTAGGAATTTTCCCTTTTATTGAAGCTAATCCTGTAAACAAAATTCTTGTTTATTCCAAGTAATGTGGACCACCAAGAGAACAAACGACTTAATACTTGGGACAAGAAAGGCAAATGATTTTAACCAAATGCAATAAAAGTCAACAATTTCATAAATCTCTCTTTTCTGAGAACTTTCAAACAAATGGATTTTAAATGCACCCATTCGTCAAAGACACCACTCAACAAACATCTGTGTTTTATATGGGATTGAAACCGAGCCCATTGGTGTGGCAGTCCACCTTCATTATCATATTATACATTAATGGATTAACTGTATATTTTACTATACTATGAGAAACTACTACTGTACATTCTACTCTACTATGAGTATATATATTCTACGTGATCAGTCGTAGAATCTTTTGTTTCCTCAAACATATTTAAATATCCAAAACGCATACATTTTTTCTCCCTTCGTAATATACAATTTTATTACCTTCAGCTTTCTTCACCAAATACTATCCATTAACGTGAATGTTCATTCTGTGCACTAATTCCTTTTCACGGATGCTAACAAAACTTAAAAACTAAATAAATAATTCAATGAAAGGAGCAAATTGATTTTAAACCATTTAATGATCCAGTGGAACAAAGAAGCGTGAGCGCTGGAAGGGACCTTAACTGAAGTCTGAAAATACAGAGAAAGAAACATTTTTATCTAACAGAGTAACATAACAATAAATCGACTTATGATGCAACTTTATTAGTAGTGCGCTAAAAGAAAACTTGAATGATAGATCCTAAGCAAGTACTTTAAAAACTGTAATTTCACCCTCCAGTCATAAACGGTTTGTCTCTAAGCTTACACATATTGCAGCTTAAAGCAATTTACTTAGGAATTACACATATTGCAGCTTAGAGCAATTTACGCCTAACTCAAAAAGTTACTGTAAATAAGAATAAGTATGTATCAGGTTACTCATAAATCTGTGAAACATATTAAAATTCATAACAAATAAACTGTGTTACCGATATCAAATTTTATTACACTGAAACTGAAATAAACTCATTATCTTCTTTGGGGAAGATTCCTCACTTTTCTTTCACAAAAGCTTAGTGGCCTTGATTAGTAATGGCACACATCGTATCTGTGTTTCGAATATCTGAATTATGCAGAAATATTTCGAGGAACATTCTCGATAATTCGAACAATTTTACAAGTTTTACTAGCTGAAAATAACGACACTAATGCCGCCAACTAACAAAAGCAATTTGTTCTAGATTATTCTAAGCCACTTTTTATCATTTTAGATCAATGCATATTTTAAAACCAATAAATCGCTTTCATACCTTAAAAAAAGCATTAATAAAAGAACATCTCAATTTTTTTTCCACTTACGACAAACTTATTTTTAGTCAGTAAAAACCTATTTTTAATCAGTAACTCTTTGTTCCAAAAATATTATTGAAAGAGGCACAGCTCTTCCCTCCAAAAAAACTTTTATTTTATTTAAAATTTGATTCATTAATTAAATTAAAATTAATTTGATTCAGAATAAGTTACTAACTATTTAGCTAGGAAATACTTTTAAAAAAAGTGGTTAGCTAGCTGGATTTCTTTAAGAAGGCTTTCGTTTAATGACTTATTTTTTACAAAACACAATATCTCTCATTCAGAAATTCATAAAATTTATTTTGGGTTTGAATAATTATTTCACTCTAATAGAACACTGAAAAATACAGAACTTAATTCCTAAATATTTCCACCTAAAAGAATACGTACTGAAGGGCGGATAACACCGAAGTACTGAGCTATATAATCATTTTGCGCATAGGAATCTTTAGTATCCTATGACAGTTTTGTATCACATATTACAGGTTGTCTTATCCTTTATAATTAATATACATTCGAATGAATGACATATATCTGCACACTCTCGTCTTTTATTAAAGTTAGCAAATGATTGATAAGTAATGTGGGAAACAAGCATCAGAAATGCCAGCTATTGTAACAAGCTTTACAACAGTTTTTCAGCTTTGGTGAAAAAACAGAAAAGTATGTACAACTAATTACCCTCCATTACTGTCATATCCGCAAAGGATATTAGGAAATCTTATGCATTTATTTCTTAGGATCGACAGATGTAACACATCTTAGCCACAATAACCACACTTCATGAATATGCATATTTTTTTTAGAAACTACTTCAGATAAGAGATCATCAAATGTTGGGGCAAAGGGTTCAAAACCCTACTTTACTAAAAGAATTCAATTTATCTAAATTGTCAAAACAGTTAAAATAAGGATAGCATGGAGTTTCCAAGCTTACAGAACTGAATACGTGAACACCATTAAATGCTTAGAGAAGTAAATCCATCGAGGCCATTAAAACGCGTTTAATACTGCGTTTCTGTAAACAAAAAAGCGATTGCAAAAAGCTGTTTAGCTCAACTGCCAATAACAAAAATCTATGAGGCTAGGAATTTTTGATAGATTTTTAACGATCAATCTGACTACAGAATTACTGCTATTTACCAAAATATTACCGTAACAGACTTAACTTTCGCTAAATTCTAAGCAACCGTGTAGGTCTTTTGAAATGTGTTAACGTAAACCTTAGATGCTAACATTCATAAAAATATCTCTCTTTTCCGTTCTCGCTTTTTTATATCCACTCCTTCCAAGGGCATGTGAATTCCCCTCATAAATTATTTAGTATTACAGGGGGGGGAATGAAACAAGGAGGCGTTCAGACGGTGATATAACTATCACAGTTATTATACTACATGAATTAATGACTTTTAACACCAAAAGTTATTAATTCCGTTCACATTTGCAGAACATAGTTTTAATTCGTAGCTAGTGAAGGCAAAGTCGCGCATGCGTGAATTTGCAATTGATTCAGCGAACTCATTGACCAGATGTCAGTTCGTGCTTACTTCGCTGTGACTGGTCGGTTGTTATACCACCGGGCATAAAGTTAAATAATTAGAATATTCAGACAAAATCCTTATACCATTTTCCGTGACGCAGCAATGGCTGGTTGCCTATAAAAGTCGCTCAGTACTCGTAGTTCGACTTGTGTTTAATTTAGGCAAAGGGGCTGGCTGCAGGGGCGTTTTCGTGGTTTTTCTCATATGTAACGTAGATCTTTGCAAGCTTCACTTAGAAACTCCTCCTCAAAGGCATCCACTCCCTTTCTTGTGCTTGCCATAGTTAAATAATTAATCAATCATATCAAAGCTGATTTACTGAACAATTATCTTTGTGAACGATCACAGCCCTGACATAGCAGCGGAAATGACAGACTTGCCTCAAAGGTTCAGAAAATAAATAAACAAAGAAATAAAAATAAAATATAATTAATTATATATTAATGTGAAAGTTAATTAAGAGGCGCGAATTTATTCGAAATTTTATAATCCGTTGGTATGGCTTAGGGTGGGACTACTTAAGGGATTTATGGAGATACGCTGTGAACAGAGAATTCTGAGAAACTACTAATATTTTCGGCAAGAATTGTAAGTGAGCGAAGCAAACGGAGAAACCAGTGACAGTTGGTTTGTTTGCATTTCGCATAAAATTCTGAATTCCAAAATGAAAGAGATGAAAATTTTCTTAATTTGATGAACTAAAAGAACTTCCCAATTTAAATCCCACATCTTAAATCTGGTCTCTTCTAGGGCCGGGATAGTGCAGGAGAAACTGCATCTTTCTCGAGCACAACGACAAGCTCCTAGATCAAGTGGCGCCAAACTTTGAAAATGAATGCAGTTACTGCAGGGGAGGAGGAAACAAGGGTTGGGGGAATTTACCCGTCTTCTGGCTGCAGTACTAAAAGTGAATCACTTCAGTCATTGATGTCGCATTAAGAAGGCTAAGTGAAGAATTGTGGTCGACCGGCCCATCAAATATTCAGCGCACAGAACACCGGTGAATGACGATTATTAGCATCCACGGCATGAAAGTTTAAACGCCAGGCGAACAATACGGGGACTCTCTCATTAACGGCAGGGGCTCAGAGGCCAATTAAACAACACCCAAGAACGTAGAGAGCCATTTTCCACTATACGGCCATTACCGTGCCACCCTTTGTTTCCGAAAGAGGGGGAAAAACAGTACAGTGATCAACCGCAAAAGCTTTATTTAAAGCTAAATTTGAGTATTGGCTACCCACCGTTTCTTCTTAGCGCTAAAAGAGACGTAGTGATTCATTTTTAGAAGATTTATTCTTTCACGTTTATTTCCTTTTGAAAATTTTATGCGCCTTTTGGTTCTGAAGGAAATTATAATGAACATTCCGCCAATTTCTTTATCTGCCTGAGAAGCGAACAAAGAAATAGATATTCACTGTTCAGTAAATTCAAAAGATAATAAATACTATTGAATTTACTGATATTCACTATAAATATCTGGTACAGGATTAAATTATCCCCCCTTATGTAAAACTCTTCATATCAAACAGACCAGCATACATTCCCGCAGTTTAGTACCATACAAAAGCTTGATTCATTAAAAATAAATCTGAATATTTTTACATGATTCAATTGCATTTTATTCATGTAAATCATAATCTTCTGAACTAATGTGAATCTACTAAAATAACAAAATAGTAATTAAAAAAAATGACAATCAATACTCAATCCAAATGAAGATCAGGAATACTCCCAGAAGTCCCCTCACAGGCAAAATGAAATTCGTTTTTACCTATTCCACCGTTTACAGAAATGGATGGCTGTTACGTGCAATATTTGCGACACCTAGAAAACACATAGTAACAGCCACATACAGCTACCGCAAATAATCGCAGGATAATAATTTGATTCAGAATAAGATTACCCTCTAACTTTTATAACCGCGAATTTTAATCTGCAAATGATATAGCTATTACGTATCAGTAATATTTAATAAAGTTTATTATAAAATATAATACACTCCAATATAGGAGCCACAAACGTATACTTTCAAAGTTTAGGGTGTCAATACTCTAAAATATGGTAGTATGAAAACGTTTCAAGAACCACCACCTTCCAAAATACAATAGAGTTTATTGAAAGAGTTGTGTAGGATTATACAAATTCTACACCTCTTCTGGATCCCTTTGATGGCGGATTGTTCCAGTGCACTATTCCAAGCTATTCTTACCACATCTTTCTACAGAATACTTGTCGTCATCTAATGCCAAGAACGAATGTCTATATGTGGCGGTTTCACTGACAATAACCGAGAGATACAATCAAGGGAGTATAGTTGCTCATCACGATGATGCTGCGAACGTAGTTTCGAAGAATACTATAGAGTAAGTCGCAAGAAAATATTTCAAGAAATATTCTGAATAGTTATATTAAGGCTGATTTTTATGCAATGTTTTATTTATGCAATTTATATGTTTTTTTCTACTTACCCCTGTGTTGTCCGGTCTCATTCCAGCAGTGGTTGGCATCGGTCGTATCGGTCCGGGAGGACTCATGGCCGGGTGCGGAGTTTCAAATGAGGGTATGAAAGACCCCATCATTGCTTTGGCCATTGGATGACCATTGATTTGACACTGAAAAAGATGAAAGATGATATTTCATGCAATGCCGCAAAACATATAAAAACTAATATAATTGTAAACCGAAATACTTAAAAGCTACGATGTATTAAAAAACACGAGCGTGAAAAAAAATGTCACGCAGTTAAAAGTGAAGTTTCTGTGCAATATAAGAGATTATAAGGACGAGAAATTATAACAGATAATTAATAAAAAAATCATTTTATATATAAGGAAAATTAATAATTTTATTCTGCTTCTGTACTATCAGAATTAAAAATGATACAAAAGGTCTGTGAAGCATAAAATATGATACAATCTACAGTGGTTGCCTAACTTTAAAATTTTTCATCCGCATATCTTTCTTCCAATAAAATAAAGCTTGTAGTAAATCTACTCAACTATTTTGAACTCTTCGTACATTAAACAACACAAAAAACTTATGGAATTACAAGAACAATGCACCTCAATTTAGCTTCTCCTAAAATAATTAGAAGCTTTACAACTTCGAAGTCAATGACAACATACCTCAGCAAATACAACAATTTACGCTTTTTGATTTTTATTATATAAACTGACAATGGAAAAAATATGATTTCTGAAAAAAGTATATTGGAAAAAAATACCGAAAAAAAAAATCCCAACTATTTATATTTTTATATTTTCTATAATTATTAAAAACAGAAAACATTCTCAGATCGATCACTTCCTTAAAATGACCACTTCGGAAAGTGACCAATATTTCCGAGAGCATAAACAACTGTTAGGATTTAATACAATCTGCGTAATACTCCACAGAAGACCAAAACCAACCATGCATGGCTGTCTTAGAAAGGGTTCACTGCATGTTATTTATAAAGCAAAATAAACAGCAATATCCTACTTAACAAAAATATAATGAACAACGATTATATCGTTTATATATGCTAAAAAGTAACGTTCTTTATAGTTATTTTAGTTTACATATTTCTTAATTCCTTATCAGTTAATTATGTGTTATGATAAAATACAGTCTATGTCATGTCATGCGTACTACCAGTGAAACGTACTAGAGAACATAAACATCTGTATTGAAAAGTATCTTTTTTCTACAGAAGATCAAAACCAATAAGCATGTTGGTATTCGTCTCACAGAGGGTTAATTCTAGTCAGATTTTCTAAAGAGAATTCCCCCCCCCGAAGTGATAAATTATTACGCTAATAATTTTCATTCAGAAGCTGCCACAAACGATGCAGATAAATATAATATTGCTCTTTTACTAGCACGATGTCTCTTTTATACCTAAATCTAAAAAAAATTCCGTATTTTATTACTTATATGTTAAATAACAGATTAAACAATTTTGAAAATGAATGTTTTTTGAATTGAAAATATAATTTTCTACGATGATTTTCTAAGATAACATTGAAAGAAACAATCAATATCACAGCTATTTTAAAATTTTAATTGCGTTACTTTATATTCGAATCTAAAGGGATAGTTTAAACTCTTATCCGATAATCCATGGAACGCAATCCTGTTCTTATATCATTATATAGTTAATTTCTATTAATTCTGAATGAGTTTTATAGAATACATTCAGTATTTCTTATAAACGGTGTAAAGTCGTTATAACTCTTTGAAACAGAAGACATGAAAAATGAGCAATGCCCTCTCCGGGACTCGAATCCTGGACCTATCGACACGCGCCTAGTGCCAGAATATTTAAATTTGGCAGCGCGAGTAAGAAATGCAAATTCTACCAGTGGAAGAAAAAGTTTAAATATCGACGTTCCAGTAGGCAAAGTTAGAGAGAGTCTGGGAAATCTCTGTGCGTGCTTATACGCAAGTTTCCGCTTAGTAGTTATTGCTGGTTAGACGTGGCTTTATAGCTATTATCTTGCTGCCACTAGACTCATCTACGCGCTGTAGGATACAAGATTGTATGAGGCCCGTAGTTTAATTCTACTACTTGCGAATATCTCCAATTTTGTTCTATTTAATTTTGTTGTTTTGATTCTACTGTTCTAGTTACCGCCCAAGGAGAGGCGTAGTATGATAGCGTCGAGTTGACGGATTGTAAATAAGTTGAAGAGTTTAATAAAGGACAGTTTTAATCCTTCTTCGGTGCAATCACTATTTCTCAAGATTCTACACAATAGAACCTTACAACCGTTACACCACGAAAGCAGGCAGAAAGATGGGAGAAAATACCTTATATACTCCCCCTTTTAAATGGCAACTGAGAATTAGGGGACCCAATCGCGAAATCCTGGTGGTGAAGAATCATCATATACCACCTTTTAGATCGAGCGCCACTGTAGAGTTCTTAGCGGTTCCCATAATAACTCTCTTGAAAGAGGAGATGTGAAATGTATGCAATTCCCTCGCCGGGACTCGAACCTAGACCTGTTGAATACGCGCCGAGTGTGCTACAGTTACACCACGACGGCATGCAGAAAGGAGGGAGAAAATACTTTATAACGGAACTAATTAAATGTAAAGATAACTATTTCATACCAAAGTTTAATAAGTAGTGTTAAAACATTATAAAGCCTTTATTAATTTCCTAATTTTGTGATGTGGGTTGTGTTAGTTACGTGCGACTTGGACAATGGCTAAATTTCACAAATCTCATGCTTCAAATACTTTCTATAGCTATATAGTATGCCAAGTAAATACACACAGGTGATATTTCGGTTTATATCATTGTTGCACAACATTCCATTTTCCAAACAATTAATGATTACCTGCCCTTGGAGTGAAATCGCAGGTTACTATAGGTAAAATTACGCATCCTTGGGATATAATGTTAAGGTTTACGTACAAAAATTTAAAAAATGAGATTGAAATCTAATTTAAGCGCAAATTATGTATTTTAATTCCTCATAATTTGATCACACTGAGAGTGGTAAATCTAATCAAATATTTAAAACTCTCACTACGTAATAAAAGTTAACACAAAATAACTCTGATAAAGTATAATTAAGATTGGGGGCAGGCGGGGTGTATACTGAACAGATTATGCAATTTATTCCATTGCTGAAACTATATAAAAATGTAATAAAAATGTATCAGTTACATTTTAAATGTAGTTAGGAATACATCATTATCCTGGTTGATACGAAGTGATCGAAATTGCTCATCTTACAGCGCAGAAGATGAATGCTTTGCTTATTTCCGAAACCAATATCACACTGTCGCTTTTCAACTGAAAATTATGAGATAGAAGAGTTTTCGTAACTTTTATCAATTTATTTTATTTTTCAACCTCAAGTTAATGGATGATTCATGTCAATATTTTTTCTCCGGTGAAGGCTTGGAAAAAAGGGCTGCTCGTTTTATTCGAGAAAATACAGTATTTCATCTTGTATGTACATCGCTGAACTTGAACGACATAGAGCTGGAAAATTACTAATAACAAGTGACAGTAAAACACTGAAATTAATATACAAATTTTTATTACTTGAAGCTCCTGAATTTGTTGTTGTTGATGGAAAAGCTGCTGTTGTTGCCTTTCAATTAACTCTTGTCGCTCTTTCTCCAACACGCTGTTCCTCTCGTTGTTCTGCTCCATCTACAATGAAAACAAGTGAAACATTAAGATGCTGAATGTTATGGGAGGAGGGGAAAAAAAAACTTTTCATCATCAACGTTTTTAACTTATTATCTGGAAATCACGTCCAGTCATTTTAATGGTCAACTACGCCAATTTAAAATACTGGGATCAGCGGGAGAAACTTTCCAATATGCCATATAATGTGAATACCAAACCGTACCAATTTGCCGTGTGCCTTCCTGAAGTTACAAAATAGCATTATTCCAATACATAACTATAAGTAAAAGTCTTCTTACAATATTTAGTATTTTAGGACCATTGTAAATGACCATCTTTAATGCGTGTAATATAAATATATTACAATGTTTAATTTGTATTCTTTCTGCAGTATGCTTGTTTCTGCATTATATTTATAAATATTCTCCATTGTGAAAGCTAAATCTCGTCTTTTGTTATGCTTACATTCTTAATTAGTATGCAAATTGTCTATTATTATGTGTATTTCGCCTGAAATCGTCATTCTCATCCGTACGGATTTCGCACTATGTTTATTCGGACCTTTATAATTAACGTCATATTAATCAGTTTCCATTGAGGTTAGACTTCCGTGCCCGAGAACTCCGGTGGTGCACCATCCTACTGCAACCTTCTGAAGTTTTGTAGAACTCTCGTTTCCCATGGTACCGCTTTAGTATTATTCTCCAGAACTGCATCACTGAAGTTCATCAGTGGACTGCAGTTTAAAACTGGAGTGAAAACGAAGTTTTCTGTTTTTCAGTTGTTCCCATAGATAAAAATCGCACACTGATTAAGTCTTCTCAGTGCCCAAATCATCGGATTTCAGTACCGAAGTATAACTGAAGAAGTTCCTTGATAAAAACTCTCGCTGCGTAGCTTCACTGCTGATGTCCTCTAGCGTCGATATATTACCACTGCACTGATAACTACGAATGATACTACGTGCTCTGAACGGGAAATAAAGTAAACTGTACTGTACTCTACTGCAGCTTTCATTTTATTTTTTGCGTTCAGGGGGTATTTCTGACAGACCCCAAAGTTTTATCACGATTGCATACACACTTGCACACATCAAATATACATATTCGAATATCATATTGCTTATATATAAATATTAAAGCTGTATTAAACCTCTCTTCTTTTCAAACTAATATATTGTTAATTAATTGCCTGTACATTTTAACTGAATTTTGTTCATCCCTAAGAAACTTTAAATTTCTGTCATAACTTAAGGTCTATATAAGGTCTTTTGACATACACTTCTGCAGACATCATTTGTTAAATGCACACTGTACTTATTCTTTAAAAACTGAGAAAATGTAAAAAGGAAAAATACGTTTAAGGGTGAAAATGAGGCAAGTATTGCTACTTTAATCAACACATGCACGTTTGGACTGTACAAAATAGCATTTTACAGCTATAAGTAGCATTTTACAACCTAAATTAATAACAGCAATCTACTTTATCTACATAAATGCAAGATAAAAAAATTTGGCCATCAAAAAAGTGGGAAATTTATGATGAAATATTTAAATTAAGGAAGTAATTTTAAAATAAAATTTTTGAAACAAAAGTTAATTTTAAGTCGCAAGAATAAAAAATACAACGAACTTCAAGAAAATTAGGGAGTATGGAGAAAAAAATTAGAAATGTATGGAGCTGTTTTCTTTATAAATATCATCAATAAAACTTCTTGTTTAATTTACGAGTTTTTTAAAATTATTATACAATCTATAACATATTTTAAATATTTATTTAGTGTACCTTTCACTATTATCAGCGAGCGTTTATTTAATATATTTTGTTGGCAAAATATTCATGACACTTTAAAAAAAAAAAAAAAAAAAAAAAAAAAAATAATTCAAATTGTTACTGGAATAAATTACCTTTTAGTGGTTTGAACTTCCTTATCTTGTGACCTATATGGAGAAGGAGAAGAATGAGAAAATTCACTTCTCTTCTTAATAACTAGAAGAATTATTTAATAAAGGTCCCGAAATTTTGAGCGTACGTACGTAGATTTACGAAATCTCAGAAAGTTTTTAATTAAATAAGAAAAGGTTGATGAATTTTAAAAACTTATCGAATTCATGGCGATTAACATGAGGTATGATTAATTTCATTATATATTTCCGCAGTCTCATCGCATCCCCCGACAAAATACTTTATTATCATATATATAATTTATTTTTCAGAATTATCATTATATGTTATCATATGTCATATGAAACAAATAATCATATTTAGTATTTAATTAACTGACATGAATATTTTCAGATAGGCAAGCAGAAATGGGAAATTTGTTATTCTTTATCAATAAAATTGTTTATATTGTCATAATATCAGTTTATAAATATAAAATTGTTTCTTGAGTTCGCAAAAGTAGAGAAATTCTAACAACAGTTTATTAGTTCAAAAGTGAACAAACTGCAAAAAAGCGCCGCTATATTTGAGACTGTAAGCAGAGTGGCACGAAATAAATGTGCATGTATCCGTGGGCTCTATATAATTTTCATGAGTTTTTTTAATTTTTTCCCCACTAACTCGAAGCAGACAGGCTAGCAAAAGAAAGAGCTTACAATATCGATGCTCAAAGCGTTATAACCAAACTCCCGTGATCTCACCTAAAAAAAGTGACAAGGACTGCAGCTCAGCACCAGTGGCAATGGAAGTGGGACACTACTCAACAAAGCAGAAGGACCTATGAATATTAACATAAAGTCTCGCTCGACCGTCTTGAGTCATCCCCACAAATAACGAGATTTATGACGGGACACGGACCCTTCCCCTCCTATTACTACGAACGAGTAATTAATTGCAAACACCGATAGATGTGTCTGTGGTGCCATGGGCAACCAAGACCATTACTGGACTCAATGCCCTCTAACCGCACAATGGCATGTGCCGGAACATGCAGTATCTCATAAGCATTACCTGATCAAACAGCAAAATATGCAAGATAATGCAGAAACTGGAGGTACTGGGAACAGACTTGTGCAGTGCGGAATAGATCCCAGTCCAATTAAGAAGAATATAGAACAGTGAACTTCCAAAGCAAGTTACTTAAGCATCTCATGAGACCCTACAGCCCCTCCTTCTCTCCCCCCTTTTTTATTCACAGAACTTCTGTAGAGTCGAGATCGGGAACTATGTAAGCATGTTTTATGAACTACGTATGAAATAGGATCAATGTATGCCCTTGTGGGAGGCCCACGAGATGTTGCCCCGGATAGTTGCGGAGTCCGAACTAGACCCGAATAGTCTAAGCAAGCCGCACGGATGTTCAGACTCTGCTCTCAACTGTCAATTGTCACTAACTCGCACTTTAATTATTCACGTAAGCACATGTTCATTGCATTCCAACAGAAAATTTGGCCGTGCAAAATATGCGTGTCAAGTTTTAACCCTCGTCTGTGCATATTTACACTGCAGTTTTATATTTCTGATATCACATTAAATATGAACTAATAATACTTGCTAATTTTTTTTTTATTCCCCGCAATTTATTTTCTACGATTCTTATTCTATTCCACGCAAAAGCAATCGAATGGGCTGCTGAGAAAATATCTTTCATGTCCAAATTGTTTTAACAGGATACTTGACACGTCAGTTTCGGGAAAACCTTAAATGTTGTGTAGCTTTGTTGCAAGAATGCCCATTCTCTGATTCTCGATTATTTCTTTTGGACCCCAGGGTCGAGATGATTAGAACCCGATAATAAAGTTCGGCGAAACGTTTAAAAAAAAGTCTTACACAAGAAAATATACAGATGGTCAAAAAAGCGAGTGGGAGTCTAAAAGATAAGTTCCTATAATCCTACAAACATTATCTCTAGAATAATAGCCCCCTCTCTCTTTTCTCTTCGAAGGAGATTCTTTATCGTTTTACCACTGTATGCTCTTTGTCTGTCATCAGGATGGATGTAAACAATGAGTCGCGTCTCTTCCCGACACCACAGCCACTTGCCAGTGACCCCGCGACCTTGTGAGAAGTTTGGAGGGGAGGAAATAATTTCTGCGGGTCGTTTTGCGCAGCAGCGGCATAATTTAATTACGCGGTTTGCGGAGATGTTTATGACTTCGATGACTGGGTTGCCATTGCTATTGTTACATGAGTGCAGCCTTCTTTTTCCAAAACCTTTTTTCAAGACTCGTTTCCGTTGACAGACGTAATGAACAGCAATGCTTCAGATTTTTATGTTTAACAAGAGCAACTGGCATGCAACCCTGTGTATCTATGCGCGCGTTCCGAGTCCCTTGTTTGACGCACTGGCCATGTGGATACAACTAAAAACTATTTATTTTTCGATTGTTCCATTGTTAGTGGATCAAGTTAAAATGTGATCAGCATTTTCAAGCTTTTCTCTTACGCCAGAATATACAGCATTTCCTTTTCTGCAAAATGTCCTCCACGAAAGATACCTTCAATGTTAACTTTAGCTATAACCAGCAAAAATGTAAATTTCAGTTTTCGCCTTTTATGACAAACCACTGTCATAAAATACTCATGTCCAGAAAAACTACCTTACAAATTATCAAAATGCAGGCAGCACTGTTATTTGTCAACTACGATATTATTATTCAGGACAAATCACCCTTCCTTTGTGACTTCTAGAAGGACAGCAGTAGCGAAGATAGGGGGAGTCACATTTTTAGGAGAGGCATTTTTTGCATGAAACATTATTTTATAGAGATCACCTCAGGCGGATCATCAAGTGAAGAAAAGCTAGATCTAAATTCCCATACGGAATTAAATTGCGAAGAAAAAAGTATTTTACTTTGAAGGTAAAGAATTCAGAGAAATCATTAAGCGATTTCAACAGCTACATACTTCTGTTATTCCTTTTTTGCTATGTCAAAAACTTTTGAATGCAATTTATGAATATCAACCAAATTATGATCACGGAAACAATAAAAAGAATTCTTGTTAAGAAATGAAGCATCTGAGAGTTTTATTTCCGTTATTGCTAGGGAAATCGAAACAGAAAAGTCGAAACGCAGTCGTTTTAAATTTTGGCAATTTATTCTAAAATCTCTAAAAATAATTCTAAATACTGTAATACTAGTGTGAACCTTTCTGAATAAAAATCATTTAAGAACTACAACTGCATATTTTGCATTTAATAAATTTTTCTCTACTGTCTACATAACAGCAAATGGAGCAATCAAATAAATCTCTATATTATCATTGTTGGTTTAGCGAACAAAGATGGGTGGAGAACAAATAATAATACCATTTTAAAATGTTTGAATTAAATTCCCCCTTCCCAAATAACGGTAGAGTTTGAATTTATTTCTTTGTATTTCGTTTTGATTTATTTTGTAGTTATTTATTTGTATATCATATCAAGAACGGCAGCAAATTAAGCATCGAGAACCACTCCTGGGGAGGGCAAAAGTTCTAGCTATGCCAATTAGAGACTCATTACGCTAAAATAATAATAAAACCAAAGGTTAAAGTTTTCATATGATAACAAATTAAACATATCGTAAATATATTTGCTCAGAAGGCTAGGATGTTGCTTAAGTGTCACTGCTATGTGGATGCACATTTGAAAAATCAACAATTATCTTAAGCTAGTAGTTGACCACCATGTTAATTCCCCAAGCGCAGGTTTAACTACTAACGACTTCCCGAATTTTTTTTCCCCCGGGGAGGGGGCAGGAGTTAAATACCAGGAAATCGAAAAATATCTTATACATCAGCGATTTATCAATAAAAATTTTCAAAACAATAATTTAATAAATGAAGATCCCACCCCCTTCAGCTACTGAAAGCATAAAACTATAGAAGGTCAGCTTCATCTCAGATCAAATTCTTGGTAATCGCGTTCCAATTATTAAATTCAATTGCTTGCGAAATTGATTGCAAAACGAAGAGTACAAAAGTACAACGAAATCCGCGCTCAGCTAAAAGAAAAATAACACTTTAGATATAGTTTGCGACGATTTAGTGCCCGTGCATGCATTCAACCACTATAAATAGAAATTAAAATTAAAAAATAAATCTGTTTTTTAATTGATTTCGACAGGAGGAGTTAATTTTATCAAAGACAATCACGGAGACAAAACATTATGAACTCCGAGACAGGTGGAGTAGATAGAGGAATTCGCGAAATCCCACAGGTACGATCGCAAACAGGTCGAACCAACCACAGAACGCTGATCCCACCGTTCGCCCACGGAAAAACAGCAGAAAATGGAAAGAGGCAGTAAGGAAAAGTAGAAAAGGAGTATCATCGTCATATGGTTGTGGTATGCAGCTAGCTGTTTTCAGTCAATCATTGTTCGTGACGTCAGCCTCTGCTCTTCTGTCAGCGCCGGGAGTAGAGAGCACAATAGCACTCTTTGTCCGTCCGTCCGCCGAAGGATGGGTCGACCCCTGACCCTCCGTTTCCGATGCCGGACAGACGCGGCCTTTGTACTAAAGTGATAAAAAAGTTCCTCGCTTATTATTCTGTCTAAGTTTAGAACAAGCGTTTCGGGTATCTCTACCGGGAAGGGTTAAACTTCCCAGAAACGCGACACACTCGGAGGAAGAATCACATTCCTCCTCCTTACTTCCTCTCATTCCCTTTCTCAACATCCTCGACAATACCGAATGTCTTCCAGAATAATCATTCATCTTCCCTCTGTCTGATAGCATTCGTTTTTGATTTAGATGGCCAAACTGATGTAATAATCTTATGCAGTTCATTTCTAAATTAGTAGTACATTCTTAGAAAATACTTCGAAAATAGAGCTTGAGTAGTAGCAAAAGCGTCTTTCACGAATGGATTTAAGGAAGAATGTTACATCACACATACACGAAAGCATGAAAGTTACATCACGTCTACAGAAAAAGTCTCATACAGGTCATCAGATTTATAAACAGAAAATTCTTTTATTCGATAGCCATTACTGAGCGTCAATATTCCTTGGCTTCGAATTCAGGAATATACGTTGGAATTTTGAAAATAGATTGGTTATTAGAATCCGGTACAAATATTGTTAGATTTGTAGCGGACTTGACTAATTTCAGTAGTTTATTGCCAGCCATCAAATTTGTTACCATTCTTTTCAGTATTAGCCATTATATATCGAAGAGTTCTTACGTTGGTTTACAGTGCGTGACAAATATAGCGAAGTTACAATATTTGGGTATTTTGCATCAGTGTTCAATGTTTTAAATTACTGTATTAAATATACCTATTTATTAACATTTTAAAATTCAACCGGAGTTTTGCATTTTATAACACTATTCAATGGGAATATATGCATAACATACTAGCTTCAACGTGAAGTACTGCGTCATTCTAGGTCAGAATTCATACATAACAATCAGAAGTAACATTATAAAAATTACTGTATCAATTTTACTGTTAATTCAATTATTGAATTACTGTACATAATATT
The DNA here is from genome assembly GCA_000611955.2 of Stegodyphus mimosarum. Classification (NCBI taxonomy): domain Eukaryota; kingdom Metazoa; phylum Arthropoda; class Arachnida; order Araneae; family Eresidae; genus Stegodyphus; species Stegodyphus mimosarum. The sequence goes on from KK116155.1 coordinate 297,187, forward strand.
GCTGAATTATATACAGGATGCATAATGAAGTCTTTTTAAACATCCACGAAACTTTTGAACGCAAAAAGTTCGCGTTGTTGAAACTGCATTTTAAAGTGGCTAAAGTCGTACCCCAGTATCCGAGGATCCAATATCTACAGTTTCAGTTATCAACGAATCACAATTCCGGGAAAACTTTCTTGCAAGTTTTAAAATGTACGTTAGTGATAAACAGCCCATGGTCAAATGAAGCTAGTCACATAGCCACTGAAGCAAGCTAACAATAATTATGATTATATATATGCACGTGCATATACTTTCTTTAGCGACGTAACTAAATGGGATGGGGGATGAAAATGGAACTCCTTCGGAACCTCACATACATTCTCAGATTTCAGATCGTTCCTCAGAATCGCGCTTTTCTTAACTGATCTTTGAACCAGACTAGCTATAAAAATATCAGAAGCGACTACTGATTGCTATAGTCGGCAATCAGTAGTCAAAACACCTGGTTCTTCCTCTTGGTTCTACAACACTGCAGAATTTTCCGTTGAATTTCTCGCAGCTCTGATTTTAACAAAATTTCCGTTCTCATCAGCAACATTCTATTGCAGCTCTGGTACTCACAAATGTTTTGCTTGTTACAATGACTTCCAAACGTAAAAGTGATGCGATTAGTCTTTCTGAACTTAATCCGGGATGTCTTCATCCATTTGTGAGAAAGGAAAAATTCTGAAGAGGAAATTTTGCACTACTGTATTAGTAATATAGTACATAAAGTGATACAGTGTACTTAATATTTATAATGTCTTACTGGGCCAAATTTATCAATTAAACTGCGCCGAATTTATATATTTTACATATACGGACGGAACAAAAGCTCCCAACACGAAGAAGGAATTGTACAAAACAAACGAAATTTATTAGGCGTGTTTACATATACATCTGAAAGATGATGTCTACTCAAATTTCGCGCTAAGCGCTAAAACGTGCCCATAGTTACGCCACTATGAACATGCAAGTCAGGAACGCGCTGTAAAGTTCGTGAGCGTTACTATCGTTGAGACTTCACGTAGTGGGTTGATATTAGTCAAGAACGTCTTTAAAAAGACGAAGAAGCCGTTATCAACAGTTCAGTGAGTTTGAATGAGGTCATGTAATACGACTAAGAGAAAGTGAATTTTCTTTCCGCGATATTGCAGAATAACCTGGCAGGAATGTATCCACTGTGCATGACCCGTTGGCAGCAGTGCTCAAGGGAAGATTTTGACTCAAGAAGATCTCCGCGCGGCCACGTAGTACTACTGAAAGGGAAGACCGCCGTGTTCGGTGTATGGTTGTGAAGCATCGCATTGCGTTTGCAGCAAAAATTCGAGCTGCGATTGATATCAGTGATACATTACAAATCGGTTACCTTAAGGACAGTTTCGAGCCAGACGTCCTGTACGTGCATTCCACTGACTCCAAACTACTGCCGTTTGCGACGTCAGTGGTGTCAAGCTAGACCTCACTGGAGTAAGAAGTGGACATCAGTTGTGTTTTCTGATGAAAGCCAGTTCTGCCTTGGTGCCCCGTGTGTTAGTTGGAAGGAGGCCAGGTGAGCGCCTACAACGAACTTGTCTAAGGCCTACACACGCTAAACCTATACAAGCAAGTTATGGTCTGGAGAGCAATTTCGTATCACAGCAGGAGCAATCTCTTGGTTATCTCACCCATCCTGACTGCAAATCTGTACCTCAGTCTGGTGATTCAACTTGTCAGCTGATTCAGTCTGTAAGTCGCCATTCATGAATGGCATTCAAGGGGGTGTTTTCCTACAAGATAACACTCACCTTCACACCTCTGTTGTAACTCAACACACTCCACGCAGTGCCAACATGTGTCCATGGGCTGCTAGATCACGAAAGAGCCTTTAAGCCTCTTTCAAGATCCACCTTTAAAATTTAAGTTCGCGTGCATCCCTTTCATTGCATGCCCCAATTTTGTAATAAAACATCTATAATTCAGTTCATAAAACGGGAAAATATACAGAAAATATTCAGTCTAACAAACAAAAAAAGATTAGGTAAATTTACATGCGCAACAAAGAAATAATAAAAAATTAATTATACAAATAAATTTTTTTGCTACATTCCGTTATCAACACAAAGCTAAAATTTACATAATTACATATAATAGTTAACAGACTACTGCAATCATTTATTTCGCAATACATATTTTACGACAGATACAGGTTAATCAATTTTCACAACTTTAATTCTTTGAAATGTATCGGATGGTGAAATGCATGCCTGCAACTTATTTATACAGACAAAAAAAGTTATGCGACATGGCATCTAGCGGATCCGACGTACGTCAGAACATTGTAAAAGCTCATATTTATGTACATGATACTGCTCATTTATAATCTTTTATCCTTAACTTGACAGCATTTCTTCTGCGGGTCAAAGGATTAAATTGTCTTAAAGGGAGGGAAAAAAATTGCAGACAATAATAATGTTGCATTTTGTCATACGTATACAACATACAGCATAAAGGCATTTCTAATAACGTACATTTTCTTTAACTTTCCCTTCTGGATATTAATGTCTACAAGAAAAATAGAATCCTACGATAATACAATTTTGTAGTAAACACATCAATGTCTATTTGCTTCTTTTTTTAAATTTTTATCAAACGATAAAGATTTGATTTTATTAAATTAAGATTGATTTGATTTTATTCGGCTGGAGGAAAGATTACTTTTTATTTATAAAATAGAAGCTAAGTAATTTCACGATTTTCATCTAGTTCATACTCCAGCGCATTTGAAATGTAAACGATTCTAATTTATTCTGCATGTCATCAAGTTATTTCGGGTCCCGTCGTATAACCTAGATACAATTTATATGAATCCGTCATATAAACTGTATTTAGTACAATTACTAAATACAATTTTTCTCTCGTGATATTTCAGTTAAGTGATGGACTTCCACGTCTCCCATAACGATAACATTAATATTTTCAACAGCTAAAATGGAATATGAAGAATTAGACTAAAAAAATACAACTTTTTTTAAATTAATGAAAATAATATATGTCAAATGTGATAAAAATCTGAAGCGTTACAGATTTTAAAGGTCGCCCAAAAGCGTTTGTTAAGGTTGTTCACGCTGTCGGCTGAGCTCGCAGTCTGCTGTTACACTCATTCCTTATTAACACACTTTTTTTCCCCCTGCCTTTCTTAGCTTTATTATTAAGCATACTTTGGCATTTATGCCATATACAATTCGATGACAAAATTACAAAAATTTTAAAAGCAGCACAGCCATATACGTTTACAATTCGCGATTCAGCGTTAAGTGTTGACATAGAATTTTTTTTTTCCAGCCTTTTCTCAGTTCATCTTATCAATGTTCGGTTTTCTTACTAAGATTACTTATTAAATATCACATTCTTCGTACTTAGGCCACATAAAATTCGATTCAACACGAAAATGACAAAATATTTAGAAAGGACATAGCTTTAGAATTTCCGACAGACAATTTCGCACGCTGGAGATAAAAATGTTTTATTCCGTGCAGTGTTGCCACTGCTCGCTTTGAAATCGTCGAGCTTATTAATCGAAAAGATTTACAAAATACGAAACAGTTAATATAAATTCGGGTTTCCAGGTGCCGAAGTTCAGGTTAAGCACTGCGTTATTAAAAATTTTATGGCTCTAGGTGAACCATGCATACATTCATACAGATTCTTCGTTATTTAGTTTCTTTAAATATAATACAAGGCAATAATATTTGGTGGCAACAAATTGAAAAAATGATATACGCCATTTACAGTGATTCAATGCAAAATGCTTTTTCGAGACTAATATCTCATTCGGGACTAACATCCCATTTGGGTTAACAAACGTATTTTTTACGAATGAAATGCAATCACAAATGACTACACAATGACTACTCTGACTAGGGTTCAAGCTGAAATGATATTCCATTATTCTTTGGTAACATGAAACACTAAGAAGGGACCCCCATATGTGTAATACGTGTAAAGGGTTATCCGACACGATTCTTTCTTACTTACGTGTTTTAGCGAAAGTGTCAATTACGGAACCGTACACTAATGGGATAGCTGGAAGCCTTTTTTTAATTGTTCCCTAGAGAAGAATTTACAGCTGAGAGTTTCAATCCCATTAACAAATTTTGAGGGTTCAGGTGTCCATATGAAGGGGAGAATACTGTCACGCATTTAAGTACACGAACTTGACGGCAGAGAACGCATCACTAAGGCATAGTTAACATAAACCCTAGCTTAGTTGCAAATGTAGAGAAAAAGTGAAAAAGCACTATTCCCCTTGTAATCTATTTGTAGTTGTTTCTGAGCTTTATGTAAAGAAAAAAAAAGAAAAGAAAACTGTTAACTGAGCAATGAAATTTGTAGATGCACAGCATTGTCAGGGATTATTATTCAATGTGATGAAGAAGAATGAGCTCCGTTGCTTTATGTTTCCTCCTCAAATAAGGAAAACAGAAAACATCGTTTGTCGCGGAAGAAAATTACTTATTTATATGAAATATTTATTACAATAAAAGACGTCTATATTTTTCCGGTATATAATAAAATTACGTTGCCCTTTGTTACGTGAAGCATATATTTGTGAGAGCAAGGCTTGGTTTTCATTCGACTTTCACACTTCTAGCGGACCAACATTTTTTGAAGGAACAGTTCTTTCACAAGAAAATCTCTATTAACAGAAATAACTGCAGCATGAGTGCTTAAATGGACATGATGAATTATATACTTCAAGAAAATAAAATAATTTGCTTTATTAAAAAAAAAAAAAAAAAAAAAAAAAAAAACCAAAAGAAGCTTTTTTCCGTTCAGTGTCATATAATTTCTGTAAAAAAATACATGCGCCAATACTTTTTTTACAGAAATTATATAATACTGAATTAAATTATAAAATTAAATTTGTTCTCATCTCTTACGCACAGTAGTCTTCTCTTCAAAGTAACTCTTCCAAATAATTTTTTTTTTTTTTTTTTTAAATGAGACATTCTGTTTTGTTCTTTGTTTGTTGAAATAATTACCTTGAGAAATGTATTTCTTACTTTTAGAAAATTTTTCATACAGTCGAGATGAGCTGATGACAAAGTATGTTTGTAGCTGGAAGCATCCAGCTGGTGCATACATATTTTCCTACAGAAAACACTTTACACGAGCTGTCTTGTAACGTAAAATAACAAAAACAACGACCCATAAAAAAAAAATGTTTATAAACTTGCTCACTCCTTGGAATTGAATCCTTTACTTTTGTTTTTATCAGCGTAAAATTACCTCACAATCGGATGAGTCGATTTGATTGACCTACTTTTGACTGTGATCTAAGAGCACACGATGCTCTTTCCAATCCAAAATACTTATTAACTGTTGTATGTAAGACCTTGTAGAGACATTAGGCTATTTCGAAGCAGGAGGCATGAAAAAGTGAGCAATGCCCTCGACGGGACTCGAACCTCTCGAATACGCATTAAGTGTGCTGACCATTACACCACGAATGCATGATAAGAAGGCGGAAGAAATACCTTAAATACTCACTCTTTTAAAGGGTGACTGGGGATTAGGCTCCACTGTAGTGTCATTACGACTTTTTTTTTGGGGGGGGGGAAGCGGGAGACATGAAGAAATGTGAAATGCCCTCGCCGGGACTCGAACCTCTCGAATACCGGTCGAGCGTACGAACCGTTACACCACGAAGGTACGCCAAAAGGAAGGAAAAATAACATATAACCTAACAAAGTACTAAAAAATTTTTAACGTTTATATTTCAACTTTTAAATATAAAATTCTGAAATTTTTTTTTGAAAAATAATATTTCCGATTTCACCTATTACGCGCTTTCCATGTTTCGAAGTTTCAGTGGTTCAAAATTCTAAACCAGGAGATCCCGAAAGGGTTGGTATTGAGCCCCTGGGGACTAGATGAAACTTTATAGGGATCAGTGATGATAAAGGGGTCGATCGGAGGTCCGCAGCCGACTGTGCACCGGCAATCGATCGGCATAATGACGATGACAAAGATACAAAAAAATTATTAATAAATTGACAATTAAGTGATTATTGATATAAAACTATAGCATGTATTAAAGAAGAAATCATAAAATAAATATAAGGGAAAAATACACTTAAATTATGTAATATATTTTAAAAATCAATAATCCTTTATAAATTACATAAACTTTTTTACATGTGCAATGTAAAAAAGTAGAACACAAGAAGACACAATTAAAAAAAATTAAGAACGCAAAAGTAGGGGAGTGACAAGAAACAAGCTGAATTTGAATCCGTTAATTTAAGAATTAAGTTACGCAGTTTAATGCCAATTATTAAATAAACTGCATCATTACATCAAGTGCAGCCATTTACATTCATTAAAATCAAACTTTTGTGCAATTTGAATCTGTATGTGTGATCTAATTCGTAATTTTGTTTCTGAAAACTGATGAATATTTGTGAAATTGAAAATAATAAGGATACGAAAAATAATAAAACATAAATCTAATAAACCATTTTTTCAAAAATTTTGTTCATCATGCTTAATCTAATTGTTACCTTTGCGGTATATTATGTACAATTATTTGTGTTATGATTACAATGTATACTATTTATTATAGAAGAAAATGTATGGGGGTCGATGAAGAAAACCGGTCCTTAAAAGGGGTCGATACAAGAAAAGGTTTGGGAATCCCTCAGAATAGGGATCAGAAGCAGAGAGGTAATAGAATTTCGGGAACTCTTAACGTACTACGATAAAGAGGAAGAAGGGAAAAAGGGAGATGGAACAAAAAAAATTAAAGCAATATTTGAAATCTGCGCTAATGAAAAACGAAGTTACAACTATAATTTCTGAAAATAAACATGTAGTAATACAAAAACTTATAAATACGCAAATGAAATTTACATAAATAAAAATATATATATGTGTGTGTGTGTCTGTAAATACAATCTTTTTAAATCTAAATAAACACAAGAGAAATATTTCAAGAGTTAAGACAGACAAACACTACACGTGAAACACTACATTTTTCTCCAGATCATTAACACATAGCCCTCCATGAGGTGATAATGGAGATCTAGGTCAATTAAAATTGCAATAACTGCATTTTTTAAAATACGTGTTTATATGTGTATATAGTACATACACAGAGAAAGAGACAGCTTCTATAGCACAACAAGCTAAAATCTAATCTATTCGAAGTTTTGAGTTAAACTATTAGGATCCGAAAGATTAGCATGCAAAAAAGTATTAAGATTAGAGGTTTCAAATGCCCCTCCCCCCAATTCCTAGTTTTGAACTTTTTTGCAGAACTCTCATATATTCATTAAAGAGCGAAATCGGAGACGATATGCAAAGTTAACAATCGATCAAAACCATTTCATCATACTGAAAATTATCCTCAACCACATCCAACAGTTCAAAAACCTGCAGGATTTAAATCATAATAAAGAGCTAGCAATCCATCCCAAGGGAACGCCTGACCCTAGGAAAAGAAGTGGCTGTTGAGAGTTGCTTCACTCTCTACTGGAGCAAAGTTCGTAAGCGTTTGATTAATGGCAGCAGTGATTATGGTTGGAAGCGAAGAGCTCAAAGTTTACGCGGTCGGCCATTTTCATGATCTAAGAATCCCATCCCACAGCTATTCGTCATGGAAGTCAAAACATGTCATCTTCAAGCACAGATGGCCATGTGGGGTAGAACTCTAGAGCACTGCCCGGCTCGAGAGATCATTAAAAAGTGGAAGGAGGAAATTTATGATGCAATTTTGCATTGGAAATGTTGTTTACAGTCTTATTTCCACTTATCCGTAACAGTTTAATAGCCCCCGGTCTCAAGTGGGATTAATAGCAAGAGAGCAACGTTCCTTAACCAATCGGCATGTATATCAACGCGGTGCTTATTTTAAAACCAATTATTTTTGTCCCCCTAGCTCCCTCTCCTAAAAAAAAGATGTCTGTAGAATCACGAGCTTTTCAAAAAAAAATTAACACGTTGAAAAACAACATACATCGCTCCACCAAAGAAATAATGTTTCAGAAACAAAAGAAAGTTAATATTAAGGCTATATAAAATATATGAAGCTAAAGTATTACCTGAATAACAACGTTCTATTTGAACTGTAAAACCGACTTTGCTATGCAGTAGAGCTAAAACGTAGAAGTTAATGAAAATATGTTAATATCTTTTCATACAAAATGAAAAAAAAAAAAAAAAAAATCTAACGATTGTACAGCCACGCACAGTTTAAACCTCATTATGCCAGAACAAAGATGAAACCCGACTTAAAAATACAGAAGACGGATTTGAAAAGAACACATATTAAAAGTGATACACATGGATGGGTGAAAAAAAGGCAAGATAGGGCTGAAAATTAACTAGATAAGTGAATAGACGTATAGTGAAAAGGCTTATTAAGCTTATAAGGTAGGTCAGCATTCCCAACACATGGGTCTATTACAAGCGATTTTTTACCTTTTCTGATCATCACAATCTGTTTATGAATTCTCCTCATATCTGTCAGTAGTGTACAGCATATCGATCTCTTCAAATCATCGGCATCTTTTTAGAACTTGATACAACGTATGTAATTAAATACATTAACACACGTTTATGATATGCATAAAGAACATCTAAGTTAGATTTACAGAATAAACTTTCTCCGTCCCTGACTTTTTTTTTCCCCTTCAATTGCCATTACTGTCGATTATTCTGCAGAAATAACGCTTTAAGATACAGAAGTTTTAAGGTATTTCTCCTGCCTTCTTAGTTTAATGGTCAAGCACGCTCCACCGCGTATTCGAGAGGTCCGTGGTTCCAGTCCTTGCGAAGGCGTTGCTCATTTAGCATCATATCTCCTCCTTCTAAATAAATCCCAATGACTCTACACAGTTTTCTTTTACAAAACTTTGTAAACTTTTTTTTTTTTTTTTCTGATAGACTGGCATTTTTTTTAAGCACCCACTCACTTCAACTAATAAATGACATGTATTAAAGTTGAATGGCGAAGGAAATCTTAATCGGTTTGTCACGTGTTTCGATTCGTCCTTTTCACAAAAATGCGTAACACTTTTGTAATATTTCCGCATGGAAATTATGGTAAATGGCTACGTTTAGACTCATCCAACCAAATCCGATACAATAATGTATTATTTAATCTCTTGAATACACTTACCACAATTAATTCATTAATTCAAAATATTTAGTCTAGTGAACTTACCTGGCCACAAATCTACCGCATAGCGGCTAAAAAGTTCTTGACTAAGAAAGAAATTACAAACCCATGTACTATTTAATGCGCACTAATTTTTAATTGAAAATCTACCAAAATTAAAACTGAAGATTGAAAATGATTTTATAGATAAATTTGGATGCGTTTTTGAAAATCATGATTACGCAACCACAGTTTAAACCATGGCAGTCTAAAATTCATTTAATAAATTATTAATCATAAATTAATTCTTCTAATCAAGAAATGAGGCATTTACTTTCGACACACACAAATAAATAAATAAATAAATAATGATAGTATATAAAAAAGGGAATGCGAAGATCTACGTATTTTTCAGTCAGTTAAACAAATAGTCCACTCGGTTTTATTTATGAGGAATAGATTGTTTAATAAAAACTTTCTTCCTCTTTTCTCACTATAAGAAAAACTTTCTTCCTCTTTTCTCACTAACACCTTTCAAACTGATCCCAGAAACAATTTACCAATTAGCACGTATCGAGACCTTTATAATATAAACGAATTCTAAATTAAACTCCTTTTTTGGGGGAGGAGTTATTACTCTGATTCCAAAATTGAGTTGACATTAATTCTTTTTATAAAATTCTGTTATGCTACATATATGAAAACTTCTCACATATTAGCAGAATATAATTTTGTAATTCGCATTCGTGTCAGCTAATCCGAGAGAACAAATCATAAAATGCCACCTGAAAACGTCAAATCACCTGGCGTCAAGAACCAGTCATCATTCCATTAAAAGAATATTTTTTTTACAATTCCAGAAACGTGTCATTAGAAACATCTTTTGTTAACTGAAAGAAAGCTGCAAATTGCCATAAAAATGATCCGTTGGATACATCATTAATTAAATGTGCTTTATAGTAATTAAGGACCTGATTAAAAAGTAATGGGAAAAACCTAAAATATTAAGAAATGCCTTTACCGATCATTTGTTAATCAATAACAGACATTAAATTTGAAACGATAAAATTAAAGACCTCAAGCTTTGTTGAAAGGCACACCTTCAAATTTTCTAGAGGTGAGGTGCATCGAAGGTCGTAACGTATATTTCGAGCAGTAGCAGGAGCTGCTTCGCGATTTTTTCCATTCTTTTTATCCGTCAATTGACAAGACAAGATTTTATATATTAAATATGTGAAAATAAAAAAAATATTCTCTCTGTAAAACACTTTCACCAAAAAAAAAGATTAATAATAATATCGCCATTTAAAAAAAATCGAACACACAGAAATAGGATTAAAAACAATTTATTGCCAATTAATGAAACTGCTTTTTAAATTACAGTCTTACTGATACAAATTCTCGATGTCTTCCCGATTTAAAAAAAAAAAAAAAAAAAACTTCTAGT
>KK116155.1:307860-322319 GCA_000611955.2 Stegodyphus mimosarum
CAGAAAAAAAGGAGTAGTTAATGCAATGAGATATAGATGGCACCACAAACGAAAACCTCATCGAAACGGAAAGAGTTTTACGTATTTTCCGGTAATTTCGGCCATTTACTAAAGTTTTCGAACTAAAATACAGGTGAATTTTAAAACTTTTCAAACTATGAGTTAATGCCTTCCGGATTCACATGGGCTCATTTGGTTTAAAAAATCGCGTTTAAAAAAAACGACTCATTTCTTGCCAAAATGAAAAGCACAAATTATGTAGAAAAAGGTCATCGGGTTGGCATCAACTTCGATTCAATGAGCGCGCTGTTGATTTCGGACCAATGCTTTGTAATCCAAACAGGTTTTTCATAAAAACAGGGTCGCAATCTGTCAACAAAAGAGACGCCACAGCACACGTTTGTTTATGAAGAGGTGGCAACATAAAAGTGGAAAACTGACAGCAGCAGGAAAACCTGATGACTTTATCGCATTGAGAGCTCTCGTCTTTCAAGAATAAGTCGGAAAAAGATGCAGAGCTTCGATTTCATTATGTGAATTTATTTCCAAAACCTTGTTTTCGATTTCCTCTCTCTATGCTTAGATCGGGTTTATATCCAGTAATAATGTTTTTGTTAGGTGCAGGGGAGGGAGGGGGGGATTACATTTCAACAAAAATGATTAACTGGGAAGTATTTAAAAAGGAGATACACAATTTTTAGCATGCTTGAAAATTACATGTGGTACGAATCTTACATTTTTTTAGTCGAATCCTTTCATATTAAAATAATAGAAGGAAAAAGGGGAATAAATCCCCTCAATATTAAAATTTTATAACTGGAGATAAAACACGAAAATTGATTGAAATTCATTTTCTTAACAGTTTGATAATAAATATTTGAGTAAAGTTAACATTTTTTACATTTCCCGGGGCCTTTTGAAATCAAAAAAGTACTGAAGGGACCAGGAAGGATTTTTTAAAATGTTAACATGCACAAAATCTTAAACACGGAGCGTTAAATTCTGTGCAGAAAATTAATGAAACAGTGGTACTCTAGGGTCATCACGAGCTCATTCAGGTCCACTAAAACTGTAACACTGATGTCCCCCTTTTTTTAATAGCATCGTTATTGGGGGTTCAACAGTTTTGAGTTAGAATATTATTTATTGGGGGGTTCAATAGTTTGAGTAGTTTTCATTAACTACTGAAATCAGACATATAAAATAATACCATTTGGGTTACTTTCAGCAACATGGTCGTTGGCTTACTAAAATACTAACAAATCCGCATTATTTTCCGTTTAAAAGCATCGTATATATATATGCCCATTAAAAGCGTCAGTAATAAAAAATATTACATAATAATTCTACACAACGCTTTCTTTTGGGTAAAATATGTATAATAGCAAAGTTGTAAGTTTTCTGCGGTAACATGTGCTCAGGATGTTGGATTCATGTGCTCAGCTTCACTTACAAAATCTCTTCGCATTTGTGTTTCCTTGAGGAAACTCAAGAACAAAACGCCATACTTCAATTTCAAGCCGAGTTTTCAAAGTAAAAACTGCGCCTTATAGTCCGAAAAATACGGTAGTTGATATATTTTAAAGAGAAATGACAACGACATGAAAAAAAATAACTCAAGGAAAAGAAGCACGTCAATAAAGGAAAGCGACTAATCATGAATTAAATTTGGCTAACTAAGCACTTTTTTGAATTTTGGAAAACGAAATAAAACAGACTCGAATATAAACAGTAATAATTCTCGAAATAAAACAGTGCGAATGTAGTTAAAAAAATATGTAAAACAAAGATAACAATGAAATCATAAAAGATTAAAAATCTGTTGTTGAATAAAAAATACGTTAAGAGAATGTAATAGAATTTCGTATATTTATACTTATATTATTTCGCATATTTACCATACCAAATATTTTAATTCACGTATTACTCCTAAAATGCATTCATTTTTAATATTATACTTCTGTTAGAATAAGCATTTTCTGTTCAGATATTTGTTTCAGTTAAAGAATTGGTATGACCATAAGGAAAAATAATGGCATTTGTTAAGGAATTAATACGGTGGTAATATTTTACCAAATTTTAATCAATTCAATTTTTTAATCGAATTCTTCGTATCAGAAAAGAAAAGAAAGGAAAAACAAATTCTTCATAAAATTAAATTTTTTATAACTGGTTTTATTTATCTTGATTACAGCACAAGAAGTGGAACAATTCAAAATGAAAGCCAGAATGAAAACCATTATAGAACACGAGGTCGGACTAAAATATTTAAGTTATCGTTAGAACTCATGTATCGGATAATAATTAGTTCTAGTTCAAAATTATAGGAGTGACTTAATTTGTTTTACCAAAAATTTGTTGAAAAAATAATTAGGCTTCAGTTTTCATGCGTTGTTTTTCAACAATAAAAGGCAAAAGCCTACGTTCAGCGTATTTCGTGGTAGGAAATCGAAATACTGAGTTACCGAAACAAAGCGCATAAAGAAAAATTAGTTCATTTTATACAAATTTTGGAATTCGAAACTGATAAATTATTACTTGCTGCTGATATAATAAACGCAGCTAAAAAGAAAGAAGTAATACTGAAAACATTTTATTTTCTTATAAGAAACGATTTTGACTATTCATTACGATAATCCTCCCCTCAAGAGAAAAAAAAAAAAAAAAACTCATGAAAGATACAGATTTTTTTTAAAACGCTTATTTATCACTAATATGAAGAATAAACAGCTTTTTTTTATATTAAAGAAATTAATTTTAATTCCTTTTCCCCTTCTTGTCTTCAACCACTTACATAGATCTTCCTAAATGTCCTTATCCGAGATTCTTTTTTTAAAAATTATTGAACTGAAAAGTAAATAAGAACTTAAAAATACGGCAAAACCATTTACTCGAAAATAAAGCAGTTTGAAGTTTTAATAAAAGCAATATGAATTTTCTAGAGCACTTTTGCCAAAGTTTAACCTAACACAAATGCAATCATATTCTGCGAAAATCTTTATAGTCAGTTATGCAAGTAAATCTCCTTAAGTAGCCAAAAGCAAATCAACTTTTTCAGTATCTTAGAAACCAGCATGAAAATGACTTAAAGGTATTCAAAAGTCCTCAGCACACTTCACCAAACAATAAAATTCCTTTACTGACAAAAGAAAAATCCAACAATAATTTATACTGAAAACAGTTCTGACTTCCATAGCGATAGGAGGTGGGGCATGTCTTTCTTGTTGTGTGGGGCCTACGCATTGTCTGATGAACATAAACAGGACTTGTCCCCGTCATTGATCCGTCCCAGCTGGTGCCTGAAACGGCGATAAAACACCTGCATTCACTCTCCAGGAAGACAATGGCACCAGTCGAATGAAATCTTCGAACTCGTATGACTCTTATTGAGAGAACACATACTGGCTGTTGAACACTCGACTCCTGTACTCATTCAGCCCTCTTAACATCTCCTTTGGTATATGGATGAAATAGCCTATGTAGTAATAAAAATGCTGCCACCACCATGCGCATTATCTCGATATTCTACTCTGACAAATTTTAAACTTTACATCGACTTATATTAATACTCTATTTACGTGTTAATGTTTCTTGGGGAAGAAATCTCCCACTTCGGGGAAGGGAAAAAAAACTCACCCGCTACTAGAGAGAGCTTCACACTTTAAAAAAGCTGACGATAATGTCATTTTACTTACATCATGAAATCTTATCTTCATTATCAGCCCCCTGAAGGCTGCCGATTTCTATCCCTTGATTGAAATTTTCGTGAGCATAACTTACATACTGTTGGCAAACACGCACTTTTCTGCATTCACTAGTGATACATGTAGGCAATCCAAATTTCTCTTGCGGATTTTTTCCTCGGAATATCCATTTTGAAATCCTTCAGTAATATATCACTGAAGTATTTCAGAATAGCATTTCGCGATAGCACCTGAGCTTCGCGACGGGATTAAAGTACTATTGGGTTGGCAAGAAAGTAACTTCGGTTTGCACATACAGATAGCGGTATGTTCGTTTTCTTATTCTTCTGTAGTCTTATAATTATTTTTCTTCTGAGATTTAGCAACTGACAGGTTACTATAGAAACAAATTCCGTGTACTTTTATTTGTAACTGTTAGTTTTACGGTCAATTTTAAAATGGAGTGCAAAAGTATTTTCAATATATTTTACTCCCCCCCCCTCCATGAACTCGTGAAAACGGCTGAGGCTCACAAAAAGATATGTGAAGTTTATGATGTTGGACTGCTTAACAGAACGCATGTGTCAGAATGGGTTTAAAAAATTTCGTTCAGGAGATTTTTCACTTGAAGATGACCAACGTTCCGGTCGATCTTCTGAAGTTGATGACAAAATTTAACCCACAATTTAATCCAATCGTCATATAACTGCGCCAGAGACTGCAAAAGGATTGAATGCATCACAGACAATAATTGAAAATCACGTAAGATGTTTTGGACTTGTTCAATTGCTCCGCATTCATTTAATGTATGCGATACGCATTTCAAACATTATACCGACCCTTTTTTGAAACGAATTATCACTGGTGATGTGGTGGTCTAAGCATGATGAATCCGCACAAATCATACCGAAATTTTAATTTCACCAGAAAAGGATCATGCTCCCAGTTTGGTGAGATTACAAAGGTATTACGTATTTTGAGTTGTTTCCAAGTAACCAAAGGATCAACTCAGACGTTTATTGTCAAAAACTTATGAAACTGGAGGAAGCACTCAAAAAAAAAAAAAAGGCCAGAAATTGGCAAATCGCAAAGGACATGCTTTGTTGCACCATGATAATGCGAGGCCTCACACATTTTTAGCAACACGTACGAAATTATTAGAGCTTGTACAAAACTTTTTAAATGGTAAAAATTGCAATATTTTTTGCTCATAAAAGCCAGAAGTTCTATGAGCACGGAATCATGAAGTTACCACGAAGACCGCAAAAGATTATCGAACAAAATGGAAAATATATGACTGATGACTTTTTTTTAATAGAAAAAACTGAGTTTTAGTTCACATTAAAAAACCGAAATTCTATATTTGGTATTTTTTTATTCAATATTGAGTTTCTTGCCAACACATTATTTAAGTGACAAATATTTTAAATTCATATAAAAAATCTCAAAATCGCATCAGTATTTTTAAATATCCATGTCATGATGTGCGATTCGGTACTTTTCAGAAATTGAATACGTCATGGTAATATTTTCACCAAAAAAATGTTTTCCCCTCTCCCGCGGTAGACATAGTCACTCGATTGACTCGAAAGGAATGATTCGAGATCCTAAACGCAGAAAACGTAAGGCTAATACGCTGGACGAAGTAAAATTCCACAGAAAGAACTTCACTTCTTCATGTCAATTACGTTAGATTTATATCTACAGTTTGAAGATTAATGATGGATTTACAATTTGAGATACTAAACAGTAGGTACATGATTTTTCTCCTGGAGTTTCACACAATGCTAAAGGTCTTTCTAGGGTTCTTCCTGGACATAAAAATCTGAAAAGCGTTGAAATACTGCAATTCTCTCCCTGTCTCTGTAAGGGAAGAAGAAATGGGACGTCCTAGTGTCGTTCGTGCCGAAATATGGCAGAGTTTGTGTGAAGATCCAAGCTATGAGTGATGCTCTTCTCTTCGTAAGAGTTGGGGGCCACAGAGGAAGTCGGTAGGTGACAACAGACAAAAATATTCTGGATCTCGCAGCCCGTAAATCTGCCTCCTCCCCACTTAAAAAGTGGGCCAAGAAAATCTTCCCCAGCCACCACAATAAACATATCACCCGTTGTAAAATACTTCCTTCAACGCGAGTACTTATTTTAACGAGACGTGAAACAATAGACAGGAAAAGAAATTTTTACCCCGAAACATCTGTTTGTTTATGCAGAGGGAATATTTTAAGAAATCGAAATGCTGGGCGGGGGCCAATATACTATCCACTGATCCGATCAAAGAGAATTGACAAATATTGTAAAAACTGCAATGCACAGTGTGTGGAGGTATGACACGCAAGTAGTACTTGACATTATGGCCCATTATTAACAGTACAGATACTGATACTTCATTTTGTCATTCAATCCTTCATATGAAAGTTGTCTGCGCTTTTCTTTGATTCGATTTACCTTCGTGCAATATACGGCTTGATGTCCCTCGAGATTATTAGCCAATCGTATGTTTCACATAATTTTTAAAGCCGCAATAATATTTTAAAATATAAATGGCTCATAAAGCAGTTATCATATATACAATGTTTGGAATAACTAAATTTGTAAAACAATTTTTCGACCGGATTAATGAATAAAAGAAAAATACACTCCTTCCCCCCAACCGTATACAAGAAATTTTATACTGTGCATTTTCTATCAATCATATACTTTATTTTGTTATCATCATCATCAAGGGCATGGAAATTAGCAGTAAAGCCACTCTTCGCGTACCTCATCACTCTCTAACCAAAAAGTGGAAAAGCTGTGCAAAATGTTGGTTCTTTCATATCTTGCAGTGTAATAGTAGCTTTAGATATCTAATCTTTTCGGACAAGTAACTGCTTAGGACCCTATATATCTCCAAAAGTATAATGCATGTCTTCTCTACCTTTTGAAGAACAGCAGGTTGCCCTTTTCTCAGCTAATCTAATTACCAGTATCGAGACCATATTATTCAAAATATGATACACCTTTAAAATTAAGCAAAAATGTAACTTGTTTGGTGTAGATTTTGAACAAAATTCTACCGATTTCGAAGACGATCAGGCATATTCAAGAGGGGGGGGGTAATCATTTCAAGAATACAATAATAATAAGAAGTACTTAAAAATAAGCTAGAAAAGGTAAATAATTCGATGTTGTTGCAGTGGGAATCCAAATTATTCAGTCATATCAACGATTTTTTGCTCTTCAGTAAAATCGCGCTATGTTTGATCGGATTCTCAATCGAAAAAGTTTTATTCAAAATCTAGGTCAATTGTTGCCCAATTTTAAATTTTACACTAGCTTGTTTCTTTTCCATTTAAACAGGAGGAAGAAATATGGCAAATTTTACAACCCTTCTTATATATATGGCAACAGAATGGTTTCCCCACGCCAATAACAAAAGCGTAAAAGTTACATCAAAATATTGGTTGTCCAAAAATCATCTAAGCTTGAGCAGTTTACAGTTCTGAAGATTCTTCGGACTGGCGTTTCGAATTGCCTTAACACTTTTTTAAACGGTTTGAATGCCTGATGAAGTTGCACTACTTGCCACAAAGCCGCATTTAAAGTTCCGAAAAGAATATGTATTAACATCGGTGGTTGAATTAAAGTTCTAGGTTTGTTATAATAACTATGCCATTCATTTGAAAGGAGTTTGGAAATAATGATGTATGAATGATAACGTATGTTTTTAGAGAAAAAATTAAAAAGCTCATATTATCCCAATCATTTATGAAATTCAACAATTTTTACTAAGTAAATCTTTCTTTTAATGAAAAAAGTTTTAAATTTTTCGTTCGTAAAACTAAAAGCTGTATCTAGTATTTAAACAAAATTCTCGGATATTGTATTATGAAACAGAGTCTAATATAATTCGTTAGTTAATTACACGTTGATATTTAAATAAACTTTATTACACTACGAAACAACATTTCTAATGTTATATAAATGAAAAAATATACACGGATTCCTCAAAACATTAAACCCCCCTCTCCTATTACCATGTTGTTTCTCTAGCACGCAGAACAACTAGATTCTATCGTGATATGGATTCTGCAAGTCTTTGGTGAGTGTCCCCAGGAAGACTATACCAGATTTTCAAGCATCTCTTATATCAAGAGAGGGTGGTTAGTAAGGTCTGAGCTGATGCTCTATGACATTCCAAATGTGCTCAGTATTAGGATTATTGTTATCAGTTATCATTTTGCCAGGAGGTCAGCTAAAATTCATCAACATATTTCCCAAATCATGCATCATAAATCCGGCAGAAAAGCCACAAACCGTAAAAGGTAACTAACTAATCAGCAATGATATTCACATTGTCCGCAGTTATCCTGATGTTATATCAGATGATTTCCATTATTAAATCATGTGACAGAACAGTCCTGGTATGATTACAACAATCAAGGTTGCTCATAAAAACGCCCCTTAAGCATTATACCTGCTTTTAAGGAACGTAAAACGGCCTTTTACGCCCCACTGTACATGTGTGGATCAACTGTTCGCCTGAAGGATGGCGTACGGCGTACCCTCATACGGCCATGGATGTAATGGGGAAAAAAAAAAATCTGATGTATCCACCACATGACTTCCTTGTACGGAATATTAAACTATACGCATTTTGTATTTCATTTAAACTTATCTAATTGAATTAAATCTACTACTTCGTCGATAGGGCATAAACCACAATAGAATAAATGCTCTCTTTAAAATTCACTTATTTGTTTACGATAGCGACACGCTGGCGCTAGGTTCACTTAACAGCGTTACATCTCATTCATTTTATAACTCAGAATGCACAAAAATTATGTATATCATTTGAAGAATTATCTAATCGTTGCCACATATTCTATTCAAATACAATAATAAATCTAAAACTATGTGTTAAAAAAAAAACTTTTCACTGACGATTCAGTATTTCTCATTCAATTAATTCAGTTCTCACTTTGCCACAAGGCAAAAATACATAAAAATTCAAAATATCTGCATTAAAAATTACGAAGTAAATCTTAAACACTTGTTTCCTCGAATAAATTCCAGACCGGATTACATGTGATTTAATTCGCAATAATAAAAGAAGGCGTTATCTTTGTTATTGCGAAGCTTAGTTTCTCTAGATTGGTAACAAATTCATTATTCTGCTAAGTTTCAAATGTAAACAAATATGGCTGATATGCTAATAATAATTAGTCTTAGCCGCACTTTTAAATTGTTGATAATTCTACAAATATTGATCATGCAGATTTACTAAAGGCATAAAAACCATAACCCGAAGATAAGAACAACACCATTCAATCATTTTTAAAGCAAAAAATACACAGTTTACAAACATATAAGAATAAAAAAACTGAGCTGAGTAACAAAGTGGATATATATATATACATATATTTATATAATTTTGGTGCGGCCGATTGCAACCAAGATAAGAGGTGCTCATCTACATGCCATAGCAGTCCTACATACAAAATTTCAGCGTTCTGAGGCTACTCATTTTTGAGTTATGCGACATACATACGTATGTACGTTTAAATCAGTTTTACAATTTTTTGGGGAAAAAAAAGAGTCCTTTCGTACAGATATTACGCAAAAACATCGTTAAATTGCATTCGATAGCTGTGAAAATGGATATTTTCGTTGAAATATGATACCCGAAATTTTTTCGCGATTACAATACTTCTTTTTTTACTTCGTACAAGGAAGTACAAATCTCTTCAGAATCCATTTTAAATCAGTTTAATATTTTTTTGGGTGGGAAAAGAGTCCTTTATTCTGTCCCTACGTACGGATGTTACGCAAACACATCGTTAAATTGCATTCGATAGCGGTCAAAATGGATATTTTCATTGAAATATGATGATACCCGAAATTTTTCGCGATTACAATACTTCCTTTCTACTTCGTACAAGGAAGTAAAAAAGTGAATTATTTGATTAGGGAACTCTTTTTCATTGTTGTATGGTCCAGTCATGATGTTCTCGAGCCCATTGTAGTTGCAAACGTTAAGAAACTGGGTTACCAAGCGGCACGGTCTTCGATGTCCATATTCGTTGAATAGGCATGGAATGTCCCAATGCTTCGCACTTTGTTACAGTTTCCAAATTTTCATAGGTATTAATAAGGGCAGCGTAGGAATATCCGATGAGTACAGCCGTTTTAGAGGTACTCGTTCCTAGTCTTCGGGTCATCGAAATCTGACCTTCATCAGTAACCTTCCCCACAACACGCATTCATAACAGACAATGACGTTTTAATATTCCACCCTTTCACGTGCCATCTCTGTCATATCAGTGAACGCATTCTCACAGTGTTAAGAAACAAAAATTTCGATCATTTTGACAGCAATTTCATAAGAAGTTCAAAATTTTTTAGTTTTTTAAATATTATGACAGAGGAAATTGAGGGAAAAAAACTGTTCATTGAGCACAGAAATTTTACACCTTAGAAGAATCTTTTGGTTTTCGTCGTTAGGAAAACAAACATTGAATAAAATTAACTCGGCCGTTTCCATCAAAATCTACACTGTAAAAACGGAGAAAAATTATCTTCTATTTGACATCGATTTCAAAACAAGCAGTTCAGTGCATTTAGAAGTAATGAAATAACTCGATCATTCTACTCCAACACCAAAGTACTGAATATTACTTAGGATTAAATTAATATAATTTCACTCGCACTATGAGATCAGCCAGGTGTCAAACTTAGCCAGCGACAAGGAATCGGAGAGAAGGAAGTCGGAAAGACTGGGCTCTGAAGTTTCGCCGTAATTCAAGGACGCAAGCTTTGCTTAAAAAAAAATCAGATTATTTATCAAAATAAAGCAAAATTATTACTGGTGATCGATATTTATTTTGCTTTGAAACACCTAATCGAAAATAAAATATCTTCTAATAAATTTGTTATACTTAATTCACAAGAATGTAATAAAGGATGTACTAAAAAAAGTGCCAGGAAAAGTTATGTAATTCAGTAGTTGGAGCAAGAAGCATCGAGTCACTTCATTCCTCTAAAGGTAATTAATGTGCCACCGGGGGGAGAAATGGAGGAAATTTTTATTTATACTCCAGTTTTAATATGATTATTTCTTCTCTTGTCTTTCGATTTCTATAATTTCACAGCGAGTGTTGTGATTCCGAAAAATAAACGAGAAATCGGCTCGTATTCATGTGACACAGGAAAAAAATCACGAAAACGCTGAAGCAACCAGCCCATTCACCAGGAATCGAACCCGGGTCATACTGTCAACATTCAGCGGTCTTATACTCGTACATCCAGCTCCACTTGGCAGAGAAACGATGCACTTGATAATATTCAAAATCCAATTTCTCATAAATTTATAAATTCAAAGTACTAATGCATTTTTATGTGTTTAGTCGCTACCTAGTCATTTGACATTTTACCAAACAAAAGATTTAGAGTTAACTAGAAATCCCAGAGAGGAAATTCCTAAAGGCCAGGCGTGGAAAAGCACTTTGCATAAATTCGGGGGGACCTCCAGCGGCGCAATGCCATTCCTTGAAGCGATCGGGCTACGTGCCAGAACATCCGTTGTACTATCATCATCCGCGTCGGTTTATTGCGGTTCACATACTCATTCAGTTTTAGAATTTAAACCCTCTCTGTCTTTGCACTTTTGAAAATTTTCACACCATTCTTTGGGTTTATAAATCAACCAAACACAAGTTTGTATGTTTAATAAAAAACACACCTTCAAGTCCGATTCGAAGGTTCATTTCAGCGAACAGTAGCAACAGAGCAGAAAAAAGCCGATCCTCTTTTATCTGTCGACAAGCTGCTCAACGCGAATGTAGGTTTTATAGACTATGTAAATATAAACTTCACTTTTTAAACGACTGTTATGGTTTTTTTTAATTGTCCTTCACATTACCATCATTCAATAGCAAAGAAGAAAATAATAAATAAACGAAAAATTTTACAAGCACAAGGTTAGAGGGGAGACTTCTACATTTTTTTTAAACTACTTGCTTTCTTACATAACATTCTTCAAATTCAGTTTTTCAGTGCCTCGAAGACAGGTTTTATTGCTTTTATTACATGACTTTCGCCAGAAAGGCTGCCACTTCAATACCGAGAAAAGCTTCGTGAGCAAGCGACGCACAGATAAAGTGCACAGCCATGTTATGAAAATTTACATTCTTTTTCTTTATTACGTAAGACCTAAGTCTCTATGTATCATTGGTTTTTTGGTGAAATAATATCATATCAAGTTTTTTTTCTTCTGCACTGTTTGTACAATTCGATACAAAGATATCATTTTATCTTTTATCTCTAGAATTCTTCAGCTGCCAAATTGACATTATTTCTTTTATTATTTTTAATAACATTTTTCATTCTTTTAAATCAGAAGAATCAATTTTATTCACTGAATAACTGAAGTCGCTATCAGAAAATAAAACATATTTCCTATACATGAACAGTACTGCCGATTAATTTATTCTTAATCAAAAGAAAATCTACTGGAGTAGATAGCAGTTTTATAGCATTATGTATCCATGCAGCAATTCATGTATTAATTACGGATAGCATTAGTTTACTACGGTAAAGCAAATCACGGCCTGAGGTGTGCCTCCTTAAAGGACTTTCTAAGGGCAACTGGCTCATACGTGCGTTACACATTGGGAAAACTACGAAAACGCACGTGCAGCCAGCCCGTTCTCCCGGATTAGAACCCTGATCAGAACTATCTGTGTTTTTACCGCTCGGCCGCTGGTGGGCCGGACAGCAATACGAACAGACTCATCAACTGTAAAAGATTAACTATCCAAAATCATACAAAATATTTAATCTTCAAAGAGAAGACGAAACTAAAATCAAAGTCTAAAGCGAACGTTAGGTATATCTTGGAACGTCATACTTCAGAGCAGTGTTAATCAATTGCATACCTGCTTTTTCAAGTAGATCAGTTTAGGACAAAACACCTGCATAACTATACAATCTCTTCCTTCGTGTTATTAAAAACACGATTAACATACTTCAAAATGAATCTATGCTCCGTTGAATGGTAATCAGAATACAAAAAGTATTATTAAATGCATTTCGGGAGATTAGCGCTCTTCTTCTCTCCATCTTATAAATAGTTAGAATTCATTTGTACAATTGGAGAGCTTTAAGTACCTTATAATGATACTGAATAGCACACTGAGCAATTTACTCTGAGAAAACTGGAAGCATCTGTCATGAATTCAGTATTATCAATATAAGGGACCTATTTCGGCGAACATACGAAAGAAATCTAAATAATCAACTGAAGAATTTTGACCCAAAGGAAAAATTAAACGCATCTTCGAAACACTGGCAAAGAATTACTGCCGAGGAATTTCTAATTTCATCTTTTTAGGTCTATGACTCATATTTATTGATTATAAATTTAAGGTTCTCGCCTTATCTAGGGAATGCACAATAAAATACCACAGCAAATGAGACTGATTAAATCCTCATGAATTTAGATACGAGGTAGAGATTTTAACAGTTTTGGTTCTCCCTCTATCTTCAGACTAAATGGTGTTTTCAAAGCTGAAGTTTCCTTCAACTTTACCATCAAGTAAACCTGTCGCGATGCTCACAAGGGAAGTTTGTGGAAGGGGAAGACGGACCCTCTTGGACACGCTGAATTAGGGGAAGCATTTGGCGTAGCATTGGTGGTGCGAGAACCCCCGGAATGTTCATGTACCGTGACATGCTGCTCCCACAGACTGGCACATGCTAGCTGCAGGTGACTCACCACCCTGTCACCCAGGACTTAAAGACAGTCCTGCTCTAACTTTAAAAGCACGGCTGTGGCAAGAAAAACACAAAGCCGACTTGCTGTCATTAAGCATGCCAAGCCAACAGCTGTTAGCTAATAATTACTAAACTGGTAGTTAAAATAATATAGGTTGTTTCACAATGCTTTCAGTTTAATGAGAAATTAGTTTAAAATATCCGGTAGTTTCATTTTAAATTTGTTACACACCGTTAATGATATAATAGTCCAAAGAAGGAATCTTTGCTCTGCTATTTTTCTGTGGAAAGTTGAGTTTCTGCACAAGTAATTGATGTTAAATAAGGAAACAGACATTTTCAAAAGAATACTAATGCCTAATTATTTCAAATGAACAGCAACATTTTTCATGCATTCAGAAAAGTTGATTTAGTGCTTCAAATATGTT
Source organism: Stegodyphus mimosarum (assembly GCA_000611955.2). Classification (NCBI taxonomy): domain Eukaryota; kingdom Metazoa; phylum Arthropoda; class Arachnida; order Araneae; family Eresidae; genus Stegodyphus; species Stegodyphus mimosarum. Next base: position 321,725 of record KK116155.1, read on the forward strand.
AAATTGCGTTAAACTAGCCTTAAATTTTGGTATTCACTAACTTTGAAAATAAAACCAATAACACGACGCAGTTAAAATTCTCTTCACATACCATCCAAACAATCTAAATAAAATACATAAATAAATAAAAATAACTTGTTACTTCCTTGACGAAGTAAAGGAAGTTCTGTGATCGAGAAAAATGTCTGGTATCATGTTTCCAAAATAAAAATAATTATAAATAAATAAAATTATAAGATCAGCAGCAATTAAAATGGGATGAATTACAGTGAAAGTAACATAAAGAAAGCACATATAGCGTTTTCCATTGATGGAGATCGAAAAACAAGATGCATAAAATATTTAATGTGATTTTTCTAAGCTTTTGGCATCATGTATTCAATTATAAATACTGACATGATAATTTATTTTTCGTGTTAGTATTATGAACCGATTTTAGGTAAAAAATTATGAATTCTGCTTTCCTGAATATATTTTATTCACAGAACTCGTTTATTCTTATTTAAGGACAAATCCCATTCGGAATGACACTACGAATTTGCAAAAGTAAAAAAGGTATGAAGTTTTTTTAAGCAATCCCCCCCCCCCACAATCA
>KK116155.1:330518-345903 GCA_000611955.2 Stegodyphus mimosarum
TTCTGAGCTTGACAATGCCAAGCTCCTCATGAATTGTGTTATTAAGAATGTACCATGGTGCACCCGTAATCTGCCTCAGAACACTTCTGGGCATTTAGCAACTTTTTCCTGTAAGATTTACATGAGTATCAACCGGACATTTACATGAATCCCAGACCGGACAAGCATAAACACAGCATGGACCGCAAGATGAACTTATAAATGAGTAACTTGTTATCAACAGACATAACGCTGTTTCGGGCACTTAGGGAGTACAGCCTAGCTTTAAGTACCGAAACTTCTGGATAATAGAACGTATGTGTGGGTACCATGTGAGAGCATTTGTGAGGATCACCCCAAGATCAGGGACTTGCTTAGCCCAGGGGCAAGTTTCTACATAGAACTGCAGATGCTGATTCTGACCGTCTTCCTGGTAAACAATATTGCAAAACGTCTATAAACATTTATTTTAATTTTCCATTTCTGTAGCCAAGCTTCTAATACATGAATGTGATTTTGGAGGTATTGTATGACTGGACTAAGAAATAGATTCCGAGCAAGGATCGCTATATCACCAGCGTACATTGCAAGTATAGTGCTGTGTGTGTGAGGAACGTTGTTCACATAAATAATTGGAGAGAGTGGGGCCCAGTAAAGATCCTTGTGGAACACCAGCTGAAATGGCACAGTGGGAAGAGTATGTGTTAGAGACATGAACAATAAAGTAACCTGCCAAATAGGATTTAATTATGCATGTAATGTAATCTGGGAAGCCGAGACTGTGAACCTTGCATGTGAGTGCATTCATAAAATCTATATCTGCACATTTCATTCTAAGCTTTGCATAGAACTATATTTGTATATCCACACTGAATTTCAAAATGTCAAAATAAAATTCAGACATTTTATTCAAATAAAGTAAACGGCGCTAAAACTTTTAACTTCCTGAAAAATTTAAAAGGAAAAGTATCTAGGGTCTAAGAAATCTCACGCGTTCAAAGAATTAGATATAATAGCGAGATCAATTTCTTCAAAACACTTCTTCAAGTCTTCTGAGAATGACAAAAGTTCAACAGAAATCTTAACAACAACAACAAAAAGTTTTTTAGAAACTATCAACAAATTACTCATTAACGTAATGGGCCACATTTGCGTTTACAGAGCTACTGCATTTGCTGAAAACATTTCAAATCGCTCAGTAAATTAGAGAAGCTGTACTGTACATTTCACAATGTACTTTCTCTGTAACATGTATAAAATATATGGCATTTAACTTAATCATCAAAAGACTACTTAGTGAAACGGTGGAAAAAATACTACTGTAGTGAATACTGTATAATATAACGTTCGATTTAAGAGAACGAAGCAATAATTAAAGTAACTATTTCTAGCAAAGTGCACTAAATTGGCCAGTGCTAGAAATTTTCGCCCAATGCAATCTACTGTGGGTCCTAAATCCTGCTGCTCAGTGCTGCTTCTCAATTCTAAAAATTTTGCTATCTCTAAATTCTGCTGTTCAGTATTCCTCTAAATTCTAAAAATCATTATCCGATAAGTAGAAAGATCAGATTACGAGAAATGCCACATACACAATTCACTTTCACTTTTCAAAGCCGAGTAGGGAACACGAACACTGGACAACGTAACACTGCTTGCAGTAATGAGAACTCGTAAGTTGTCAACGATTTGAAAACGAAAGGAGCAAGATTTGGAACAGAAGGAAGAGGATGACAGTAATCCTATGAACATTTTACCATCATCGGTATCCATCATATCAACATGCTTACAGTTCTTTGCCCTTCCTAGCCTCATGTCGAAAATCGAAATCTGATTTTTGGTTGATACAGGATGCTCTGATTGTAAAAGTGCTCCGCGACGTTTCCTTCGCCCCCCGTACAGTTATTTACAAGTAATTTGAACACCTTTAAAAACTTCCTTTAAATCCCTAAGCCATCCGTATTTTTTTTTCCCCTCCTTGTACCATCATCTTGCCTACACACACGAGATGGTGAGAGGAGACGGAAGTAACTCCCATCTTTTTCTGCCCGATTCCTTTTTCTTACTCATTCGTTTTTTAAACTCTTCATTTTCAAGACCGCTGTCTCATCTCATGTTTAATTCATTCAAGTAACTGAACCCTTTCGAATTTGCGAGTGTTGGCTTGCTCCGCCGCGGGCCACCATAAAATGCTAAGCTCATACGTTACTTTCCAATTAACACTAAAAAATATACTATAATTCAAAAATCTTGCAAGAGGATTATTTATCCGTACGATATACATATTACATACTATCGTATTCACTTGAAAGTAAAACCCACTTTTTAGTTTAATTTTTGTTGTAAAATTTGGGAAGGTTTTATAATCGGCTATTTTAATATACGAAATTGCTAAGTGAAAGAATGAATTTCATATATTATATAGAATAATTATATTGTTTAAATACTAAATAAATCGCACAGTTAATTACCATATGGATAAACTGTATAACTACCGATAATTATAATAGCCACATCTAGTTCAACGATTACGCTATAATACCTGCAGCCACTATACTGGTTATTGGCATGCCTGAAAACAAATAAGTAATTCCCATTCATTTTCCTTTCTACACCACAGTAAAATATTGTATTAAATTAGGTAGTCTGTCTTTCATTCTAATGAGAAAAAATGTATTTTGATCAGAACCACTTTTTCATTAAATATTCACCTACATTTTTACCTCTTAAAATTTTTCCTAAAATGTAAGGATAGTCTTACATTCAAGCAAAAATGCTATTTGTTTTCTTGTATTGTTATGTAGGCTGTTTATTTAAAGATACTGTAAATAAAATTTAAAAGCAGAGAGTACAAAAGAAAAGTTACAATTATTTGAAAAATATTTTTTAAGCTTTTAAAACTGAACGTTTTGTTTTACCGCAAAAACTCCCAATAATATTCACATCATCGTACAGTTCATAATCAGTAAAAAACAAAAAGGGGAGGAGGACAAGAAAGAAAAAAATTCGTTAAGGAAATTATGACTCGTGGATTAGTAGAAAAATTAAATCGTAATTACAGACATCTCCACAAAGACGGCGTGGAGGTCTGATGCAGGAGTGCAATGGGGAGCAAGCATGAACCTCTCATTCCTCCATAGGGTAGACAAAAGGACAGCATTGCATTCCTAACCCGGGGCACAGCAAGAATGAGGCAAGCTGAAAACATCAGTGTGAAGACTGATGTGTGCGTGTATGGGCAGAAGCGAAGTACACTGCGGAAATTTCTCAACTCTGGGAGAATGGGACTGATGAAAGCGGGCCAAAAATTTAATCTGAGAGAAATTTCAGCTAAATTATTCCTGTTTCCGCAATTGTCCAAAGCTTTCTTGCTTTCGTGCAATTATTATTCTTAATTGTATCTCCTTCCTACAGGGGCTACATAGGGGGATTCAATGGCGCGGCAATGACCATTCGCGAAATAAGAGGAAAATCACAAACTTTAGATGAAGAAAATAATTTTTAAGAAAAATAGACGAAAAATACCTGAGAAAATTTGTATAAATAAAGACGATGCTTTATTTAAAAGGGAACAGAGAGAATGAGATTCTGCGATGATTTGACCAATGGGCTAAAAGCCAAAAGATTCAAAATATCGCTTCCATTCTCATATGCCTAAAGGTGAGTGTAATAAAATCGTTCAAAACAAATATTCGTTATAGAAAGAAATGTAAATCACGGAAAAATACACTTTACAATGCTATCACAGCTTCTAATGTGGCTTATGCCAGCCAAGAAAGTTTTTTCTCCTCTCAGCTAACATGTGAATCTTTGAACGGATTTGCTTTCTTTGCACTCATCAGAATAACCCATACAAATGAAAAGAAATTATTGATAACTTTGTTAATCACCAAGGATAAATTCGTTAGTTTCAAAGATTTAATTCAAGTTATTGTAGAATAATTTTAAATATTTTTCCTTATTTAACCGATGTAACATAGAAGTTCCCAAAGTACGGGCCATAATCTAACAGTGAGTCATGAACACTTTTTTGGCAAGTTGCGAAAGCTTCTGTTTTTTTTTTAATAATTATAATGATTATACACATTTGCTATAATAATTTATAACAATATACATGTAAAATATAAACTATGAAACAAAATTATTACACCTAATTAGAACCATTTGGTAATAAACCTTCAAGTTCATAAATTTTAATTAAACACATCCCCGCCTCAAAGATACACTTTGCACCATTTTCGTCACTGCAGTATGTTACATCACTCTGCTGTAACCTTCTGCCCAATCACCACTCAGGATTAACACAAAGACTTTCCGATTATAATATACGGCAGTGAGTATGCATTAATTTTAAACACGTCTCTCGCTTCGCTTTCCTTCACTTCTGTTTAAATGTAAACTTCGAATGTAGAAACTATGGGGCGCGTTTACCACTCCTAGCATTGTACTAGTTTTAAGCAAACATGTATTTCTGAATTCTTCCTGTGCAAAATATAAATATTTTAACGGTCAAGCCAATTGTAATTTTTTCCCCCTCCAATCATCTGCGCAGCAGTTTTTCTCGACCATGACAAGAATGAATTGGTTTCATTTCAAGCAAAAAATACATCATCACAGGATAAAAATGTTTCTATCTCAAAAGCTCCTTAATCCCTCATTTTTAATTTGGGTATTTTCACTCTCTATTCTAAAAATATTAATAATTTTTCTGGACTGCTTCATTTCTAGATCAGTATATGACTTACATAACGCTGATTGATGTAGCTAATTCGAAACTTGAATTCAAAATTTCGAAAACTGAAACCTTCCTCTAGGTGATTTTTCATACTGGATAACTGCGCACTTTGATTCTATCTCTATTCTCACTAAGACGCTGCCTCGCTTCTCTCTGCCTATCGCAACCGTATCAAATATGTAAATGTTGTTGAATCAGAAATGTAACGTTAAAGTGTCAAGTGAGGCCACTCCCCCTTCCTGTCCTAAGACATCTCAAGTGTGACATTTCAAAATTAATCACCCGCTATCCAATATAACACGTAGCATTGTGGATATTTTTTATCGGAACACAGATCAAAATTTCAGCAAAGTACCAATGCTGTATCTCTCACTGCTTCTAAATGCTACTTGCTTTCCTGCTTTCCTCTTGCTTTTCCAGCACGTGTCATTCGTATCTCTATCTCGTCCATTGTCAGACGTGATAAGTTATATAATACTGTGGCGAGTATATCGCACCCAAAACGATATGTGATTGAAAATATGTATTTCAAGACTGTCCAGCAATAAAAGCCTTGTCTACGACCACGGCTGCAAGTATTTTCTTCTCCGTTATGCATCTCTGGCGCAACCAGCTTTTCACAAGTTAATACAAGAAACGTCATTCTGTATACGCAGTAAAGAGTCTGAAGTTATCTACGGAATATTACATACATAATTATTTCAAATAGTTAAATAAGTTGATAAAATAAGTTGATAAAATTAATAATCTCATATATATAGTTTTGCATACTTTTAGTTAATATAATTATGCAAAACTATATATATAAGATTATTAATTTTATCAACTTATTTAACAATATTTCATCACTTCATAGTTTTCTTCTAAGTTTTCTAATCTTCCAACTTTTTCTTTAAATAGAAAGTACACTCTACGGGCCACTTGCAGTTAGTTACTACAGCAACTACGAATCACAATTAAATGAAATTTATGCCTCTGTTTCAAATACTAAAACGTTTGGGATATATTCGTTCGATAAATTCGATGACAGTGAACCTCTCTAAAACGATTACCAAGCGATTGTGGTCTTCTGTGATAATGTGTATTACAAAGTGCAGTACATTTTTTTTCCTTCTAAATTCAAATAACATCATCCTCCTCCAATATTATTTTTTTCATTTCAATTCCACATGTGTGTCGTTAACAAGCCACTTTCAAGCCACTGACCTATAAAGTTCTAATAATATTAATCTTGCATCACATGGACAATTTTCAAAGCCAACCATCATCGACATATTCCGCGGATATGTGTGCCAGGGATGCTCACATTCTGAGATGAATTCTAATTTCTTCATCCTACCTATACTCGTTCACAATTCCCGAGACTTGTATCTTGTTCCAGACACTGATTTAAGTGGAAATTGAAAACTTTTATTTCCACAGAAGAAGAAAGCTTCTTTAGATTAATTATAACTGTAATTTCAAAATTTCTTTAGGATTCCAGCCAAAAATAGAATTTTTAATTAAACAGAGTTTCTCATATGAGCAGACCCTCATATGTCTGCTTTCATTTATCGGGCAGTAAGTAAAACAGCGCAGGAACAAATATTTGTCTCATGCGAAATGCTGTCAATATCAACATAGACAATAGAGATTTGAGAAAACTTTTGAAAGACTTCTGTCCATAAAGAAAGTTTGGCCACTTTCATTTCTTGGTCGAAAAAGCCAAAATTCGGCTATCTTTAAATTATCAAATAACACAAACATATTATCTGTTATTATTACATATAATAATTCGTTTACAATTCCTTAATCTTTCACACGAGTAGCTTTTTGACCGTATTCTTCAGTACTTTGCTCAGAATTGTATACAGCAGATTATGAAGAACTACGGAAGATTAGTTTTAATATGTCAAGCTTTGATTGTATAATTTTTCTTCTTCATTCTAAAATTCGGAATTTTTTTTAACTAAAGAATTTGACGTGTGTTAGGTTGACATGAATAAAATGTTTCTTCTTAAATGATTTCATCTCCGGTCTTAGGTTGCATACTTGCAGTTTCTGTTCTTTTGTTTACGCAAAACCAATAAACTACATTTTCTTTATTTCTGTTAATAGTGATAACATACATACAGAACTAACGATTTTTTCTGTTTAGTCTCAATAATGCGTAAATCAACCATTCACGAAGAAAAAAAATGAAAATAAGTTAATACGGTAATGAACGAAACTAAATATTTCGAGGAGGAGACTAACTCCAACCTGTCTTCAACCTAACGATATCGAACGGAAACGAGGATACAGCCCAACCCTTCTCAATGTCTAATCATTACATCTCCGAGAGGAAAGTTACAGACGGGGGATAAGCAAACACCCCTATTTCTCGGAAACAGGAAGAACTTTGAAAGCTGCAAAAACCTTTTTTATTAACAACGCAACAGGATTAATTCCGCGAAATAGCAGTACATTCCGAGAGGAAGGAATTTTGAGTAAAATGTCGTATGGCGGAGCTGGGGATTTTGGACAAAATAGCAAGACGTTTTGGACAAAATAGGACATTTTGGACTATGCAAGACATTTTGGACAAAATAGGACTATATCCTGAGAGATGGTATTCTGGGTAAAACGCAAATTTCACTGGCTTGAAAATGGCCAAATGCGCAAAACAGATGACGCTCTTTAATGAATACCAAACAGAAATTTAAAATATATCTTATAAGCACGCTGAATCGTCGTAATAGAAGAATTTATATTCTGCATACCAATTTAATCGTTTTAGCGACGTTAATGAAAATAAGTTATATTCATTTATACATACAGTAGTATCTCAGTTCCACTAATTCGTACTAAAAAACATTCGTAAATGAAAATGTGACTAAAATGATCACACATTTTTTGGGATCAAGGCAATAAATTGTAAAAACCAAAGTCCGCCGTATATAATTAATTATAAAATGTTGCAGCAAAAATTAATCTGATATTTTAACTTTCATGATTTTCTCATCATGTTTTTTTCTTTTAGATGGCATCTTCTACACACTCCCTCTAGTTTTAAATAAAGCAAGTTCTACATTTGAAGCCGAAGGTGAAAGTAGCGAAAATCGTTTCATCCAAGACTTATTATTCATAAGCTGATTAACCTGAATTTCCCCAGGAAAATAATTTCTGGACTGCAGAACTTTTACACTCAGGCAAGGAAATGCAATTTCTAGTGCTAAAAACATGCATGCAGGAGACATGTTGTCCATGCATGACAACAAAGCACAACTCGCCCGCTATGCTGATAACATGACAACTGTAATGAAATCAAGACGGCCTGATCATGAGTTGGCCAAGCTTCAGAAGAAAGTACCTGATATTCAGCACTGGCATAGAGGTGGAAGATAAACATCCAACCGACGAGAAATCCAAAGTACTTCTTATTACAAAATTTAGAAACAGAGGTGTCATTAGGAACGAAATCAAACTCTTATAACTTTTGAAAAGCCAGCGGCTTCTCTTTAAACTAAAAGTGACGACTCTATATGTCGGTTATCCGACAGATTTTTACGTATGCCTCTCTCCTGTCTAGGCCAAAATCAGCCAGAAGAATATTTAAAAAAAAAAAAAAAAAAAAAAAAAAAAAAAACTTTAGGTTTTACAGAATAAAATCCTTCGTATTATCCCGGATGCTTCTTATTAATTAAAAAACAACAGCATACACTCGGTCTTAAAATGGAGCAAGTTAAAGAATTTATCATCAATATTAACGAAAATTTTTTTGAAAGATCAGTAAATAATAATATAGCAAATTTTTGCGAGCATTTTTGCATACACGGTTCTTCAGAAGGATAAGAACACACTAGGACTGCTTACTGAAGAAAAAATTGTTTCTTCACAGTAATATCTCTTGAGAGATTCTGCCTTGGCTTTAATATACAAAGCATAATTTTAACGAACAGGCTGATGGATCATAGTTCATAATTTGTAAATATTTTAATTACTTTATTCAACTTTTACCATTTGTTTCATCTTATGTTTGTGTTACTGCAATTTCAAGCTGACTGGTCCAGCAGCTCCTGACAACCAGCACTCTGAAATTCCAGCATTTATGTATTATTGTAAGAGCAATATTTATCTGTATATAATTGTATACGTCAGTCATTCTTCATTAGTGTCTGAATTTGCTGCATTATAGCAATTAAATTTGCTGAAAGAAGGAGTAGGCTAGGTGCAAAATCCCTATCCCCCGGATTCACCCAAAAGGATAACGTTACTAGTGCTCTAACGCTTTCAAGACATGAACTTGCCCGCCATTTCCAGTGAAAACATCTTCCACAATGCAAAGGGCCGCAGTTTCTTTTTCTCCCTTCAGATCAATCTCCCACAGAGAAATTCACCTTTCGGATTTTTCAGAAGTCAGGCCCTTTACAGGATTTTCTGAGGAACTGGTAAGAGCACAGAAAAATATTTAATAATAGCAAAACATCAAAGTCGAAGGAAACTAAAAATATACACAACACACTTGATCACATGTTTTATGCAAAAGCAAAGAATACTCACCCATTCGTCTGCTTTTTGCATGAGGATTCGGTTTGAAACCTACCACTCTCCGAAGAGCACAGTCCTTGAGTGTTTTCACTAAGGGACGTACTAATGTTCATTTTAGAAGTCAACTTTTTAAGAACGTCGTCCATTGACCGCCGGTTGGCCGTTCTTCCGCCACCACCAGCGTCACTGTGGTGACTGCTACAGGGCGAGGGCACTGTCTCTAAAGTCCTGGAGTGCCCTGGTGAAATAAGTCTTTGTTCCCCCCCACTGACTACAAGTCCACACTCACTGCCACTGTAGCAGCCGGGATCGGAGTCCGAATCGTCCGAATCTCTGATATTTGATTCGCCCTCTGCAGAAACGCTCTGTAGGAGTCTTTGTTTCCTACTCGGATGACAAAATGCAGAGGGTCCACCAGATAAATTACCCTCTGGCCTGCCACCTTCTGCGTCACTGATCACACTGTCCGAATCTGGGTCCGCTAACCTGGATGTGTACGGAGAGCAACTGTCCGAAGCAACGGGAGAGGAGGTCATCTCATCAAGAAATGATTCCTCTTCGTCTTCGTACGGATAATCGTCTTCGAGCTGTAATCGTTCGTTTGAGCTGTGAGAAATTTGTTGCTCTTGTCGGAGGTTCAGTGCAGTTTCTTCGACTTCCTGGATAGGCGGGGTATTAAACGAGTGCTGCGGATCTTTGTCTTGGATATCCAGAGAAGGTCGGTGATGGTGTAGGCCATTTCTTATTTCGTCCAAAGTAAACTTCGTCGGAGGACTTTTCCGTTTAGATGACATCCTCCTATACAAATTAAAAGAAAAAAATAAATATGTATACACGGCAAAGCGAAAGTGTAATAAACTTTTGAAGCGATTCATTAAACATACATAATGATATATTTTATCAAAATAATTTTAATCACGATGCTATGCTTCAAAAATCTATCTTTAGAACCTTCAAACATTAATCAAAGCAACCTACTAATTTTTACATAAAATAATTAAATAAACTTTGGAAGTACCTAGCGAATGCTTTCATAATAGGAAAACAAAAACGAGAAAAAGAAAAACACGATTATCGGTTAATAATTTTTGATGCTAAACGCGATCCATTGTTCTAACAAAAATACAATGTGTATATATATATACATATATATAATAATTTAATGTAAATACTTAATAGTTTAAAAACACATGACTAATGATGGTTTACTTAAATTATGCCACTGTCTATGAAGAGTCTCTGAATTCAAAATATCGATTATAATACATATTAGGAAACTTTGAAAATAACTGTTTATCAGTGGTAGAACTTATGGAGAAGAAAAGTAGAGGATAATCTTAACTTCTTGCTCAAAACATTAACTGCTCTTTAAGATCTCTCCTCTCCCCCTCCAAACTCGCGGGACCTTGAATGTCCTACTGCCGCTGCATTCAAATTTGGGATTTTGCGTCACGAAGTGCATATTCCCTGTTATAACAATAAGTAAAATCATATAAAAAGTCTAGTTATGCATCGGTCATTCACACGAACTTCGGTAAAATCACACAAGGCTATGTCTGAAGTCCCTCTTCAGGACATAATAGCGACTTTCTGCTTTCCAAAAAGAGAACGAAAAGCGGAGAGGTGGGGACAAAAGAACACCGAACACAACAACAGTCAAATACACTTTTTTTTTTCAGGCAACAATGACTTTATCGTTCCAATTTACAATTAAGGGAAAAAAGAATAGCTGTCTTCTAAAGCTCTGTGTCCGGCAAAGAATCTTCAAGAAAAGCAACCATGGAATGTTTAAAGGGACTATGTACATAGTGCAAAAAGATTTATTTTCGAACGACGATAGAATGACTTAGGCAAAGTTTAGCTCTGACTTTTTAGTAACCTCCAGTGATATTTTACGATACTGCGTATATGAATCCATCTACAAAAAGTTCAGAATTTTGCAAAAAATTAAAATTCGATATATTTAGAGATCGGTTCATTCATCCACAATACATTAATCACGGAGCATCCGAATCTATAGAAAACTTTGGTACCACACGGTTGATAATCTTCGTTCAGCGCAACTGCTAGTAAAGAAGCTTAACTACAAGTCTATTATACAGACGTAAAAGAATAGACAAGTTTAATATTTTCCGTTAACCAAGTAAGGAGGAAATGTATAATTTTGCTATCGAAATTCCATCTCTACCGAACGGAACAGCTATGCCCGTTTTATATTAATTAGTTTTTCCGGATTTTCCTAAAGCAAAATAACGTCGAATTTACTTTAAGACAGCTTTCTATAAAAGATACAAGACATACTTTGCGTAAATTTTGGTTTTTTCATCATTAAATAAACAATTTTTTTTTCTTCCAACAATACAAGATCGTTACAAATGAGGATGTTTACACATTTTTAGAACAATTTCGACAAAGAATTAAAAAAAAAAAAGTTTAGGAATAAAAATTTATTATTTGAGATGAGAAATCGTCTGCTTCAAAAACATTGCAAAATGCACAGTATTAAAATTTCTAAGTGCTAAATAAGCAACATTATTAATAAGAAAGGGAAAAACTGTCAGTGATTACTTCTACATGAAAAGAAGACTTAAACGAATACCCGAAAAAGGCGTGTACCGTTTCTAATGTTTATAAAGTTAAATCGTTGGTAAGGACAGAAAATCCGCCGATGCAGAAATCAAGTGCAAAATCTTTAAATGTATTTGTGGAAACAATAAATAAAATAATAAACGAAGATTTACAGGTTAAGAGCTAAAAAATGTCATGTTCACCAGCTACTGATGAGACACGTGGCTCAAAGCTTGTGAAAACCACTTAGCTGGAGATAAATGAAAATAGACTGTGATCCTTGATGAAGCATGGATTTTCTTAAATGACTACCCCTCCCCCCAAAAAAAAAAAATCTATTTTCGCAAATGAAGAGAAATTTTGGTTTAATCAATGAAAAGAAATTTCAGAACATTCAGTTATGATCGTCGGAGGATTCTCTTAAAATGATAAATTAAAAATAAGAAGAGTGGAAAAAAATGTTACTATCAAGAGAAAGTTTTATATCCGATATTTACAAAAGAAATTCCATTCTTTGTCCCAATGACTTTCCAAGAGTCAAACTTCATCAAGACAAAGCAACAAGTAATGCTTCGAAAAGTATCACTGCATAGTTTATTGTGCTTGTGGTCTCTCGAAAAGAGTCTTTAAAGTCTTCTCAGAGCAAACTCGCAAAGATTCATGTATAAGGTATTCGATTCCCGGCGAGGGCATTGCTCATTTTTCATCTCTCCTGCTTTTAAATAACCTAAGATTCTACACATGGACTTTGGAAAGTACTGGAAGAGGAATGGGAATAAATACCCCTGGAATGTGTGTGCGCCTTCACATAATTACAGAAAATTTTTCTTGGTTAATTCACATTGGTAATAGTTAATTAAATGGGTATTAGATTAATATTAAAATTTAAATTAAATTAATCAGTTGAGTTACAAATTAATGTGTAACAAAATGCGAAACTTTGCTATTGTTTTCTTGCATTTTTATAAATAATTACGGATTCATTCTCAATACGATTTATTTAACGTTATTAAATTAAGTCAGACCCCCTAAAATGCTTAAGAGATCAAGGAATTAGCACTTCTGCTCTGAATTCAGTTTTCTAACTTTCAGAAAGCGCCGTGCAAAGAAACGCAATATAGAGGTGACCCCCAGCAATAAATTTACAAAATTAAAACGTAAAAGAAGAGCATTAATTACACTCGGCAGTGAACTTTTGTTTTTCTCACCAGTGGCTGGGATGAACACAATGCGTTTCAAGAGAGCACAATGCAAGGATTGGCACAATAGCTTTATTAGGGGCTGAGAATAGGACCACCTGTTGTTCTTATAAAAAGCACTGGGAAAATCTCTCGAAAAACGATGGAAATACTGGACACATAACAGTAGGTTGGGAGGGAAGGAAAAAAACCCAATTTCGAGTCAAGCAGTAGGAGAAATGTTAAGTGTTCCCGCTTAAGTCTATCGGTTTTGTGCTGCTTCTCCTCCTCCTATCGGAGCTGTTGTTCTGTAAGAAGAGAACAATTAGTTCTTTGATAACAGACAGAAGCGCTCCAGGAACGTCCTGCGCATTGTGTAAACAGTGTTGTTAGAAGTGCATCTACGAACTGCAGTAATACACAGATGGAAAACAGAAAACGGGCCTCACGCAAGAAATGATATACAACGTGTTAAGTGATTCCCAGGAAGTCTGTGTCTTCAGGACATGATTTTACTTTGTTCTGTATCAGACGAATTAAAAGACAATACTTTTAATGGGTTAAAATTTAAAGCAATAATACAGAATTGAAAGCATTTTATAGCTTTGGAGCGGCATTTAAGATAAGGATTCTACGATGGATAAAGGTAGATCTTTGTTGTTCGGTAATGTAAAAGGAAGTAATAAAGTCATCTGCAGCAGTCATCTGTAATTAAGAGATAAAAAAATTACATCTGATACTTGAATAAGACGGGTTTGAAATGCGTGTTACATTTATACGATGGTTTTCTTTTTTCCCCCTTAATAACTGAAGTAAAGAATTTTTTGAGAATTTGTGGAATCTCGAACGCCCCCCCCCCACAAAAGGCGCATGATAAAAATATCATTATATAATTATAAATATTTACTTATGCAAATCTATTAAAAATATTTGCATATTTCATGTCCATATTAGGTATAACATCAACAGTGTCCTTTATCAGATAAAAACCGATGATTCATCCAGCATAAAGCATAACGTGCTAACAGCTTTCATCATTTGAAGAAATCTAAAAAATAAAACCCTTTAAAATATTTTTGTTACTTTACTACTATTATTCATTTTTTAAAATTTTAATTATGTCGCCTTTGTGTCGCCCCCTTGTGGCAGATGCCTTATTTTGCTCATTCTTGGCATCACTCAAACAGAAAGTATGCAAATTTAATACAATGGTATTATAAATGTTTTTCCGTATTGTTTTCTATCATTTTCGCTTTATTTTAAACCTGTAGTATCTAGAATAGACAATATGCAAAAAAATAAGCTGTCATTAAGATTACATGTTATGCAAGAAATCAAGCTTTTGGGGAGAATAAAAAATTAAGACCGAAGTTTCGCAGTAGCGAAGTGTTGTCATACTATTTAATTAACACCAGGCGCCTTTACAGCATTGTTACTGCTCTCTGGGAACACACAGCTAAATACAACAGTCTAATTTATATTAAATTATAAAAAATAGATGTTCTCATGAGAAACATACACACGAATTCTGAATAATAATAATAATTATTATTTAAAAAATACGATGTTCAACCAGGAAGACGTAGACGTTGAGCTATTTTTACGAAAATTCTGAGTGCTGTGATGAATTTACAGGATTTATCAAAGATAAACATAGGTGCAGTCTGAAGCAAGGCTGGCACTTGTGCATTTCCATAAGTATATCAGGTATCGCCGACGCTTGCTAACTACTTCCCCTTCAATTTTGAGGAAGAACACAACCTGGGACGGATCGAGAGTCTCTCATCCCATTTTCTCTACCACCAAAACTCTCCAAAGAATTTCGGCTCGCCATTTTGAGTGCCCACTTGCGCACAGACACTATAGGCATAAAAACATCCATGCTTTCTCCGGTATTCGAATATGGGGCCATTGGTTAGCATCACAAAGCACTATACCGGCTGGGCAGCCAAAGATAATTACAGGTACAGGTTGAAGAGAGACCGGTACCTAGGCCTACTAACTATCGCTAGGCCATGCTAACAGAGAAGTTTCCGCCCCGGATGGAATTCAGAAAGAAGCACACATTGGGGGTGCGGTCCAAGAGTCTCCCACATCCTCTTCCCCTACTTTTAGCGTATCGAGAGGATTTCCGCTCGCCGTGTATTTTTTTGTGTCTCTTTGCTACATAGACAAAGTACGCTTACAAACATCCATGTCTTTCTCCAGGATTTATGCCTTCCCACTGCCTTCGGTACTGCAGTCAGCATCACTAACCACTGTCCAATCTGGACAACAAAGATAATTACAGGTACACGCAGGAAGTAATCTGTAGTACCACAGGTGACTGAGGTATTGCTGAACCTACTTAATTGTTAAGAGTTCCAGCCCCAGTTCTGAGGAAGAACACCCACGGGAACGGTCCAAGGATTTTCTCACA
>KK116155.1:345942-369763 GCA_000611955.2 Stegodyphus mimosarum
TTTCCCCACCAACCTCATGAGAGGACATCCGATTCTCCGCATATTATATTTGCCACCTATGCCGCACGTGCACAAACTTCCATACCTTTTCTAGAATTCGAACCTGGATCCATCGGTACGCCGCAAATTTGATGCTATGGCCAAGAAGGAAAAAGGTATCTAGCATTTTTAAAATGGCACATTTTCCCTTTATTGGTTTGGCCAGTAAATTATTTGCTATTTACAACTACAAAGAGTTTGTTTGATTTATTTTATTTTGGAAAAGCTCTCGAGAGGTATCTGCCTAACGGGAAGGATGCCTTCGTGGAGGACTTTCTAGGAGAAACCGGCTCGTATACAAGTTACACGCGGGGGAAACCACAAAACGCCCAAGCAGCCAGCACGCTGGCCGGGATTCGAACCCCGGACCGAAATACAGTGTTCAGCAACTTTACTGCTCGGCCATTGTTGGGCTCAACTACAATGAGAGATCGATATTATGTACAGTTACTCCAAAAGGTATTCAACCTTCGTTCGATTATTTGAACAATGCGTCATTAAAAAACATTAAACAATGAACTAGAAATTTTATTTGTACAACGTGAAAATCACGGACTGAAGATATTCCTCAGGTACATTTCCCAAGAAATTAAATAAATTAACACTACCATAAAAAAGAAAAACATTCTAAATTTCACAGCATGGGCCAAAGAAGTATTCGACTTTTTTTTTTTAAATAGAAACAAAAACTCTTTAAATTTTTCACTTGATAAGATTTAAATAAAGACTTAACTCTATGATTAAACTCTCTCAAAGTGAAATATTAAACTCGTTTGTTTATAAAGTGATATGTCAATATTTTACATGACTGCCAGTAAATTAGTTTGGCTTACATTAACAGAATAGATAAAACATATGATCGACATGGCACAGAATCGACATGATTAAAATGGACTTTTCGATTATTATAATGACCACAGCCGTGCCTACATATTTTTTCACCTGAGGCAAAGCGGTAAATGTGCGCCCCTGTATACAATGCAAGGTTATTTATTTACCTATTTGGGGGGGGGGATAAATAAATGATGTTTGAAAACATAACATTATACAATATATATGCGTTATTGCATATATATAATCATACATATAGAACAAATTAACTATACTTATGTATATATATATATATTATGCTCATTAAAAGCAACTGTTTCAAGTGAAATTACTATATTAACTCTTACAGTACTATTTACTTATAACTTTGTATACTCTATAAAGTGAAACATATAATGATTAACAATTTTGAAATGGAAAACATTAAAAATGAGCTTTTTGAAAAATGGCAAATAATATACATAAAACATCTGCTCAACAATTTGTGTCAAACTTATAAAGGAGTATTTATAATTTAATTTTTCTTGCTTTTAAAGAAGCAAAATCATCAACAATTTTTTTCAAAATCTATTTGATTACTTAACTCATGTTCTATAGAGAGAATGGCCATGTTTGAAAGGTTTTCTTAGCCTAGTGAAGATAGTTGTAAGAAATAAGAATTTAACTGTGCTTACTAGGCAACGCTAGTTCTATAGAAAATTGTGAAGTGCGGTTTGTTATGAAACGAAAAATATCACATACTTTAATATAAGCTATGGTTTCGTTATATAAAGTTTGCAAAGTTGTTTCAGCACAGTTACGTTATTAATGCATCAAAATCCATTATAATTCTTAATTTAAATTACTAATCCTATGTACATAGCAATATTAATGAAACCTGAGTGTGGTTATTATACTGAAACCATTTCGCATTTCTAAAATTATATGAACATGTTTCCGTCATTGGTTGAAATTCTCTTATGTGCAAAGAATTTTATAGTTCTCTCATTTTCTTTTCTTTTTTTTAAACCTTTAACGCAGTTCCACAAACAGTCTTCTTCGGTATGTTGAGTAAAACAGCAGCGAGTATTTCTTAATTTTTTTTTGCAAGAAGCATATCTTTTAAATATATTTTTATATCGATCCCGTTAGAGTCACCGGAACAAAACTAAATTTTTTAAGATATCTGTTACGTCAAAATCAATTAATTATATTTAGAATTAGCCAGAACAGTTTAAATCTTCCACAAAGTACTCAAAATTTTAAACCCCCTTTTTTAGTTCTCTACAACTGAAAAATTTATTGTTTCAATATAAACAAAAAAATTATTACCTTACCTTATATCTTTACATCGCAGTTGACAAAGAATGAACCAATTTGTTTAATTCTTCAGCATCTGCTTCAGAAATAACTTTTAAGTGAAACAATCCATACAGTTCCCGCGCAATAACAAAGCGAATGCAAGCCAAAAGCTTCAATTCATGCGCCTCGTTTATTGGAAAATTTTAAAAGTTTAAAGAAAAAAAGTGCAATAACTAATAATGTGGTACATTTCATTTTCAATTACAATTGTTTTCAATTGTTTATTCCTAGGATTCTATCCCAGAAGACGTTTATGAAACTGAAAATCTCAGCAGTTACGTCACCGCGTATGTTCCGTTAATGGACTTCGCCGAGTTTGTTAACGAAGTAAAGAGTTCAAGTCAAACTAATGAGAGATGCAAAAAACAACTAATGTCGGTAGTATAATATTTTCTATGAAAGTTTAGTCTATGAAACTCGTTACAAAGTGTAATTAGTTCCTTAAAGGTACTTTCAATAACAAATTTTAATGTTAGAAAATATTATATACTCTACTGTGAAAGCTCACGTCTTTTGAGAATAAATTAATGCTATTAGTTTTTCTTTTCCTTTTTTTAGCTGAATTGTTTATAACACAAAATTCTTTTCATATTCACTGATGTATTTCGAAATTAAAAGTTAAAAAAACAAAAGTTTTAAAAATAAATTTCTGAATTTTTGATCAAGTAGCTAATTTGGCGCCCGTCCTATTTGTTCACCTGAGGCAAGTGCCTTACCTGTGTCACCCTCGTCCCGGCCCTGATAATGAGAAAAAATCCCTATCGAGAGGTTTTCGTCTCGCCGTGTATTTTTTGTATCTTCGTCTGTACAAACATCCATGTCTTACTACCAACCTCATGACAAAACTTTCCACTTACAGTATATTTTAAGTGTTACCTATGCTACATGCGAAGCACATTTGTCACCTTCACAGTCTCAAATTGACCCTGGAATACTATCGACAGGATGCAGAAGGAGTCAGATTAGAACCAACACTGCGTAGAGTAGTAAATGCCGTAAAATTGCCACCAATTTAAGATTATATGACGCACGATTGACACTGCAATATAATCGACTCTGATAAAGCAATAAATGCTATGATTACCAATGCGCATAATCAAGAGGAAAAGAATATGATTAAATTACTGTATTTAGGGCATCTGCATAAGATCAAAAGCGACATAGGATTGACAGCGAAATACTCTCGAAACAGTTTCGAGCTGTAGCATCGATCGTCTACCCGGACAGAGCTATCCTACGCAGAGTCGATCCATTACCCATCGAATTTAAGGAACCATATTTGTCGTTCCTTATCTATGTCGTAGTTCATTAATTCTGACAATATTTTAAACTTTCACTATCATTATTCTATAACTGAGATAAACAGCTGGCGTGTAAATGCATCTAACTTCAATCAAAATCTTGAACTGATTGATATTGGAAAGAACGAAATGCGGAATGCTCGACGACAGACAGGAAATTGGGTCTTTAGCGCTGGTTGAGTTGTGAACATATATAGTTGTGAACGTAAATAGAAACTGAGCTAAATTAGAGGTACTGCTCCAGTGAACTCAAAGGTAACAAATGACCCATTCGTAATACATGGTAAACTATTTTAATACGCACAGGGAACCCTCCCCCCCCCCTAAAAATCATGCGACTTGATTACCACAACATTCGATTTAATGTGATTGATTAAATGGAACTCATCTTGCGTAGTATCTCTATAGTTGTCCATAACCGTTTTATTACAGTGATTATAAGCATTTACGTATATAATAAATGAGATGAAAGAATAAATTCTCTCGTCGGGGCGCCAAACCCAGATACATTGGCGACAAAAGGTAGGATTTTCTATTTCAGTCTCTGAAACTGATCTACGGAGGCAAACAAAGCGAAAGAATGATTCTTTTTATTGCCACAGTTCTCTCCGCGATTGCTGAATCGGCGCACCCCAAAACCTCTTACCCCCTTCCCCTCAGAATTAATTTCTTCTAGCGGAACTTGATGCTGCATCGCTTGGAAACACAAAGAACTCAGATGTGAATCAAAATGTTGCCTTAAACTTGACACAGACAAGTGCATCACTCAACATCTGATAACGAGGTTTCAAAATTCTAAAAACTCAGCATAATTTAGCAATTGTCTAAAGATCCGCCATTTTTCCTTTCCATTACGCATCAAATAAAAATTTATATGAAGGGTAGCGGAGACATGATTTGGTTTAAACATATACTACGTAATAACGTGTTACTAATCATTCGGTTTAAAATAACAATGTAGTTGCATTAAATATCCTAATTTTTTTTTTTTATTATTTCATGAATACATGATTGCTTTTTGATTACGGTAAGAATAATTGGAGGAGAACGCCTGCCAATTACAAGATTATTACAACAAATTTTAACAATCAGATTCTAATGAAAATAATAAGAGATCATGTCATGACACTTTATGGGTAAAGATGAAAGCTATACTTTCTTATATACACTCTTAGACAAAAAAAAAAAAAAAAAAAAAAAAAAACGACGCACCGAGAGGATAAAAAGGAAATTGGACACAAATTGATATGCATTCAGGTTTCGACGGAAAATGCAAAATTTTACATTTTGGCAGCCAATGAATGAAGAGGAGAAATTAAGCGAATTTCATTCCGTGTACTCTGGTAAACAGAAACTATGCCTCGCATACAGGTGCGCGAACGATATGCGCAGATGTCAGAATTTGAGAGAGGTCGTGTAGTTGGCTCGAAGTCGGTTGGTCTCATTGGCAAATAACTCGATATTTGAGCAGAAGCGATGCCATTATAACACGATGTTGGCAGGAATGGGTGAACCATCGCCGCACACAGAGTCAAGAAGGAAGCGGTAGGCCTAGAGAAACGACAGAACGTGAAGTCTGAGCAATCGTCAGAGCGGCACTCACAGCCCCAGATGCATCATTATCATCGATTGTACGTGCAACTAGTGCTTCATTGACCGCAAGGACCATTCATAGACGGCTCACAGAAAGGGGGCTGAAGTCACATCCCTTGCACCGACTACCATTGACCTCTGTACACGTCAAGCCCGTTTGCAGTGGTGTCGGGCTCATTCGCACTGGAATGTCACTGACTGGAAAAGACTAGCTTTCAGTGATGAGTCCCGCTTTGAACTGAGCCCCGATGACCAGCGAAGGCGAGTCTGGAGACGCCCCGGACAGCGGTGTGATACCAACCTGACTATCTTCCAACAGACAGCCCGACAACCATGAGTGATGGTCTCGGGTGCCATTTCATTTCATAGTAGGACCCCTTTGATTGTCATCCATCGCAATCTTACAGCACAGCGGTACGTCGACGAAGTTCTAAGGCCCGTTGTCTTCCCCTTCATGTCACGCCACCCTGGGATTGCATTGCAGCAAGATAATGCTCACCCCCCACACTGCACATGTTTCTACTGTTTGCCTCAGTGCTTGCCGAACATTACCTTGGCCAGCAAGGTCGCCGGATCTCTCTCCTATTGAGCACGTTTGGAGCATTATGGGCAGGGCCCTCCAACCAGCTCACGATGTTGACGATTTAACGCGCCAGTTGGGCAGAATTTGGCACGATATTCCTCAGGTGGTCAACCGCAACCTCTATCAATCGATGCCAAGCCGAATAACTGCTTGCATAAAGGCCAGAGGTGGACAAACGCGTTATTGAGTTTTTCACTTTGTGAAGCTCTATCACTTCAGTAAATCATCCAATTTTTCTCAAACTCTAATCATTTGTTTTTTTGTACATGTATATCACTTCTAACGATTTTCGTCCCATTCGGATAAATCCTTCTTGGTGTTTTTTTTTTTTTGTCTAAGAGTGTATATCCAGTTCTTCTTCTTAAAGCATGTGAAGGCTGTCTACGTAGCACCATTATAAAATGCCACCCTGTTAATGAGAGTAATCCAATTCGCGTTGCTTTGATTGTTGAATTTTTATGGTTTAGAAAATGGTTACATTTCTATAAAATTGTGTACAACAGATATTGCTATATTCTATATATATCCGTCAAAATGAATAGTCGTTAACAGAAGTGATAATTTTAGACTCAAAATAAACTTTATAGAGACATTTTGCTTTTTTTCTTTTATATTCTTCACCTGCATGGAAATTTTCATTACTCGAATAATGCTGTTTGGAGAAGATTAGGCCCCCAAGACCTGTAAAAATTTGAATTTCGAATGCAGATGCGCTTGTTTACAAAAATCCCAATGTAGTACAAAAATTAACAACGCATTGGTTTAACATTTCGATCATAAAAGAAAAATTTATCATGGCATGTGTAAGCTATTTATCAAGATATTAAACAATGTAAGCTAACTAAAATTTACTCTATATTTCCAAAATTCACAAAATGACTTAAGTGTTATTATCACGAAAACCTTAATGACAAATTTCTGATCTATAAATAATATTTTTACGTACCGAAAAGAAAACGAGGCATACAGGAGAAAAATTTACCACTCTCGGCACATGACTTCTGAATCTGAATTTCTTTGTTAATACAAAGCTGATACAAACAATTGTATCTTAGAAATATAATTTCCAAATGAGAATATTAGTTGCATAATGAATCTACGTACATCTGAATCTATAAAATCTACTTTAAAACACCCATCTGTTTGGCACTCAATTCGTACTGTGTTTTTAGTCATTCAGCAACAATCTGTATTAAGAGATCAGAATTTTAAGCGAAGTGATTTATATTTCTAAGTTAATTATCTCTTCCTTCCTTGCTAATATTTAAGTAGTGCATTTTTCATAATTCTCTCTTTCTTTCCTTGTAGCAATAAATGCCATTAAACATTAGAATACATATCATCAGAGCAACCACGTACGGCACTGGTTATCAAGAAAGCGTCCCAGTTCTTCTCACAAGTGACGATTAAATGATTATTTAAAATAAAAGTACATTTTCTGCTTTGAATTATTAATATGTTTAATGTATGTGAGTCGTTAACTGTATTATTAGGCAATGCCGCCACCGAAAATGCCAGACCCAGGCACAGTTAAAGTTTGCACATATTCATGATTACTAGTAACGGATGAAAGAGCTTTGCATTATTGATTAGGATT
The DNA here is from genome assembly GCA_000611955.2 of Stegodyphus mimosarum. Taxonomy (NCBI): domain Eukaryota; kingdom Metazoa; phylum Arthropoda; class Arachnida; order Araneae; family Eresidae; genus Stegodyphus; species Stegodyphus mimosarum. The sequence continues at coordinate 353,228 of KK116155.1, forward strand.
TAAATTTATTTAGACTACTGCCAAACTAATAAGTGCTATCTACCTACGGGAAGGTCTTTTCAAAGGAAATTAGATCGTATTTTTGTTACACTCAGGGAAAAAGGATGATAACTTCGAGTAAGCAGCCCGTTCTTCGGGCTTTCAGGAACTCCAGTCGAACTATCAGTGTTCGGCGATTTTACCGCTTGGCAGGAGTGGGGCCCATTATCGATGAAGAGACTGTTTGTTATGAATATAAAAGACTACTTTCATTCAGGTTTTATCAACATTTTCTATACTTTTTCTTGTTTAATTTTTAAAACGCATTAAAAATAATATGCATTTCAATAAATGTATACATATTTTTCGATTTTTTAAAACGACGGGGTAATGGTTTATTGGTTTATTTTGTTTATGGCAAAGCACTCGAGACGAATGCCTTCGTAGAGGACTTTCTAAAGGAAACTGACTCGTATACTCCTTACACATGGGAAAAACCACGAAAACGCCCATGAGGGATTCGAACTTCGGACAGAACTACTTGTGTTAGCGCTTTTACCACTGTGCCGCTGGTGGGCTCAACCTGTAATGATCAACTAGCAATACAGAAAGAGGTAGAACCCAATGACACATTCTCACAATAATCATGGACATGGGAGACTTAAATATGCATGTGCAAGTAATCAACTGTGGAATTTTATGTGTTACCTCTGAAATTAGTACATTTTGCACCTTAACGTCTCTCCTGATAATTAATAAATATACTGGTACTGGTTACATAGTGGCAAAAAAATAATTTATTCATCTTTGTTTTTACAGTTCTCTTTTTCTCTTGTACAGCGTTTATTACTTTTTCCTTGGCACTGTTGAAAATAAACCGCTTTTTATTTCTACAATCTTTTGGGGAAAGTATAGCAACTGAATTTCTTTTTTTCCTTTCTCCCCTCCCCGGTTTGGATAAAACGTCAAAAATCTTCTGAATTTATGGTGATTTCCTCCTCATCACAAATCCCTGCTAATGATCTTTTCCGATTCATCCGCTGCTCCCTCTGTCTCATCAGTACCACCTACTGATGAAATGTTAAAATTTTCCCCAACTCGTTTCAAAAGTTGTTGTTGAGAGAATTGTTACTACAGCGAACAAGTAAAACATAATTTTGCTCATGATAGAATAGGCTGATAAATCAGCATCAGTTATCACTGTTTTTAAAGATTATAAATGATAATTACGAATATAAAAAGACATATATATTAAGGGACTTTAAAAAAATATTTTATAAATTTTGTAATTATTTGATTACTTAAATTCATCATCCATAAATAGTATTATAATATATATATATATATATAACAGAAAAATTATAACTAATTTTTCAATTATTAATAATTTAAAATGCATATGTTGTACATTTTTTAATGCGCACGGATATATATCTGACAAATATACATAAAAGAATTAAACCTATATACAAGCTGACTGTGGATGAAAAATTTCCGTTATGTTTCTTTTAAATAAACTGTCATTACATTAAATTAATTCCGTTACCTATTAGAGAATGATTACAGTAAACTCTCTAGTGGGGACCATCTTCCTAAGACGGCACTTCTGAAAGAAACCGGTATTTCTGAGAAGATAAGAAATAATAGTACTAAACGTTACACATACACAGAGCTACAAAATCATCTAGACCCATGATAGTAAGTAGTGGGTTTTCTGGCGTAAAACCTTAAAGGTTATAAATGCGTTGCTAAAACTAGATTGTAGCGCTGAAAGAAGTCTCACTGTACTTTTAATAAAACATGTAATTATTCTTAATTACACTTTGTTCCATTTTTTTTTTCTTTGAGAACAGAATAACCGTAGTTCTGCTGTCTTAATGTGAAACACAAAAAATGGGCACCATATAACGAACAAAAAAAAGAGATTTAAAATACATATTTGAAACATGTCTGAGATTCATTATTCTGCTCAGAATAAACTATCTAAAAGAAATATTTAATAAATATTATAGGTTAGGTCAAAGCAGTAAGGGGCAACAGTCTAAACCTTTGCATTTGATGAAAGCAAATGTTCGCTGTTTCAGTAGGTGACTTTCACGAAGACAGCGGACGAATTGGCATTATTTTGATATCGCAAAAGGAAGAAATGACACTAACGCGAATTTGTATACTGAAGGAAAGACAATTTCCCATTACTTTTGCCGCACTTATATTTCTACTCTACCAAGCTTACATACACATATTACAGTTTCTTTCACTTGGAAAACTTTGGAATTGTTTCGCCTCTTTTTCATCTAGGTATACTTAATTTACTCTCCACAAGTATGAAACTGCCAGAATTTGGGGGCTGATCCGTTTAAGAAGGAAGAAGTGAAAGAAGGAAAAATCTCAATTACTGATCTTCAAAACCTGCAGGTCTTCGAAAGGCGTTTAACATCAAGGACGACAGAGAATTTTTTCGCGTTTTCTCCACAGCTGTTGTCATCGCGTCACAACAAGGGCCGAAACTTCGGCGTGACGAACCCCTTCCTTCAAAATAGCAAGCGGAAGACAGGGTTCGCTCGAGGTTTATTATATTTTCCGCGCAAGTTACGAGTGCTGTTTCAGAAAAGAACTGCAGAACGCGTGTGCGGTTAAAAATAAGTCTTTGAAATAAAGAAGCGCTCTCGCTTGAAAGGGGCGCTCACGGGAAAACCCTGGAAGAGAAAATATTTAACAAAAAATACTCTCGCAGAAAGTGGGGAACGTGAGAGGGGGCAGAAAAAACTCACAGCGCGGGAGTAGGAGGAAGGGGGCAGTGGCATCCCATTCAGAGATTGAACTGGCTCGCTCTGAACACTACGAGACCTCCAACGAAAGAAGTCCCCGCAGTTGAAAGAAAACGCACTAACAAGAAAAAATTAACCTTTCGCGGGACTACACAAATTTTTTTCCGAAGTTTTCTCTTTTTAATAAATTAAGGTTATGCCTCATGTCAACGTTATCCGAACTTCGGTTAAAAAATACATAAAGTGAACGGCATTATTTATCTAAAAATTCTAAAGAATCCGCACACTATCATAAAAACGCTTGCTCTGCGATGGACGTTTCCATCACAACAACTTGTATACAGAAGTGAAGGGAAGGGAATACAACCGTTAAAAAAATCTTAGATGCGCAACGTAATGAAACAATACACATTCAACGCAGGCAAATCTCGCTTTGTTACTGCGCTTCATTTTACTCAATTTCGCAGGTACTACGTTTCATACAAATCTTACGTCTGTTGAAATCCGGCATCTGCTCTAACGAAAGACTCGAAATTTGCCAGACACATTTATCAGCTTCGAAATGAATTAATGACACTAACATTTTTAATTCGGGTTTTGCTTTAATTAGGTTAAATTCATTTCTGTGTAAGTAACGACATGAGATTCTATCTTCGGATATCTTTTTTTTTTGCTTGAACAGATTTGCAATTTAAAAAAGATTCAGATTTGAACACTAGCATATCAGCCGTTGAAAAATCAACAATTTTTACATCAACAGCAAAGTAGTTAATAGTGGCGGTTCAAAATTCAAAAGAAATCACTATTTTACCGTAACGTAAGTGAAAGTAACCGTGAAAGAAATTATGTGAAAGAAACTGTGAAAGAAATTACTCTTACAGTTATTTAACTAGCTTATAAATTACTTTTATGGTTACTTAATTTTGCTCTGGCTTACAGTAACGTTAGCATTTTCAGTGCTAATTCCAAATTATCGGTAAAGTTACTAATGCCTATATTCTGGTTTCCTAAGTATAATGTACATATGACAGCTTTCCTCAAAGAGCCTTCCCCATCCCACAGAAAGAAAACGACACGTATACAAGACAGTTTCCTTCGAAAGTACTCCACGAAGGCATCCTTCTCCTTAGGCAGATAGCCCTCGAGTGCTTTGCCATAATCGAATAAATCAAACAAACCTCTGAAAAAGCCAGCTGCTTTGCTTTTCTCAAATGCTCAATCAACCAATCAAGCTTAGGTCTAGCAACTTTAAACGTTTTGATTTCAAACCGCCATTATAAGTGATATGGAATTTTTAAATTGGCACTATATCATCAAACGCTACTCCGCAAATTTTCATATTTTAAAGTTACTATTATTTTTACAAGTCTATTGTAACTATCTGGTGATACAGGCAACTAATACATATTACGCAATGAGTGAGTTCACTATGGCTAAGAAATCTGCGTGGCGGTTTAGTATATCAAATTTAATTCTACGACAATGTCCGTAGCAGACTTAAACTTACCAGTTCCTAGTTAAGGAGTCAAAGTACTGACTACAACGGCCAGCAAACAGCAGAAAATTACAATAATTGCATTTTCTTTTTAATTTATTTATAATTTATATAATTAAAATTTTTGTTACCTATATTGATAAACTTTTCGATGTGTTTAAGACTGGAATCTGAAGTTTTCATATTGGAATTTTTTTTTAAGTATCTGTTCATTTGCACATATGGAGTTATCAAGTTACCAATTACTGACTTCTTAAGCGTTTAAAAAACGATAAATCGTCGTTTGCAGTTACTCGTACGGTTATTTACAATTTTAACTCTATAAACCAGTTAACTTACCAGTCACATATATGAAGACTCATTTGCTTTTATGATGGTGTCCATATACCGACTTTACCATAAAAGTAGGTACTGTGTTATATATACCTACTTTTATGGTTATTTAATTGTACTCTGTAATAGCGCTAACTCTCCAGTCAAAGCATATTATTAATCAGCTAGGAACTTAGTAAACGAGTTAACAAAATGCAGGTTTTAGTAAACGAGTTAACTAAATGCAAGTTTAGATCTACCAATTCGCTTTAAATTACACATATAATTAAAATTAAATGGCTGGGCAAGAGAAGAATAATACTTACACCGCGCAAATAGAGAAAGGGGGGAGAAAAAAATCAAATTAGCATCGAAACTTCGTTTAAGTTTCTTCTCAACGCACTTTTAATTCATAAGAGTAAGCGCACGTCTTTGCTATATTTAAACTTTAACGGCAGAAGAAATACAACAGCTAACTGAAAAAAAGGGAAAGGGGGGACTGAGACATCCTATTGTTTACCTGACACAGGATATACGGAGCTAAGCAGGAAGACGGGATAAAAAGAATAATAGTAAGACTACGGAGGCGAATGGGGGGTGGGTGGAAGAAAAAGGAGTGAGTCTTGAGGTGGGTAGGGGAGCTTTAAGAGCCAAGCAACACATTTGAGAGAAGCCCGACCCTTTTTTTACGTTTCGGTTTCAGTCTACGATGAATAAGAGAGGAACGATTGCTAAATTTAGAACGTACTCCCCGAGAGGAGGCGGAGCTGAAATAAATTAATTTAGCTAATTTAGGATAAGATTAAGATTACGAAGCAGCTGGTGAATGCAGCTTAAAAAGATCTCAGACAATTAGTTGATCTAAAAAGCGAAACAATCAAATTATCAAACGCGACAATTTTATTATAGCTTGCGACCTTTTATAGAGCAAAAAATTCATATTTAGGGATTACATTAAAACCCACTTAACCGAATTTCGGTTACTGAAATACCATCTAACCGATAAGCTCGAAAACCAGGTATTTCCAATATTTCTTTTAGCCCAAAAGGGCTATTAGCTTCGAAACGCGATTTCCCATCGAATCACTATGAATGCATCCTTTCACTTTTCATAATAAATTTCATTCGAGTCTATTACCATTCCGCAAAATGTAAGATATTTATCTTTCACACTGAATCTGTCTGTTGTGGATTAACAAACTAAGCTAAATGACAGCAACAGATGCCGTTCTGAAGAATATTCGTTTCTTACTTTTCCAATCGGATTGATTTAAATAATAAAAATGATTTAATTCGTGCTCTATCTAATTAAAAATATTTATTATTTTCGTCGAATGATGTTATATGCTATTTTATTATTTAGTTTACATTTTGTAAAACTTTAATGAAGTTCTGATTAGCAAACTCAACGATTTGAAAGCGAGCAGCGACAAGATCGTAGGAAATAAAGCCTCTTTATCTCCAGTACGCAAGACTGTCTATCGGAAATTCCAAAGAAATGCTGTTTTAATTTTTTGTGATTTTGCTGTTGAATGGAATTTTATGTGGCTTAAGTGCGAAGAAAGTCAAATTCAATAACTGAAGTTAACACACAAAATATTAATAAGAAGAAGACAAAAAGTAAAGTTTTGTACTAAGAAAACTGAACATTGAAAAAATATTATGCCAACACTTAACACTGCATCAGGAATTCTAAACATAAGCTGCTTTTAAAATATTTTGAGTTTGCTGTGAATTGTACACGGCGTAAGTGCGAAGAAAACAATTTAATAATAAAGCTTAAAAAAAGGGGGGAAAGAAATAGATTACCAAGAGTGACTGTAATAGAAGAGTAGTAGGCTGCGAGCTCAGCGAGAGCGTAAAAAACCTTAACAAACACTTTGGGGTTACCGTTAAAATCTGAAAACTTTCAAATCTTTTTGTCTTTTTATCATTTTGAAGCAAATACGTAGTTTAAAATGCAAACAAGATACCGCAGTACATCTATAAGCCAAAATAAGTTAGTAGTAAAACTCTTGTCGCAGAAACATGCTTAACTATATTCATCGAATGGTTTAGTTCGTAGAGACCTTTCTAGAGAAATTAGCCTACTTTCAAGTTCCACATGCAAGAAATCTATGAAATTATCCTTGTAACCAGCTCGTTCGCCTTCGGAATCTGAGTCACTATTCAGTCAACTGTCAGTATTTAGTGGTTCTTTGGACTATCTCTGTGCCATGGATGTTAATTAAAATTTAGGTCATCGATGAATTACATCAATTAAGATGTGTTCTGTAAAAAGAAGATTTTACTAAATGTGAAGGCACTACTAAAAACGGAAATATTAAACAGTTAAAAAATAATAATTAAAGAGATTTTTCTGTATGGTGCAATAAGTGAATTTTACCATCAACACATTTATGCTAAATGAGATGTCCGTGAAGGAAATAACCAAATGCAGCTTCTCCCGAGTTTTGCTATAAAAATTTTATATTTTATTGTAATTACAGAAGAGTATTATTATATTTATGCTATTCGAATAAAAAAAGTAAATATAAAATGAAAATACTGAAGTTCACATTAGTCCAAATATATCCAAAAATAACACTGTAAAAATAAGCCATTTCTGTTTTTATAATAACGAGTTTGATCATGGGTTATTCGAGAGAGGGGGGCTCATCTGAAATCTTTCAGCTCTATTTAGTAAGGATAATTATTCTCAATAAATTTTAATATTAGCTCGAAATACTGCCCTAACCAAAGTAGTAACTAAAAACACTCTGCGAAATAGCCCATATCTTAAACGGTAAAAAACGTTCACATTTCGCCTCATTCCTAAAAAAATCGCGAGTGAAAAAAACCTTAGAAAAGCTATGAAAGTGCTTTTTGCATATAGCTTATCCCATCAACCCCTTTTCCCAGAGTGGGGGTCGTAATTCATACAGTGGCTTCGAAAGAACAATTTCTAGGCACGAAATTTAAATTTGGTTGTTGCTGTTGTTTTATTGTATAGTTATATATAATTATTAACTAATTATTAATAAGTATTAGCATATATTTTATTACTGTCTCATTATAACAATACTTTAGAATTCATTGTCTCCCATTTCTACGCACCGTAGCGATAACTTAGAACTACATGCAGGCGAATCGCGAAACTAAAATTTTTCTACCTTACTGTATTTATATTGCATATAAAACAATGTAAAATCGAAGCGAAATAGTTATGATGAAGACCATAATTTAGAGAATCTAAGATAATAGAGAAAAATCACTAAAAAGAATTGTACAGCACGTCCCCATCTGTAACAGGAACACATGACAACTTCCTAGTTAACTGTCATACACTGACGAAAGCTCGTAAATTGTGGTACTTTAAAAAAACATATTCTCCTTTCAAACACTACGGATTGATTTAACACTACTGTGACACACTAAGCAATTCCAGGAAATATATAACACACAATAAAAACATCTACTCGATCAAAACGTTAATTAGACATTTCCCAATTTTGAAGAAATTTACTATTAGCATAGCCTTTAAAATTCTAGGCTTCCTTTCCCATGCATAAGGAAATGCATAGTGCTACATGACAGCTCTGGAGACTTTATGAATTTAATCTGCAGTCTATCTTTTCCATTCATAATAATTGTGACAGCTGTGCAGACTTACTGAATTTAAATTTATTCACGAAATATGCCAACAACAGAGAAAATTTAACTTAAAAACTTCAGCAGATTAAAAATACACAACGAGCTTGCAAATTCAGTACAGTGCTAAATAACCTGTATTTCAGGGAATTTCCAGCGTTACAGTAAAACAGTTAGTATAGGAAGGGATAAAATCACGGTGGGGGGAAAGGAACTAAAGGACTTTGGAACTTTTTTTTTAATTACAGTTATTTCGGTCAGACTGCATTTCGTCCGTAAAAGAAACGAAATTCGTCATAAACGCTGAAGGCACCAGTCGTTACCGAACACTGTTAGAAGACAAGCTAAGACGTAAGAACAGCAAACACAATACTACTTTAGGAATCATCGATACATGCCTTTAGCATAGCATTATTTCATACTGCCAGCAACAAACATGGTATTTGTGTATTGCTGGCTTCAGGTAGTTCCGTAATGAAAAATATTGAGGATTTTAGCTCTGGGTGACCATTATTGGTGAAAGTGGCGGCTTACTACCCTTTTCACACAGAAATTCATAATAACAAATGAAGCAACGTTGATTTATGCTCATCTTGCTTTAGGCGTCGTAAAATCCAATGTTTGTTCTTCTTAGTTAGGAATAATGTTAGACAGTAAAAAGTCACCCGAATAACTTTTCGAATAATCATAATTCAAAAGTACAGCCATATTATTCAGGGCTGCAAGATACAATGCCACCTGCGGGACAGAACTACAATTAAAAAATACACAATGAAAAAAAACGTACTTTTATGCACTTGTGTGTTATTCTGTATCATTAAAATCACTGAAATATTTCTTTTAAAGGTGTCAAAAATATGCATGAAATAAAGCTGGGCCCATGGCTGTGTGAAAATACTTTCAAATCGCATACAATCAAAACTCCACTATTTAAAAACGTGTTAGATGCAGAACCACTGTTGTTAGTTACTTGTCCCTACTCCCCTTTAATATACTTGGCTGAGATCCGTACACCGGCAGTCTCGGCTCCTGGGAGGGGGGAAACTAAAGAGAACACTAATATTTGGAGGATAAGTAAGACTACTTCGGGTTGGCGATTCATATCATAAGCCAGTGCAGCAAGCGGATCACCTTCCTGGTGTGCTATCCCCCCTACGCAGTTAGTTATTTTAAATGCGGGCTACATACCTTTGGCCTGTTGAGATTTGTCTGCATTCATCAATGGCTGATGCGCTATATTTAGCGTTATCAGACATTTGAGACTAATCCGAACAGTTTTGGACTCGTAATTAAGTCCGGCAGTTTTGTTCTGGATTGAAAAAAGTCTGAAATTTTTCCAGTTCAATGATTACGAAAATTCAAACTTCGTTAACATATCATCGCTTTATTTACACTTTTACACTAAACCTATTGCAGAACATACACAAATTATTTTTCAGAATTTTGATTAATTTGCTGGTCAATTTTTTTACTTTGTCATCCTTTTTCCATTCGTAAAAAAATTTGTTTTTCATGGAATGTTGTGTAAGTTCTAGGCTTTCTTAATACTGAAATCATTTTTTTGAAAGCGCTCCGAATTATCTTCTCTAAAATACAGTAACCCTAGTAATATTCTACTCTTTCTACTGTTAACTTTATAACAGCTTTTGACATCGACTGAAAACTAGCCATCTGGTGAAAGTAATGAACACGAACAGAAGTTATGCCAGCTGGTTTTGAATAACGGTACGCGAAGATAGTTATCAGAAAGACCCACAGAAATGTCATTACTTTACTCCATTGTTTGCGTATCTTGCTATTTCATTATATAGTTTGCAATTCTGAAAATTACGGTACGATTTATTTATACTTAATTCTTTTTTCACTATTCAGATTCACTGCTTCGTAAATAATATGATCACTTCTGAAGAATACAATAATCGTATCGGCGATATATACATTCACCACGATCTCATTCATACATCTTGATAAAACACACACACACACACACACACAAGGCCGTTCTTATTTCATAAAGGGTAATGGTAATAAGGATGAAATTCTGAAATTCATAAGCCATAACGCGATTTCAGAATTCAAAGCGTTCTCAGTAGATGCACATCTGGAAGGATTTTTTTCATTAAATATTCTCTCACGTAGAACAGGAAAATTCTACAGGTAGCACATATATTAACATAAATTAAATAATCAAATATTATAAAACATTTTTAATTACACGGCTTAAGCTCGATTAGATAGATGTAAGTAAAAATAAAAAATCATAAAGACTACCGTGTTTTAAATCAAAACTGTCAAAGAGAAATTTAAATGAACGTAATTATTTTTACATGTATCATTTCCGGTGTTTTTTAAATTCTGTTAAATGTCCCAATACAATTTATATGAGAGTTCCAGTGGTTGTATATAACCAAGAATATTATGAGTGCTACAGCAAACACGTGATTAATAATAAAGTTTTCTTAAATTTCTTTCAAACCATTTGTAAGACACGCTTGTGAAAAATGAGACATTTCCTTAAAAAATCCTCCATGAAACCATTCTTCGTCTAAGACAGACTGCCTTTGCCTATGTTGATATTATTAATTAAACAAACAACATGCTTATCAATACGAAGCGATACGAAAAATAATATATTAAATATAAAATTTGCATAATGCTGGACGTTTGTTATTGGATTGTGAATGAAATTTTACTCATCTCTGTAACGCTATCTTTAAAATTAGTGAACGTGCCTCTCAAGCTCTTTGAAAAGCCAAGATAAAAGAAAACAGATGCCTCAACACAAACAAAAATAAAAAATTCTGGCACTATTTTACACGAGAGAGGCAAGCATCTCACACCATCATGATAGAATAAATCAAGATAAAAGAAAACAAAAGCTCCCACACGAATTCCCAGGAAACGCGAACATTCCCTCTAGCCGCGAGAAAAATAACATTTCACCACATTTCATGTCGCAATTTTCTGTTGTGTTGTTTGCGATCGGGGAAACCGAAAGAATGAAACAAAAAAAAGAAAGCCAGTTTTTAATCGCCGGCAGATAGCCTTTTGTCCTTTGTGGCTCTGAAGTCCTTCCTTCCAAGTATAAAAGAAAAAAAGAAGCGCTTGATTGGCGCCCATTCTCGTGATGTCACATTTGTGTATTCCTCTCAGAAAACAGTCTACGTTATCTGGGTCAGCGGAATGGTAATGGAACCTCAGCTCGACCTCCTCGTAACTAAACCCCCCGTCCGCATAGCTGAGAATAAAAGCCAGACATAAAACAGATACTATGCGAGAATATAATGACCGTTCTTTCTCCACAAACACGGAATGCAAATGAGTATTCTTACATCATTATGTGTTCTAACCACTAAAAGATGACAAGAAAGTATAAATAATGCCTTTGGTTTTAAGGGATCCTATTATGGCAACCTGACCAAATAATTGGCATGAACCTTTAAATCTGAGTTACCCAGATGAACACTTTGTTAGGACTTTTTGAACCAGAAGGTGTCCTTATGAGACCTTTTTTAACTTGAGGTTACTTGGACAAACAGGTTGGCAGGACTCCCAAAATCAGATCTCTAAACTAGGGATCGCGATCCACTCGAAATAGGGTCGTGTAAAAATTACACGAATTTTAAAATTTTATCTATGAATAAATAGATAATTTGAAGAGTTTTAATACAACTGAATTCTGACTATAAGGAAGTTAAGGAAGAATTCAGATTTACTTCTTATACAGAGTTTACACAGTTGCTATTATCGTAAGCATCATAACAGTGTTCATTCCTTCGTTAATTTGTGTCTGAGGCGTAGTCAATGAAGAAAATGTAAATTTATGCACACTTAGCCGCAAATAAATATCCTTTGTAAAGTAACCCACGATCAACGCACAATATTAACTTGACCGGGCCCAAACTTTAAGCGAATTGCATTAAGCAGGGGGGGAGGTATTAAAACTTTACTTTTAATGGGTATCTATAATCAAAAGATGCTAGACAGATTCAAAATTTTAACAATATCAAGCGTCAATAGTTTTCAAGTTTTCTATAGGAAATGTGGCTTATTTCCTAAGCGTAAGTAAAATAGACGCCAAACGATAGGGTTCACCGAAATCGAAGATGACTACATATTTCGGTGTGATGGTCGAGTTTCTTTTTTTTTCCTTTACACCAGTTTAGGCATACAGATGAAAGCTTGGAACCTTCAACAGCAGTATTACAAAATAATTTAAAAAAGAGCATATCTTTAGAATTTCCGATACACAGACTCGTGGCGCTGGAGATATTATTTTATTTATTTTTTTTTCCCGTACAGTGTTGCATTGTTCGCCTTGAAATCGTTGATTTTCCTAATCAAAAACTCATAAATTCTTTACAAAATATGAAATAGATAAATAAAACAAATTCCAAATTTGGGCTTCCAGATGCCCATATTCGGGTGATGACGTACGTTATTCAAAATTGGATGGCTTCTATGTACCGTTATTTTACCACAATGCGAGAAACATACATACACTTATTCTTCATTATTTAATTTCTTTAAATACAATACAGGGCGATAATATTGGGTGGCAACAATTTGAAAAGTGAAACGCCATTTATACTGAAACGCCACAAAATGCCAAAACAAATGAACAACTCTTCTGGGCTAACAATAAAGGCCCATTAACAAGAATTCGCTTAAGGCGAACAGTCGGTTAACTTAAACAAAATTTCGGTCCCGACAGCGATGCACATGATCTAACGCGAAGTTTTTTGGTTTACGCGACTTTTGATTATGGATTACAAACAATTTTTTTTAGTTCGCTGGTCTTTAATTGTTTAACACGAACTTTCGAAGTTACTTATATTTCTATTTCTTTCCCGCTGTTCCTCTGCGTTCAAAAATGTTATGCCCCGTTTAATTGAAAACCTCGCAGAATAGCTTCAGTTAACAGATGGAATTCAGTGTTCTGATGTGCTTTTTATTTTTTTAAAAGTACGACTAATGTTAAATCTTGGATAATTCTCAATCAAGATGTTGCGAACCCTGGTGTTAGTTTTGAGAGTCTGATAGTGCAGATGAGGATGTCATCGTGTGTGCTCCTGTGATATCAGCTATGTCTGAAGTACAAGAAATGTCATCAGAAGAAAGTGAAGAGGACAATATCATTCAGCCCAGCCGCTAGGAAGTGTTACCCGCTTTGGACACTTAAAGAACGCGTTACGGTAGTATCCGAACTGACTGCTATGGAACACATGAGTACAGTTAGCGTGAAGTTTTCAGGGACTTTCGTTCCCGTACAGGAATTTTCCGCCACAAAATGAACAATGAATACAATCGAGTTACAGTACAGTTAACATGAGTTAACACACGAACTCTTGATTTTTCGATCCTGTGGGATTCGTGTTAATGAACGTCTATTGAATACAGTTCGGAGGACAAATTTCGATTTTCTTACATACAACTCCTCCTTTTTCAGCAAGTGTGTACCAGTTGCAAAAGCCTTCTATGTTTCGACACTGTTTAAAAAGTATCTTTCTTATTTATTTATTTAGTACAGAAAATTTATCATATTCGAGATTTTACGATGGAAGTCTATCCAAATACAGAAGATTTCCGACAATCCGAAGCGATATGAACCGAAACTCCTCGAATAACTACGGACTTGGTCCAAATGAAAGAACCACTACCTTATTAGAATAAAAATGATTAATGTAAAAGGTTTTGCCAGTTTGTATGACACTTCGAAGCCTTTACTCAGCGAAACGAGTGACTGTAATATGAATCATTCAATCAAAGAAAATGGGAAAAAACTGAAGAGTCATTAATAATTAATGAAAAATAATACATATTCACCAAGCAACCCTTATGAATTTCATGTTATCAAAAATAAGTACAGGTTCGCGTTTACTTTCGTGGCGCATCATTACAACACAATATGTACAACATTTCTAAGACTTATAAGGTATTTCTCAGGCATTCTTCTTATGCCTTCGTGGTGTAGTGGTGAGCACGCTCGACGCGTAACCGAGAGGTCGTGGTTCGATTCCCGGCGAAGACGTTACTCATTTTTCATGTCTCTTGCTTCCAAAAAAACCTAATGACTCTACAGATTGAAAGCACACACTGCTGCTCATTTTAACGGTTTATACCACACAGATTGCTAAAAATAAAATGATTAAAAGTGATGAATTACGTTTATCCTTTTAAGTTTCCGTAACGCCGAATTGTTTGTTTCTTTTTGTGTCCAAATACATCACCATTGTCTCAACATTAAAATAGCGGCAAACGTAATATCTTATTGCTGTTCAATACGCAAAAGTGTTTTCATCGCTAATAAAAATAATTTTACTGGAATATTTAAGGATATGTTGAAGATGTTCACGGTAAAACTTTTATAAATTATAAGTACAGCGTACAAAAATAGTATATACACAAAATTTACCTTGGATAAACTTCCATTAGTCAAAATAGTTCTCAACGTAAGCAAAGAGCATTTACTTTAAGTGTATGCAATTAATATTTATTTAAGTTTTTTTATGAAACTTTCATATCTAATTATAAAGAGGTCAGATAAGAGTTGATAACAAACTTGCGCTTCATCAAAAGAGTCAAGATTTACTAATTTCAGCCTTAAAGTATAGAAATTTAATAATTTTTTTTTATATATTTTCAGGGATTATACACACTATCGAAACAAGTTAACTTGTGGAAGTAGGCTGAAGACTTTGAATATTACATAAGCATCGTTGCCTTGTAAATAAGTAAGTATAAAATTCCTTTACCATTATGATAGAATAAATTTAACATATAATAGCACTCCTTTAACATACAATAATTTCTTAATTATTAGTTATGCATTTATGTACTATCATTAACAGATATAAGATTGTAACACTGGATTAGATAATTATTATAACTTCCTCATCATATGGCTATTAAATATTAACAACTTATATTACTGTTTGCAAAAGGAGAAGGACATATATTTAACACTGCAGTGGTATACACACAAGTTTATGTTTCGAAATTTATGCTGAGTCGGTCTTTTAATTGCTTCGGAAGTGGGTCTTAGTGACTTGTATTAAAAACGTTAAACATGGAACACTGGTTTATTTGATTACAACAAAGTACGCGACGGCTATCTGCCAAAGAGAAAGGATGCCTTCGTGGAGGACTTTCTAAGGGAAACTAGTTCATATCCTCGCTATACACGGGGAAAACGCACATGCAACTAACCCGTTCGCCTGGAATCGAACCTAGGTCTATGACCAGCGTTCAGGGACTTTACCGCTTGATCATTGGTGGGCTGTTAAACATGTGAAGGGAAACCAGAATTCGCAAAAACAACAATGCAAAGACAAATCAAACGCTTTAAAAAATATTTTTTGAAAAAATTTTTACTTTTAGTTTTAGACGGAAACGTTCATTTATTTTTCCAAATCATTCGTGAAGTTCATATGAGTTTATTTGCTTTTCATAACTATGCAAATGAATTTTCTAGGAGAGCACAGTTCCAACTTAAGCAAATACAACGATATAAAATCAATAATAAAAACAACAATATTTATGTGTTCTTTATTACTTTATGAATGAATGCATAGACAGAGAAATTAGCAGAATGCAAATAAATCCCGCGTTTCTTTATTCCAAACTATTCTTGCGCACATTACTTTTTCAAATTCATCAAGTATGATTCTCTAACCAAGAAATAATTGATTTACCTCTTCTAGCAAATGAAGAGTGACATGTTTCACAGCACCTACCGAATTCATGAAAGTCTATTGATCAGCACTGGTTAAAACCATGGAATACTGGTGGTTTGTCCCAAGTTTATTTTCCAGCTCTCTCCCAAACAGGCTAGAGAGTTCTAGGTTCTTTTTTTTTTTCCTCCGGGAAAGAGGTCCCTACGCGCAATGTGACGTGCTTATCCATTAATTTCTCTCGAAAAACTCCCAATGGCAACATTTTTTATTTTTTTTTGGGGGGGGGGGAACAGTCCGAATGTTCTGCCATTTTATTAGTCGTTCCAATGTAACTTCAAAGGGAGGAAGAAAACAGTGAACAGATGTGTACTTTAAAAAGCTAAGGTGATGAATAATATAGTACGATACTACTAAAATTATGACAAAACTTATCTTTAGGGTACATATTTCCAACTTGCTTTTGGCTGAAAGGTTTTGGAACTTCTAATTTTTATTATTTTCAGTTATTTTCACACAGCAATGCTCGTAGAAATAATCACTGCATTCTTTTTAATCAATTTTTTGTATTACTCGCTTTCTAAAAGCTCCCTTTTCTTATTTTAAATAACCCGATTTAGAAAAATAATTTTAAAAAATAGTGAACACTCAAAACAAAGCAAAAAAAAAAAAAAAAAAA
>KK116155.1:372027-383419 GCA_000611955.2 Stegodyphus mimosarum
TTTCAGATTTTAAATTACGTCCATAGCGGCGTTTTTTAAATATTATATTATATGCATTTTTAATATTATATATATTTTTAATATATATTCATGGTTTAAGTGCGAAGAGCATGATAAATAAAGTTCTTCGCACTTAAACCATGAAATTCAGTTAAAGAACAATATTGAAAAATAATTTTAAACTGAACATATCTTTAGAATTTCCAATACAGAGTCTCACGCGCTGGAGATAAAAATGTTTTCTCTGTACAACGTTGCCACTGCTCGCTTTGAAATCCTTGAGTTTGTTAATCAAAAATCCGTTAAAGTTTTACAAAATATGAAATCGATAATAAAATAAATTCCAAATTTCAAATTTGGGCTTCCAGATGCCCATCAAAATTTGATGGCTCTAGGTACTGTTGTTTTATCACATTGCGAGAAACACGTATACATTTATTCAGATTCTTTATTATTTAATTTCTTCAAATATAATACAGGCGATATTGTTTGGTGGCAACAATTTGAAAAGTGCAACAAACACTCAGAGTGATTCAACGGAAAACGAAAACAATAGTCCTTCAGAGACAAAGTCGCTTCGGACTACACAAAATATGATATGGTGGGAAAACTCATTGAGACATTAAACACAGTTAACTGAGAAAAACATTGTAAGGTATGCTACTTAACCATAAGATACCTTTCAAGTGTTTCACAATCAACGTTTTAAATGCCTCAAGGAATTTTTCTACTTCTCTACGTTTACTTTTGCGTATATATAGAGTATTTAGGCAGAAAATAATTATACAGATTCTAAATTCCGTGAACCGAATTTTACTGAAATACAGACGAGCAGGAAACTGTAATAAGTATTTCTCTAAATTTATAAGTAAAAATAATACCTTCTGTTAAACCAGTTATTAAGATTTATCATTAACCAGTTATTATGATTTAAATCTTTTATTATAACTGCTCCTTTCCGTATTTCTCAGCAGAATGCAAATTAGGTTTGTGCGTATTCAAGCTGAAGGTTTTAAATCTTCGGAACTTTTGGCAATCGCGATTTGCTGTTAGTATTCTCGCCAGCTCTGCTGAAGAGTTATATTCCAGCTCTAGCATCTCGCTAGCAGATGTTTTAAAATAAGTGCCGGTAAAAATCTGAGGAAGCTTAAATTAGTCAATTTTATGAGTAGTCTTCGACTACATTTCTAAGATAGAAATTTATGTTAATTTAAATACGCCCAAGTAGTGGAAGTTTCGTTTGTAACACATGTGTGCCCGTCCTTTTAAGTTAATTTAAATATCCACATGTAGTGGAAGCTTGTTTAGCAACACAAGGATGCCTGTTCTGTTACATTTAATACTAAATAAAAAGGTTATTTTAACCTTCTCAGTATTTTGTTAGCTGCAAGACGCAGCGATAACTCGCTGTTAGTGTATTAGGGTCTGCAAGACTTTAGCTTCCGGTTACCAAAGAAATCCTATAAAGTGAGAAAAACAGGAACACGAAATATTTAGAGATAATTAAAAATGGCCCCCTTCTGACCCTTTCCATTTTATCAAACTTACTGTCACAACAAAATTTTACTTAGATGTAATTAAATTATCTACCACATTTCAAATTTTGATCAGCATCGAAATATCAGTCACCTATCGACTTTCAAAATTTTTAAAAACCGCCTGTCTAATATTTACAAATTTAACGAACAAGATAAAGCTTTCTCCCAAGCGAGAAGTTATAGAAGCATTTTATGATTATCTGATAAATCGAAGATATTATCAAGAAAAATATTTCCAAAATTATTTTAGGAATTAATTTTCCGGCATTAAGTTCTCTCTCTATGAAAATCCTTAGGATCTTTAGAAAATTCATTTAAAAAGCGTTTACAGTAAAGTGGCTGGAAAAATATTTTCTACATACATTTCTTTCAGCTCTTCGTTTCAGCAAGAGAGAGCGGGGGCAAAAACCAATACAAACTCCTTTAATGATGGGTTTTCTTATTCTAATCAGGTGGTAAAAGAATATCAGTCCTCAACGTTTTTGCAGTTAAGAACACACTAATAGCCCCAAGTTACGCAATAAGTGGGACGGTTAAAAAGCGCGTAAATCGGGGTCTAACGCTGCATAAAAATACATATGAATTTTAGTTAAATAGAGCCAAGGTCTAAAGACATATTGAGGAAAAGTATGTAGTAAAGAATATATTTTTTGTACGTATCAATACAAAATTTAGTGACTTTTTCATCACGTTAAATTTCTTCATAGCATGCTAATAATGATTTAATTCTAGTTTAAGATGCGTTTCACATTAGACTCTATGCTCTCCGAAATTTGTATGTGTTTCAATTGAGCTCAGACATTCCGTCAAAGTTGCAATTGCTACACGCTTTTATAGTGGATCTGGAACCGCGTAATTTCGAGTTCGCGTAAAAGACGGAATATTAAGGTACTTATATTCTTTCACATAGTTTCCTGCTGCCTCGCTCATAAGAAACTTTCGGGCAGAGGTCCGGCCTAAATTTAACCTACGTTAAAACATCATTATGCAAGATGTTTTGTTGAAAAAGACAATATTCTTTGATCGCATGATGAAAGATTTCAGGAAAATTGTCAGCATTTTCAATCAAAATTATGGAAATAATTTTTTGAAAATTTTTTAGTACTGCATTACAAGACTATTCAACAATTCTTCCTTTCCTTTTGTTGCAAAAAGATACGTCTGGTAGATTAAAATTTAAAAATTCCCTGCGTGGAAAGAAGGTTTCATCTTTTAATTCTCGAAGAAAATTCCTGACGCCGGCATGAAGACCTACGCGAAAATTCAGCTTCCGTAAGATAAACAGAGCTTTGATAACTATCCTTTTTGTAAAATGTAAGGAAATAATTATAGCTGCTGCTGTAAGTTGGGCCGTATTCGATTGAGTAATATAAAAACGCAGTCTTGTATATTCAGATTTAAGGTCTTCGCAACTCGATTCATTAGCTAATGTATAAGATATTTCTCCCGCCTTCTTAGCATGCCTTCGTGGTGTAGTGGTCAACACACTCAGCGCTTATTCGAGAGGTTCGTGGTTCGAGTCCCGGTGAGGGCATTGCTCATATTTCATCTCTCCTGCTTCTAAAAAGTGGTGGATGATGATTCTCCCAACACCAGGGTTTGGCGATTGGATCCTCTAATCTCCAGTCGCCCTTTAAAAGGTATTTCTTCCGCCTTCTTAGCATGCCTTCGTGGTGTAGTGGTCAGCACGCTCGGAGCGTATTCGAGAGGTCCATGGTTCGAGTCCCGGCGAGGGCACTGCTAATTTTTCATCTCTCCTGCTTCGAAATAGCCTCATGTCTCTACAACTGAACTACCTTTAAAAAAAAGGGCGGGAACCCACTTTGTCTTTTCTGCGTAAGGGGGAGGGAGTGAGGAAAATTCAGAAAAAAATTTATGCAAATTCGGAATTTTTTTTTTTTTTTAAATTCGCGTGCCTGACAACATTTAATCATTCATTGCAGAACACACAAAATATTATCAACGCTGTCTGCAGGCAAGAACACTGGAGCAAAATGAGAGACTGTGACATGAACCATCCAATCAAAGAAAATGAAAAATGACGAAAGAGGAACCACATTCATATATATATTAAAATGTATCCATTTTTTAAAATTAGCGATTAAATACATTCAGGACAGTAGTTCGCATATCTCTCAAAGTCTTCCCAAATACATCGTAACAGGACAACGACTAATCTGACACCAGTACGAGACAAGACCTTCCCCAATAAATAGATTTGCAGAACAGCTCAAAAACTTCACTACTTCAGTTTCTACTTCTAATGAATACATATTAACGCGAGGAAATATTCGTCATTAAGTAATATCATTTTTAATATTTTGAACACATGTTTACATTATGAAGATGCAATTTCACTTTCAAGTGTCAGTCTGAAATTTGAAAGATCAGGCTGCAAGTTTTTCTTCCGTAACAATTATTATTTTTTACTAGCTTCGTCATTTATTAATTGAATGAGATGGAGATGAGGTAAAACAAACACATTAACAAGCATCTTCGAAGTTTTCCTTTCAGCTCGGCGACGGGCTTGGAAAAGCTTACAGAGGGGCAGGCGACTCACGATTCGCCGACGGCTTCACACACTCCAGCGATCCGAACGGCCCGCCTCCGTAATCGCCTGACAAAAGAGCGGCCATTTTCTCGCTCCGCTGCACGCCGGGGGTGGTTCACCCGCCTACCCCACGATTACAGGTGCCGACGGAGAATTTTTTATTTTCTTTTTTAACGGTGATAGGACACGCGCCCTAATAACGGGTGTTGTTTCTTCGTCTGTTTACTCTCTCCCGGTGCTTCTGCCCATCGAAGGTGTTTTGGCAGTTGCCACTTGAAACTGGGGCTTTCTGGAACTGTGGTCATTATTAGGTTAGGAATGAGCAAAGCGGTTATACTTTTTACGACGCCAATAACAGAAAAGTCGACTTGAAATATGAAAAAATTTCATTTGATACGTAATATGTTTATTTCGGAGTTTTGACGTCTAATAAGAAAATGCCTAATACGATAATATTTATTTCAAACATTTAAGTAGGGATGGGACATTCGAATTTCAAATTCATTCATCTCGAAAACGCGCAATGAAACTTAAAAAATCGTTTAACATTTCAACTAAAACTATGGAAAGATGAGTTCCCGCCCCCCTTCCGAACACTAAAAGAGTTACAAAAGGGATGCGAATCATTGTAATTCCAGTAGACCTATATCAGCAGTATCATTTCGCAGCGACTCTTTTGAGTGCTACGTGATTTCTTGACAGAACTGAAGAGTTACATGTTTAGTTTTAGCTGTGCTTAACTCTTAAAATAATCCTCTCTCCCAAGATTTGCTTCAATTTAAAAACGTAAGAATTCCAACTCTTACTCAAATACTTCCGATTAAATTATGTTAAAAAGATGATTCAAAAATGTACTTCACTTGCTAAATTTCATATGCGTCTCTTTAAAAAAATGTAATTGTATTTTTTAAAAACTGCATTTTAAAATTTCTTTTTCATTAAGCGCAGATTTCATATTTTACTTTAAATAATTTGACTTATATTGAGTAAAGACTTTTCCTACCTCTCAGTTTTCTTACTATTATTTAAGTGACAGTATTCAAGAACCTTTTAGGATTTGAATTCGAGAAATGAAGGTATCGTCTCATCTTTACAGTTAAGCACACCGGTGGCTGATCGCTAAACACAGGTATTTCGACCCAGGCTGAAATTTCAGCAAATGGACTGTATGAGACTCATTATTTCTCCCATGCATATCGTGAATATGAGCCAGTTTTCCTTACAAAACCCTCCACAATGGCATCCTTCTCCATACATAGCTCTAGTTTCTGTTTTGTCATAAATAACCAATCCTTTGCAACTAACATTACTTTCTCAAACGAAATCTCATAGAAAAGTAACCATCAGCTATTTAAAAATCTATAAAAGATTTTACCTAAATCAACAAATTCTCTTCTTTACATTTACTCTTTACTGGATTTCACATAACAATTGTGGAATTTTGCCTCCCAGTCTGACAGTAAGATCAGAAGAATCTCACGAAATTCTTAAGCATCATACAGGTGACACTCTAGCTTTGCCCAGTCCTCCCCCACCCAGTTTTGATGGAGAGCACCTCCCGGGGGTGGTACGGGTCCAAAGTTCTCCTAGACTTCTTCCTCTACCATCAAACTCTCCAGAGGACTTTCGATTCGTCGCGTATTTAGAGTGTTCCATGCACATCCATGCCTTCTCCAGGATTCGAACCCGGCCCTTCAGTACGGCAGTCAGCGTCACTAACCACTATCCCATTTGGCCGGCTAGAAAACCCAAAACCCTAAGCAGGGTCACAGATATATTTGAAAATTTTGCTTTCTAGGAATAACCATGTAACTTAGATTTTTATCTTTTATAATATAATGTATTTTGTAGGTTTCTTCCTATACGGTGCCCAAGGCCCATTCCACCGACACATGCGAAATGGATTCGTGGCCTTGTTCTGACGGTACCGTAAGCAGTGTTAATTGACAATTAATTAATAGACACATTGTATATTGTTCTGAAATATTGTTCTCAAACAGTTCTCTTCAAGTATTGTTCTCAAACAGCCGTTTATGTGACTAAAATATCTTCTCTATAGTTAAGTTTGTTTTTATAAAAATTATTTGATAACTTATGGTCAGTGCTGTTTTCATAAAAAAAAAAGATTTCTGCGCACGCTATTTTATATTATTTTTGTGCATATTAAGAATAAAATAAAACTTCAGAACGTTCATTTTAAAGAACTTATTTATATCACATAGAAAAATAAATAGGCATCTGTAATTACATAAGAGAAAAATAAAATTCTTATTGTAATACTATTAAAGGATTCATATTTTTGTAACAAACTTAAGTATTTAAATTACATGTCATCCATCTCCTAGCCATCTCTTTTTGCATGTAAATATATTGCGATCACTTGTTTACATCGTAAACTATACAGATTATTGGGGGGAAAAAAGAAAAAAGCGTAGAGGGGGGTGAAGAGAATATAAAGAAAGGAGCTAGAAAAGACTAGCTTTCGCGCTTACACATTTTGTCTTTGTTCACAGTAGCGTTCGATTAAGTGAAATTGTTAAAAATAAATTAGTAATATTCGCCAATATTTGTATGACTTTATTTTGGTATGTGTATGCAATTTGCTTTTACAGGGTAAGGACCATACTCATATTTCTGGATAATAAACGAAAATATAATTCAATTTATGAATACATTGTGATTGTTGATATATTACATCTTTACTCAAACGAGGGGATCACTTGCAATGTTTTGTAATAAACTCATAATCAAACTGATGGCAGCTTTCATCTCTTCCTACTGTTCAATAAGCCAAAGTCCCGTTTCGATAGCATAAACCCCTTACTGTACCTATAAAAAATTCAGAACAAGGTTTTTTTTTCGCGATTTTTTTTAATTCTTTATTTTAGCTCAACTTCTTTTAACTTTTTTTTTTTTTTTTTTATTTTTTTTTTTTTTTAACTTAAAACCGTAGCGGATATATTCTGTTGCATTCATGTCCGAAAAAAAATTCTTTAACGTATTTACACGAGTGCATGGAAGTAATTAATTCGGTGTACCAGAGTTTACTCGGTTGAGTGCTTTAATGGGTTTCAATCATAACCATTCAATATTTAGCAGACCAAAAATCTGCCTATTTATTCTGGCCGCTCGGTTCAGCTTTTACAGCAAAAATAAATCACAAAAAAGTATACTACATCTATAGGTTCACTTCCTACGATCGATTAAATGGGATTCACATAATCGTGATGCTGCTATAAAACCCTTGACAGTCCTCGAGAGTTTAAAATGTTGCAAAAAAGTACCACATGTTGAGTAGATCATATTTCATTGCGGTTTCTGATCCCACAGTAATAAACGATGTAACCAAAGTTCCTCGCGGGCTTTCTCTTTGCTGCCAACTGCCGACACATTCGAAATCCACGATATCCAAGCATTTTCGAGCAGAACACAACGAGGATGGTGTGGGAAGAATCCCTCGTTGCGTCATCTCATTATCGGCGGAGATCTCACCTGCACACGTCAAACAAAACTCACAGTGAGAGAGTGAGTGAGTGAGGACGGCATCTTCCTAACGAAATGATTTCCAGTTTTTTCCCACGGTCTGACGGCGGCACCGACACAAGGAATCTCCACCCCCACCTTCAAGAAGAGGGGATGCACGAAATCCTCCCCTCTTTGAAGGGAGGATGGAAAGAATGAAACAAGGCGGCCGATGGCAGGATCACCCCCACCGGAAGTGGATGTTCTTCCGCCCCCAAGATGGATGAGGAGTGGAGTAGTTAGGAGCACGAGAGCTACGCTAAGCATGCCCGATACCAGCGCCGTCTTCGAGAGGACATGTTATTCTTCTCAAAATGAACAACGTATTTCAGAAGCGTTACTAGTATTTTTGCGAAGTACAAATATCGTTTCATTTTTCTTTAGTCTAAATGTGGGTCAGAAAGGAGAGCGTTACCGTAAAGAAGTGCTGTGTTTTATAGCCATGTTAAGTCACGACCCCAAGTTTTCATCGAAACTTCCTTTTTCTTTTATATAATCAGTTACGTATTTTTAATGTACACTTTGCTTTGTTATCTAGTTTAAGAAGTAAAAAAAAAAAAAAAAAAAAAAAAAAAAATTAAAAGAAAAAAAAAAATTCAAATGAGAATTTCTGGTGGTAGAAATGTTTCGAAAATATTATGTTTTCGTAAAATAATCCTTGTGAAACAATTAAAAAATGTGCGCAAATATTTGTTCATGACATGCAATTCTCTTGCACCATGAAGTTATTTTATGTCGTTATTACGCTAAGCAAGTTCAGTCATTAGCATTAGATTAAGAAAATTGAACAGAATGAAAGGGGGAGGGGGGGAATGAAAGGTTTCATATTTTAAGTCATCCAAAAACGGTTTGCTCAGTTTTTTTAGGTTCTCGCTGAACTCGCAGTCTACCAAATCTGCTGTTACACTCACTCCTACTAACCTCCCCCCCTTTTTTTTGTCTTTTTAGCTTTATTATTAAGCATAATTTTTTCGATCTTACGACATGTATAATTCAACAGCAAAATAAAAATTGCAAAAGCATTTTAGGGATTTCTATACAACACATAAAGAGAATTACTCTCCCCCAATTATCTTCGCACTGGAGTTACGATGAACTCGGATCACGCTAATGGAAGCACAGAGGAAAATATGCAGAAATTAATAAGCTATATATCAATTTCCAAATGCTGTTAAAATGCACTGTTATAACTGTTATAATTTAGAGAAAAAGTTAAAACATCTTAGGCACACATAATTTCAGCAACTCGTTTTCAATGGTCAGACATCATTTACATATGCCTGAAAACCTTAAAACTTTCAAGAATTAAAATGAGTACAAAATGCGTTTTTAAACACGTATTAAACATCAATCAGTTCTCAAAATTACCACAAACAAATTCATAAAAGTGAAGCTTAGAGATTATATTGTAGAGTCATTAGGTTATTTCGAAGCTGGAGAGATGAAAAATGCGCAATGCCCTCGCCAGGACTCGAATCACGGACATCTCGAACGCGCGTCAAGTGTGCTGAACCACTACACCACAAAAGCCTGCTAAGAAGGAGGGAGGAATACCTTATATACTCCGCCTTTTAAAGGACGACTGGGGATTAGAGGACCCAATCGCCTAATCCCGGTGGTGGAGAATCAACATCCACCACCTTTTTTGGTTCGGACGCCACTTGTAGAGACATTAGGTTTTTTTAGAAGCAGGAGAGGTGAAAAACGAGCAACGCCCTCTTTGGGACTCGAACCCCGGACCTCTTGAATACGCGTCGAGCGTGCTGACCACTACACCACGAAGGCATGCTAAGAAGGCAAATTATTTATAGTAAACTACAAAATTTCTCTTTTAAGATGGAGAGATTTAAGCTACCATCGTGTCCAAATTGGGAAGATCGAAATACATATACACGACAAGAACAGTCGAACGATCTCTAACATTCGCAAGTCCTTCCGCGGAACCCGATCTTTTACTGAATGTGATTTGGCGATTATACAATATTCACATAAAAATGAATTAAACTTTTTGGCTTTTATATCACTTTATAACACCTTTACACCCTTATTAATTCTTTTTTCCGGGGGTGGGGTCAGGGATGATCAAAATATTTTAGCAATCATTTTATAACTCAACTCTTAATGTTAAAAATCGTATGAGCTTTTTTTTTAATTAAAAGCACACAGCACTATAGCTATTGGCGATTTGATTTATATTCAGTCAGTCGTCACAGAATTCGTTCTTATGTCCCTTTTTCCGAATTCATTTGCAAGCTGAGATATTTAAAGGACTCATTATTTAATTGACTCAGTAAAAGAGAGAAAAATATGCTAATATAATGGCTAAAATAAAAAAATTCACACATGAGAAAAATGCTGTCTCAAAACAGTGCTGCTGACAGTTTGCTGAATTATCATGTTTACAATTTAATAAACAATGTTAACAGTAAATACATTTTTTTTCGCTTATCCGTATACGTTGAAAACACAAACGCTGCTCTATTTGAGGAAATATTCCACATCACATTTCACATAACCTTCACTTTATTAATTTCGACGCGCACTTTTCCTTCTCTGGCATGGTCACTATAGAAAGGAAAACGGAAAGAAATTAATAATGACGATAACAAGTAAACGTTAATTATCTGGAAAACTTATCTTCAATAATGCGCCCTCCCCCTTTAGCACAAGATACACAGTTTGTGACCTTCAAAATTTAACCTTGTATGTGTGAAGAGAAAGTGAAACATACGTGAAACAACAAGAAATTCGAGGGGTTTGCAGGGAGAAAAATCACCCCAAAACGGAAATTTGAGAAGCTGCCATTGGTTCTAGAGGTCCCCGCCAAGATGGAGACTTATCACACACACAGTTGTCGATAAGTCGGTCAGAGGGGACCATCTGAATTTTTGCTACTCGTTTGATCATCCCCTTTCTTCTTCTTGTTATCGTGGAACGTGATTTTACCATTCGGAAAGGAACGGACATCAACCATGAATCTCTTTACCGTACAAGTTTTTTTTTTTTTTTTTAAACTCATGACGACGCATCATTACATCACTTGGTAACAACGATTTTATAAGCACCTAGTGCCAATTTTTATATGCTTCGGATCTTACATATCCTTTCTAAATAATTAAAGAGCCTTGTTTAAGAATAACATTTGAGCCACTTAAAGAATCTACCACTTAGTAATAATATTTTGATATTTTTCGATATCAACATGCGCTATTAAGGTTTATAGTATTAATATCATTAATAAAAGTCTTTTCTAACACCGCGTATAAACATTAACGCTTTCCGAACTTCTCTTCAGTATCGTTCTGCATCAAAAATAAAACCTGACAAAAATGAGAGTATACGAAAAATACAGACTGCAATCAGTTACTTCTTTTAATTACTTTTTTTTTATAAAAAGACAATAATTTTCCTTAAGTGGCAACAGTGATTACAAATAAAAAAAAATATTTGAAAGAATTCGGATTTTCAAAGGAGGGTTTAATTCAGGTATTTTATGCCCTCGTTGAGCTATAGGAGTTTATCTGTTTGCTCTTATCAATCCTGCTGACACAATTATTTTGTCTTTTTAAAACATTATTAAACATCACTTCCTTCGCATTTACGTCACATAAAATTCAACAGCAAAGTCAAAATGTGTTTAGCCCAAAAGGGTTATTGTTTACTTTATCAACTTCACTTTTATCTTGAATCATTTTCATTGTCCGTTTTACTTTTCAAATTACTAACTGCTGCCTAAAATAGCTACTATAAAAAAGAATGAAATATATATATATATATATAT
>KK116155.1:383446-393674 GCA_000611955.2 Stegodyphus mimosarum
CTGATAATTAATAAAAGAGGTAAAGGGCTGCGTTGTTACTTTTAAATCGCTCAGGTTTTTAATTAATAACAGGTAGATTAAATATCTTCACCAAAAGGCAACAAACTATAACGTGGAAGTAAAAAAAAATATATATATATATCGGATATTTTTAGAATTACTGCTATTCTGTCCATACATTTTTTTTCATTCATTATTTCTTAAAATAATACATGACGAAAACATTTGATGGCAACATCCATTTTTTTATGCTGTCATATTTTTTATATTCACTATATTATTTATTTAAAAGTAATACATAGCTATAACATTTGAAATCTGATAGGGATACAAAAGTGATACGAGTACAAAAGTAAAAGGTTTAAGACTAATAGTACCTCTGATGCTAATGAAGCTAAAAAAAGTGCAATATTCCTATAATTTTTATCTTTTATATTTAGACAGCATAGATTAAGTTTCAGAATCTTAGCAATTTCAATTTAGTTTTCATCATATACGTATGCAGAAACATTCGTCATAGTTAAAAAAATAGATTTCGATTCTCTTCATTTCCTATATCATATCTACCTACGAATAAATATTTCTCATTATAATAAATCAATAAATACACTCGATTGCGATTTTTGGATGAATTCTGGTTGTGATACTTCCCATGCGTCAAGCTGGCATCTAAAGCTTCAGACTTCTTTTAAGCACAGAATAAAGTGCATCTGGCAAAGGAGAATACAACATGTCAAAGCAAAACAGATTGTTCTGACTACTTCGTTCAGTGTCACATTATTACGTGACGCTCTCCACATTCGAAATATCAAAGAACGAAAATTTTAATCGATATAAACGAGATAAGGCAGTTGTTGTCCATCCTCATTAAGATCACATAAACGTAATCACGGTCTGAGTCTACTCCTTTGAGAAACACGTAAGATGAGTTATCTTAATACAGGCATTCTCGCCCTCTCAATGTCAGAAATTTCAAAACTAATAAAATGAAATCTTTTGCAGATAATTTTTAAACAAAAAATTAAGATTTCTAATTAATCATTGAATCACCATGAAGTTGCTATAGCAATTATACCGATAAAGTTACCTGAATTCGACTTTGCTCTTTTAAATCTTCCAAGAAAACTGAAACAAATACATTCTCACATTTATTTTTATTAAAAAATACTGATGATATCCCACTGGGAAAAAAGCTTTCGATTATTTTCAGTATAATACTAACTCATGATGGAAGCATTAAATTTCTGTGTTCAATTTACTAGAAAAAAATCTTACAAGCCCTCAGTTCTATGAAGCGTCTTTCAGATGATCCGATTTTAAGAACCTTTTATTACTCAAAAGATAATAAGTGAAGTCATAACAAACGAAAAAATCTGAAACTTTTCAGATTTTAACGGTCGCCCAAAAGGGTTTGTTTTTACACTTACTGATTTCGCAGTCAACAAGTATCCCATTACACTCAGTAACATAGGTTGATTTATTTATTTTTCTTCCTTATTAAGTATCATTTTCTTCATCCCGATGCAGCGCAAAATATTGGCACAACATTTTTTTTTTCTCCTAGACTTTTCATCATATCAATGTTCAGTTTTCTTACTAAGATGGCTTCACAAACCTTTTTTTTTTTCTTCCTTTTATTATCAACATTTCGTGTATTTAGTTATTAAATATCACGTTCTTGGCCCTTATGCTACATAAAATTAGATTCAACAGCAAAACCACAAAATATTTAGAAACAGCATATCTTTAGAATTTCCGACAGACAGTCTCGCGTGCTGAAGTTAAAAATGTTTTATTCTGTACATTGTTACAACCGCTCGCTTTGAAATCGTGTAGTCTCTTAATCAAAAATTCGCTAAAGTTTTACAAAATATAAAATAGATAACAAAACAAATTCGAAATTCGGGCTTCTAAGTGCCGAAGTTCGGGTGGAGAGGATTACGTTATTGAAAATGTGATGGCTCTAGCTGCTGTTGTCTTTCTACAATACTAGAAGCATACCATACAGATGCTTAAGGGGGCACAGGACCTTTAAATCTTCAAAAAATCGATTTTCAGATTTTTGCCTTTTATGAATATATAAACATTTCTGAACAAAATGCAAAAAACCGCGTTGCAAAATTCGCATTATTTCTTGAGTTATGAAAGTTTATATCGGATAGTAAACCAGCGACGCTCGTTTAAAGGGACAAATATGGTGGTTGTTTACATTTTGGTTACGCTGTATACGAGCGCATACTTTTATTATTATACACAGAAATATTTAATACTGTGTTTTTTAATTTCCTTTTCGTGTAGGGGAAGAAGGATGGCAACTACTCAACTTCACTGCTGGTAGTTTGTTTACATGATAATTCTTATTTCCACGCTGGATCTAGAACGTTGTTTGAGTGTTTCTATTTCGGTCTTTCATATCAAGTTTGTTTTACTGTGAAATCGTTTATGTAAAGATATTTGTTTTGAAATTTAAAAATTAATAATAATATGAAAAGAGCTTCAGGTCAAAGACCAAAGAAAAGGAAAAGGAATAATTTCTTTGGAAATCAGTACACAAGAAGTAATGATAAAGATGCAAATGTCTCTGCATCAGCAAAAAAACTTCTAGATCATTTAGTGGTATCTGATGACAGCGAATTTGAAGGGTATACAATCATTGATAAAAGTTTATTATTTTCTGGATTAGAAGAATACTTATGCTGTCATGTTTGCCATAATAAAATTAGTATTACTTCTGAAGTAGTATATGGTTTAACCGTAAAAATAAATATTTCATGCTGCTCTTGTGGAGTACTAACATCTATAAGAAATTCTAAACTTGTAGGTGAAAAACAAAATGCTTCTGATTTAAACAGAAGATTTACTTTAGCAATGAGATGTATTGGAAAAGGATTGACAGAATCCAGAACATTTTGTGGAATTATGGATCTACCACCACCTGTAACACAGAAGTCATATGACAAAATATTAAGTCATATGCATGCTGCTACACGTAATATTGCGGAAAATAGTATGAAGATAGCAGCTGACGAAGAAATAAAAATGACTGGTTCTTCAGATTTGACCGTCAGTGGAGATGGCACATGGAAAACCAGAGGACATTCTTCACGTTTCGGTGTAACTTCCATTATTGGTGGTGAAACGGGTAAAATTATTGATCGTTATGTTTCAAGTTCCTACTGCAAAGGTTGTGAGACTGGAAAAAATATATCCTCAAAGGAAAGCTATTTGAAATGGAAAATGGAACATAATAAAGTATGCAATAAGAATCATTCAGGCTCATCTGCACAAATGGAAGTGAATGGTATGTTGAGTATGTTTTCGCGATCCGAAGAAAAGTATGGTGTCCGTTACGTTAATTATATTGGTGATGGAGATTGTAAGACTTTCTTAGCCCTTACGAAGGATAACCCGTATAATGTTCCAATTTCAAAGATAGAATGTGTGGGCCACATCCAAAAACGAATGGGTGCACGTTTGAGGAAACTTAAACAGGAATTCCGTGGCAAGAAACTGTATGACAAGAAACCTCTTAGCGGTAAAGGTCGACTTACAGATGTGTTGATAGATCAACTTACAACATATTATGGTAATGCCATTAGGAAGCATTCTGACAATTACCACGATATGCAAAAAGCTATATGGGCTATTTGGTATCATAAACGTTCAAATGATAATGAAGTAACCCATGACTTTTGCCCCGATGGTGTTGATTCTTGGTGCGCGTACAAAAGAGCAGTTGTAAATGGCACAAATGAAAACTTTAAACACACGAATTCAGTTCCTGTAGCAGTTATGGATGCTATAAAACCCATATTTAAAGATTTGTCCCACCCAGACTTGCTAAAGAGATGCATAGGTGGTCGAACACAAAATGTGAACGAGTCGCTAAATTCGTTGATCTGGACGTTTTGTCCGAAAACAACAAACAATAGTAGAAAAATTGTAGAAATTTCTACGAATTTAGCAGTAGCCAACTTTAATGATGGTAAACGGGCAACGCTGTTCATCATGAAAGAATTAGAATGTATACCTGGAGCTAACTGTGTAGCATTTGCGAAAGAAGCAAATAGACTTCGTATTAAATTCGCACTGAAACGAGCCCAGGACAATACTTTAGAGGCTCGAATTACCAAACGAAGGGAAAAGAAGGAAGCTGATGAGCTTCATAAACAAAATGAAGGAGTAGTTTATGCTTCTGGTGCATTTTAAATTTGTTTTGTAAAATATAAATTAGAGAAAAGCGATATTGTATCTTTAAATTGAATTTTCTCAAATTGGTAATTTTCAAGTTTGCGCGCAGTGTTATTATCAAACCATATATGCTATGCCCATAAAAATTTAACTGTGTATGCTAGTGTTGTTAGTCTGCATGCTAAAACCAAAAATTTTACTTATGTCGATATATATACATATATTTACCTTCAAAACATGATAAAAAATTTACATATTTTTAAATTTTAAAAAGTTTTCTTAATTTTTCAAATTTAACATTCATTTTATAATATATTTTGGTTTTAAGTTAGAGGTTAATGTATTTCGAATGCATTTTTACCAAAAATTGTTTTCTATATGCAATATTTCCAGAATTATGATGCGCGCAACATTTGATAATTTTTATTTACATGTTTCTTATGTACATTTTTAAATGCTTAATTTACAAATTATTTATTTATTTAAAATTTTTATTTCACATACAGTGTAATAAGGCATATCTATGTAAGGTATATAGTAAAAAAAAATATAACCTTTTAATGATATAATATGAGTTTTTGTGTTTCGAGTTTGAGGATTTTTATGATCGTTTCGACGAGCCCAAAGGTCCTGTGCCCCCTTAATTATTTAATTTCTTTAAATATAATATACGGCGGTAATATTTGGTGGCAAACAATTTGAAAAGTGATAAGCCGTTTTAAGTGATTCAAGGCAAAATGCCGTTTTGAGACTAATATCCCATTTGGGACTTTCGTCCCTTTTTGGGCTAAATCTATAGAAAGAGCACTATGATTATTCAGCTGAATGATTTAAAGAATTTGATGCATTTATGAAGACTGAATGCTGTAGCCTTTAAGAAAAGACAATAATAATATTTCGGCAACAGAGAATCATTACGGCAAATGACTTATTAAATTACCATAAAACACATTATGTTTATATGCAGAGCAGAAGGGCTGCCTTCCTGTACTGATTTCCTGGGAAAATAGTTCGTATTCATGTTACACGTGGAAAAAACAACGCAAATGTCCATTTCAACAGCATTCGAACCCAAGTTAAAATTAACTACCGGCGTTTAGCGGTCTCCTCTGCTCGGCTACTGCTGCTCTCGGCGACACAGATTTGTGTTTCAACGCGTTAAA
Source organism: Stegodyphus mimosarum (assembly GCA_000611955.2). NCBI lineage: Eukaryota > Metazoa > Arthropoda > Arachnida > Araneae > Eresidae > Stegodyphus > Stegodyphus mimosarum. The sequence goes on from KK116155.1 coordinate 388,801, forward strand.
ATTTTTATGAATTTTAATAATTTTATAATCCAATTAAAAAGTAAGACCTTAACACGATTTAATATTTTAAAATATTTCTTCTTTCTCTTTACGGCCGCCCATATTAGGCTTATTAGCTAGTGAGGTTCGGTAAGATCTTAACTGCAGCGAAGATTAATGTAGAAAATCAGATTCAGTGAACCGAGCTCTTAAAGAACTTCGAGACAAACTGCTTTTAATCCTACAGCTTATTGAACTTTTGAACGAAAAATTATTTCAGATTTTTCAGGTCCAGAAAAAATAACGGTACACTTGACCGATTGCAAGATTTATTTAATTTCTCATTTCAAAAGGAATCCGTCTGTTTAGAATCGATATTGCGGTCGGTATATTCCCCCCCTAAAGTTTTATATTATTTCTTTATTTATTTTTGCTGATTTGCGTAGGTCGGCTTACAAATTAGCGTTGACCTATAACCAAATAATTTTTTATGATATTTTTAATGTTCTAAAAACTATTTTATTCATCGACATCCATAAAATATTTTTAATGTTCTGAAAACTGTTTCATTCATTCACATCCAAAACTTCAAAAGTAAAATCAAACTTTTTTTTTTTAATTTTATGTCCTGCTGTTGCCATATTCATGCTTAACTGAATCCTTCAATATTCATTTCGGATTTTAATTGTTCTTAGATATCTGTAAAATTTCTTTCTGAAACAACAAAAACAATAAAGCTTCTTTTCTATTATACAATTTCCTACCATATTTTACGTGATCCTCCAGCTGGGATAAGTACATCTATGCCTCGAGGCTCACGTAAAACATAAAAGGAATCTTATTACTAAAAGCTCATTGATGTTTGACGAAGTTAATGCCGTCCCGTTTATCGGATTACGGAACACATTTGAAAATTGGGATGTTCGATGTTCCATTATCCAATCGAACCGCCTGCCTCTCATCATGAAAAATTCTGAATTCTGTCATTTGTTGTTTACACGACTGAGCAAAAATCGTGCAGAAAATGTTTCATTTTTATATTTTAACTAGGGATATCTTCAATCGTTGCTACTTTCATTTTCACTGTATACCAGTTTTAGTGATGAAAATAATTCTCTCTCTCTCTCTCTTTTTTTTAAAGCAATAACTGCTTAAAAACTTTTTGTTAGGCACAACTCCTGTTCTTTTTAAATCGCTCCCTATATGCGACAACCCCACAGGTGCGCGAGAGAATTTACGTACAGCAAGCGATTAACGCTTCGACGACAGTCGCTTTCTGACGATCCGAAACTGGTTTTGCGGAAATAAATGCTATAAAAGTAGAGAAGTTAGTGTAGTGGCTGGGGAAGGTGTTGTTTGAAGAAAACTTCCCAAACGTTTTAATTCTTTAAATCATAATAGTTCTTTATCTTCTCAATCGGACGGCTTTTTTTCTCTCTCCTTGGAAGGCAGCCGAGCAACCTTGTGGCGAAACAATGCGACAAAGAATGCGGTTAAGTTGTGAGCACTGGCCGCAAGCGTCGCTGCGAGCGCCGTCGAAATCCGTGGCCTGCATTGGGATGGCTTCATTTGCGGATCAGGCGAGCGCCCAAAAAGGCAATCGACGGCTTTTCCCAGTCTTAATTTACGGTTTTTTGGGCGAAAAGCGGGTTTCGGGGAGGCTAAAAAGGGGGCGGAGACATATCGGGGTATCCTTTCTAACAGACGAAAATGGCGACCTTGAACCTGAACTGCTGATAAAAAGAAGTTAACATGAACTTTCTTACCAATCCACGAAATGATCTGCTCTCTCCTAAAATTTTTGTTTGGTGTATCATTTTTCTGATTAGAACTGTAAAGACACAAGTTACATAAATCACTGCTGCCGTAAGCTAGCTTTTCATGTCACCAGGGGAAGATTTTATTTCTAGCCATCTTAAGCCTGGGGGACGGGGGTGAGGAGAGAACCATAAAAAATAAATATATGTTATGTTAAATAATTTGGCTGCATAACTGCTAAATTATGTTAAATACAGTTATGCAGTAGTTTAAATTATTAGCAATGTTTAAAGCTATTAAAATAATTAACAATGCCGCTGCCTTCTTTATTCCTTCAATCTCAACTCTCTTTCTAGTTTCAACGATCACACTCTACAAAATAACTGTTTTCTGATTGATTAATAGTGATATGATTCACGTATCTATATATTATATTCAATAACAATAATAATTTTATAACGTCTGTTAAATACAATATCGAGAAATGAAATAATAACTCTCTTTGTAACAATACAGATTCACAAATAAGGCACGCCAGCGTCTCAAAGGTTAAGTTGAGCACTTTCGCTTTGCATTCGGTTTCCAGTGAAAAGGCTGTCTGCCAAGGTTTCTCCCATGAGTAAAGTGAATACATGTTATTTTCCTTTATAATGTCCTCAGGCACCCCTTCTCTGAGTTAGTTAGTTTTCTTTAGTTGTTCTTTGCCATATTCTATTAAACAGCCAAACAAGTGATGCAGGCACAGAAAAACTGAAGTTTCATTTTGAAATTATGGTGATCGTAAATTTAGATAGGAATAAATACATGACTACAGTGATATATATTTTCTGTTGTAATTTTTAGCAATTTTCTTAAAATTTCGTTTATGGTAATATCTAAAGCGTGTAACATACGATATATGAATTAATAAATTAACTATATGCATTAGCAGATTATTAATAATAAGGTTTCTGAAAAGCCAAAAAACGCGTATGCGAATTTTACACGGCGCTCGAGAGGGCTTTCCTAATTCTCTGCATATACAACAGTCGAAGGTATATGAAAACGAATATTGAAAAATCAAACGTTAAATTTACTGATTCTCGTAATGACCGTGGACAATGACACAATTTTTATAAGAGTTTTAAGCAGCGCGTTAAACAGAAAAACATTACATTACAGCCTTTGTGTTTCAGCAAAAAAATCTTGAACTATACGTGGAGAGGAAATGAATTTCGGAACATTGCGCAATTAACCATGCCACCACGATGGATATTCTGCAACTTGTCAAACGTGTGTGCCGCTTCTTTTCTTCAGGAAGCCCAGCACAAAGCAGAAGTTGTGAAAGGGAAGGATTTTCCGTCCGTCATAACAATTGCGGCTCAAGAAAAGGTCGTTTCACCAGAATTGCGCATTTAAACAGCTTTCGGGAGTAACAGAAAAAATACATATATACATTCTTTTCTTCCTGTCAAACAAGCGACATCAGCAGCTGCGCAAACCAGATGCAAGACAAAAGATTCCATCTCTTCCAACCGAACAATAAAATATCCAATCACTCTGCTTAGACTGAAGACATTTCGCCCCTTTTACTACGAAATACTTCCAATAGCCAGTTTCCAGAATTTTACGTAAAAAGGCGACAATCACGCCGTAGACGGATCTTACAGATAGGGAACTTATGCGTACTTACTACCCATTAAATTTAAGCTTAGGTGTGCACACCTGCCTGGAAAAGCAACAAGTGATTCGTTTGTTCTTCCTCCACACAGCAATAATACAATACGGCGAACAAAAGTGATTTAGTTTGTTCGGAAATTTCCCCGAAATCGTAGATGAAGACCTACACTTTGCTGATAAACGAAAACAAAACTTTCTTATCTTACCCCACCAATACTACATAGACCGAAGAGGAAACAAATTAGTGCCTTTTACAAGAAAGACGATGGTTGATTATAAATACTCCGCTCTTAATCCGTTAAATCACACATCTAATAAAATCGAAGTCACAAAAATTTTCCGTACCAAAGAATAGGAACTTTATTTTCCGTATACGCATTTTTAACCCAAATTCCAAAAACCTGGCTTTTTAGCATTCTGATTGGCTTCACACAGAACTCGTTCGACATTTTTTATCCTCTTTTTTTTCACTCTCGAATAGAAGGGTAGCTCTCTTATTCATTACACATGAAAATTCCTGCCATCTTTTAATGTATACGACTTCCGATGTATATTGAAAGAAAAGGAATCAAGGTACGAAGTGAGAGGGTCACTTTTTAATTATAATCAAGAAAGTACCATTTATTCGCGACATTTTGACAGGGCTAAATCCGTAGCGCTTTATATGAAAATCAGATCCAATTTTTTATCGCTTCTCAAAAAAGTTACTTTTGGTCAGAACATGGTGAAACATTTTTATTTTTAGACTGAATTACTGTCAATATTTCAACCGATAAAGAACGTTCACCAACAAAACCTAAAATTATAAGCTAGTTAGCTTGTTTTCTACACTCAGGAGAGTCTATATGATTTTAATTCTATAAATACACCAGACCAGGCACTTCACAACTTTGCCTTAACCACTTTATGTTAGCATCACTCAGTAAAGTATGGTTCATATAACTCCACTCGATAAATAAATATAATTAAATTAAAATTATAAAATTAAGAAGAAAGTGCAATCTGTTCTTGGTATACAAATTTCAGTTTGAACACGTGAAATAATTTTAACCTAAGCAACTATGATAGGCTACCTAGTTTCAGAATTAATTTTCCCAAAATTAAAGGTACAAAACATAAAAAAAATTCTTATCTTATAAATGAGCTTTTCAAAACGGTAAAGCCAGATGGTACGGGAAAATTTGACGTTATTTCATGATTAAGCTATTGCCGATGGAGAATTCTCAGTTACATACGGAAAGACGTAATTACTCAAGACGTAGATCTTTATTTCACTACATCGCTTGTGCAAGAGGCTTGAAATAAATATTTCCCTCAAGCGGCAATATTTTACACTCTGCTATGACACAAAATTCACGAACTGAAAATGCTTCAAAGCGGTATCTTTTAAAATACTAAATAAAAAAATATAAACTCGCGCAATACAAAACCGATATAATTAAACGCATATTGAAATGTGCATGCAATTTTATTTTTCC
>KK116155.1:393836-420203 GCA_000611955.2 Stegodyphus mimosarum
AAAAAAAAAAAAAAAAAAAAAAAAAAACACTATAAATTAAGCTATTTATAGTGTAATGCGTATCTTATTTCAAGATCTGAGAATACAGATTTTACCAAATTTTATTTGTACTCGCCTAAAAATAAATCCACTCAGCTACGAATTTTTGAGCTAAAAATAATCGCTTTATGTGAGAATACATTTATGTGTGAACAGTTTTCTTTCTCAGCTGAAAAATAGTAAGCACAGAACCCAATTAACTCATGAGCGCCCTAGATAAAGATAATTTCCAATAATTTCTCTCCAAGAATACAAATTTTATCGTAATTGACATGCCTCAATTATCAAGCTAGTTAAAAAAAAAAGAAAGAAAATCTGAAATGTTTCAGATTTTAAATTACGTCCAAAGGGATGTTTTTCAACATTTTGTGTGTTACCTTTATTAATTAAATATCATGTTCTTCGCACTTAAACCATAAAGTTAAAAAACAATACCGGAAAATAATTTTAAACTGAGCATATCTTTAAAATTTCTTATACACAGTCTCACGCGCTGGAGATAAAAATGTTTTTTCTCTACAACGTTGCCATTGCTCGCTTTGAAATCCTTGAGTTTGTTAATCAAAAATTCGTTTAAGCTTTACAAAATATGAAATCGATAATAAAATAAATTTCAGATTTCAAATTTGGAGCTTCCAGATGCCCATATTCGCAACAGGATTAAATCATTCAGAATTCGATGGCTCTAGGTACCGTCGTTTTATCACTATGCTAGAAACATACATACATTTATGCATGTTCTTTATTATTTAATTTCTTTAAATATAATATAGGGGTACAATATTTGGTGGCAACAGTTTGAAAAGTGAACCGACATTTAATATTTCCGACGCAAAATCACAAAACGAAAACAATAGTCCTTCAGAGACAAAGTCCCTTTGAACTACAAATAAAAAAAAAAATAAAAAAAAAATCTGAAAGATTTCAGATTTTAAATTACGTCCAAAGGCGCGTTTTTTTAACGTTTCGTGTGCTACCTTTTTTTTTATTAAATATCATGTACTACGTACTCAAACCATAAAATTCAGTTCAAAATCAATATCGCAAAATCATTTTAAAATGAACATATCTTTAGAATTTCCGTAAGTCTCGTGCGCTGGAGATAAAAATGTTTTTCTTTTTCCGTACAGTGTTGCCATTGCTCGCTTTGAAATCATTTAGTTTGTTAATCAGAAATTCGTTGAAATGTTACAAAACATAAAATCGATAATAAAGCAAATTTCAAATTCAAAATTAGGGCTTCCAGATGCCCATATTCGCAGTAGGATTACGTCATTCAAAATTCGATGGCTCTAGGTTTTATCACAATGCGAGAAACATGCATACATTTATGCAGATTTTTCATTTTTTAAAATTTAATGCAGAGCGATAACATTTAGTGGCAACAATTTGAAAAGTGAAACGGGCATTCAGAGTGATTCAACGCAAAATCGCAAAACGAAAGTAATAGTCCTTCGGGACTAAATCCCTTTGGACTAAAAAAAAAGAGTTTATAATTATTTACACAAAATATATTTTTTTATTTATTCGTAGACGAACACAAATAAATAATTTATTCTCATTATTTATTTCTTCCATTATTTGTTATTTATTTATTCCATTTATTATCCTCATACATTATTTATTCTCAAGTTTTTGTCCCAGTCGGAAAATTTTCTTCCAAGTCAGTCAATATTTGCTCATGTAGTTTATTTTGTAAAATTATGAAAAAAATTTCATAATTTGTTTATTTTTAGTTGAAAAGCATATGAGGATTAATTAAATAGATTAGAATTATTTGAAAGAAAATGTAAGTCTGAAAAATTTAATATTTAGCTGTCAATATATTTGAATTACAAAGTGTAGCCATTAAAAATGTCTTGCAAGTAACAATTTTATATTTCATATAAGAAATAAAGTTTTCTTCCCTTTCCGATATTATTGTTCCTGTATGTTTTGCTAAAATTTCGTAAGGGAAATTTAAAATTTATTCAAAATATTTTTTTTATTTTATTAATAAAAATTTTTTATTACGTTAAAAAAATTTTTGGCCCTTCAACTGTTTTTAGACCAGAACTCTACAGTACAAATATATCATTGGAAAATAAAGATACGTACATTACAACATGTAGTGTGATTTATATTTTAACTAGTGCCGCCCCCCCCCAACAGTTTTACTTGAACTTTTAGCAGTTATGTGAAACTGGGCAGAACCGTGTGTATGTCTTTTCACCCAAAGAAGTTTCTCATCCAAAACTGAATTCTCCCATATCGACAGGTAAAAATTCGACATCTCTTTGATGGTTAACTCTCCCCCTCTATTGGCCTAATACTGGCTTCTTCCTGGTTCGCCCCAAAGCAAAGATTGTTCTGCGTTTTCCAGCGTATTAAGATTCTCGGCTTAAGTTTTTTCGACCGTTTATTTGAATAAAATATTCTACATAAGTATACAGCATAAACAACAGTATTTTGTATGGTATTATCATGTATTTATATGATTATTATTAATAAATAAACATACGGAAATTCTCAAATTTTAATTTATTTTTGATAACTACACACCTATTTAAATCATTTCGATGACTTCACGAAATAATTTAGAAGTATGTGATGTTTATTTAAATCATTTTTTAAAAATTTATACATTCTATTATTACTGATGAGCGCTTTGAAAAAGTCAAAGACGTTAAGTTTCTATTAAAGCAAAAATTCGCATGTCCGCAGTTTAAACGGTATCTTTAGAGACAAGCCACTTTTGATTCAGATGAATTTTCCATGACACATCTAAATGAATAGTTTTCCAATTCAGCTGTTGAATAGGTTAAGTTTTAAAGCAATTTATTGATGCCGCATTATTTATTCATCATGTGACTCGTGAATTATGATTTGAGATTATTATATCGCCGGGTATTTATTATATTGTTTTTAATATTAGTTTAAAAGGAAAATATTTTTACGTGAGCTACCAAAAACCATCCAGTGACCTGGTAGTTCACGATCGAAATTTTGCCGACTCTTGTTATAAATTTAGTATACCCTGAAGAGACACTTTACTTTGCATGAATATATGTAAATTTTTCTAAAGCAAGGATTATAAAATACTACTGCCCTTATTTCAAGCAGACGAAAAGAAATTCTTAGCGTCCTAATTCATTATCAAGAATTTTAAACAAAATCGCAGTATTCATCTAATAAAAAGACTTTCCCCAATGAATGACTAAATGGCGATATTCAAAAATGTTACTTTTTATTAACGAAATGATTGCTTCCCCCCCACACTCAATATGATGATCCATTGCCGAAATGTTACTTTGCACTAATCTTGTTTGAGATTAAAAAGAGCCCAGATGAGACTGAAAAATAATGTCTTATTTTTGCATGCAAGTAAGCATTATTTTAGAAGTGGAAATTTAATGATTGTTAATGATGTCATTACACTATTTAATTATTGTCACAAGGAATTAACCAGCTCTTTTACTATTGCTTATAATCTTAAATTATGTATACTATGTAAATAAATAAATTTCTAAATTAAGATTAAAACCGTTATACTCAAAATATTAAAATATTTAAGACAAAAAAATCAATTTCCACCTATAATACGAAACATAAATCACGTAAAAGTTTCAAAAATGCATATCGGAAGATATGGTATGAACAAAAATATGAAAATGTCCAGATTTTAATGTTCGCCTAAAAAAGCTCTCTTTAAGCTTAATACATTGTGAAACGACTGTTTGTAGAATACTAAATGGATATAGATTAGACGATATATCTTGTACATATTTATATAACGTCATATATCTTCTACATATTTGAAAAGTGAAAAATATGTAATGTAATTCTGAAAAATTTTTAGAGTTACATTATATCTGTTTTTAATTAGCTGTATTATGAAAAATGCATTTTTTATTTAATTGAATCAGATTTAAAAGTTAAAAAATAGTCTTAAAAAGTGAATCTATTGTTTTTAAATAGCTTAAAGTTCGTTCACCAATAGCAGTTAGATTAAATTTGAAAGCTTAATATCTTACAAATTTCCAAACAGCAATAAACTTGAATGAAAAGTGAAACAAAGCAAAATCGCATTTCGAAACTGTAACTCTAGCTAAAACAAATAACGTTAATTTAATACATTTTAAGCATAGGCTTGTAAATGTACGAAGTAATCAAAACAATGGATCGATTTTCTAATAAAATTTTGTTTCTTAAAAGTTTTTCTTTTAACATTTTTAATTTTTCATCTAATCCATCATTTCATCTAATCATCATCATATTTTAATCTCCGTGATTTATTGCTTCAATGTATAAGTATGACTGATTTGATTCACTTTTCCCCTTGGTCTTGCTTTCGAAATTGAATCAACGAATACACGTTTAAATGGGGAAAGACACCCCCTTTTTTTTATTTAACTCGGAATTACACTTTTCAATGCGATTATATTAAGTTCTGGATCTATCATTTGAGAAGTGATTCCAGAATGAAAATGGTTAATTCTTAAAAATAAAATTACACTTAATTGATAATATTTTTGTCATTCAGAATACTAGTGCCACTTTTTGACTAATGTAAATAATTTTAATTAATAAAAGATGTTTCTATCGCCATATATTACGTATCATGCTACAGAATCATCGTTTGCGCGATACCTAAAAATAAATTCTTAATCGTACAATCTTTCTCAAACACACCGTATATAGAGAGAGAAATAAATATACATAAAAAATATTTTTAAAAAATGGTGTCACATTATAAAAAAAAAAAAACTTACAGCTGACAAGCTCTTGGGATAACTTTACAAACCTAGATCTGGATCTGATGCACATATCAAAAATATATGAAATTTGTTTTAACTATTTTTCGGGTTTTGTTGGATTTTAGATCAAAATTTTGATCACAGAATCTAAACTATGGATTGCACTAGGTCTAGTTCGTTTAACCTGGATATTTATTAAAATCGCACAAATATAATGTGAAGGAATGTGATCTGTAGGAATATAAATCGTAAAAAAGAAGGGGTATTTTTTTTGGGGGGGGGAGTAATACCTAATTCAAATATAATCATTATGCAGCACTGTTTCATATCGATAGTAACGATTCTACTAATTATCCATGCATGGATAATTACTAGAATCGTTAAAAGAACGGCGGCTCTCGGTAAAGCGTTCTTTCAAAGGCCTCCTGTGTTCATTTTTATATTTTTACGAGACAAAAACAAGATTATGAGGCACTGTACGATGATTCTACAGCCCTAAAACTTGAGGCTACAACGGCATGCACTCAGACCCGGATATGCACCAACAGAGAAGTAACGCTTCAATATCATTTTGCTATGTAATACATCGCCTTCTATTGGAGAAATTCTAAGTGTTTACTCTCCCTGCCCCCAAAAATTCTTCTCTCTTGAAATTTATTTTCGTGTATTCTATAGCCCTTTAAGCCCGCATGCTTGATTTAAAATTGTTTGAGAACTTCAAGTACCTTAGTTCATCTTGTATATTAATCCCGACCTTATGGCAATATATTTAACTGCTTTTTTTTATAAAAATTATGTTCTTGAAACAATATTTAGTGTTATGGAAACGAATGGCTGGCTCTTCAGACAACAATTCCTCAGTTCAACTTATAACGGTTATTCGTTAGCTGTGAACAGAGGTTAAATATCTGCACTCTTTTAAGGAAAGGCATTCACTAAGGGATACTATGAGGTTTTTAGTTTTCAAAAAACTAAAATATGACAAATTTCACTCTTACAAAAGAAGCTAACGGACTTCCCGAAAACAATCGTCACAAAACTTTCAGTAGTGAACAAACAGTAGGGAGCGAAATGCAACCGCCATTAACCCCGGAACAGAATTATAAAGTAGCGCGCCAGCCCGCAATTTTTGCAATCACAGAATGACAAGCACAATGTACCTATGAGTTACGAGGTTTTTGAGCGATAAATTGCACCTTGCAGGTGAGATGCGTGTAGTACTGCACTGAGTCGAGTAATGTGATACAGAGCAAGGTCAGTACACAAGCTAAGTTATGCTCTTCCCAAATTTCGAATTCGGTGAAGTCACTGTTGTTACAGAAGTGAGAAAACTGAGTACAGAGGAATTTTTTCGTTTGGAGCAAACTAGTAATCTTGTAATACACATACGAGCACTAACATAGTAGTACACATACGACCATATTTGCCAACTAAAAGTAATGTAATGGAATAATTAATGCGTTAAGCTAAATAGCTTGTATAATTAGAAGGTGTATGATTAGCAAAATCGACTTGTAAACCTCGCGGTTTTAGTACATATTTTTTACAGAGATGCCGAAAAAATATTCAGTAGACGACACAGTTTCAATGCACACTAGCATGAGATTTGCGCGACAGTTGCTTACTCTGACGGAACGACAAAAATCCTCAGCTGCAATTTCTTGAAAATATAGGACAACAAACATTAAACAATGAGTTGCATTAACAACTTACATTGATAAAAATATTTAACAATGAGTCGAAAACGTCTTCAGGACTCGCAGCAAATTGCTTTTTATTAAATCAATAGGTTCAAAATGTTATTTCAACCATGAAAATAAGAAACAGTTACACTTATTAGGTGAACACGGAGCTTGAGAAGCCATATTTATAGAATTTTTGCCTCATAATTCACAAATATGAGCATCTGTCAGCATCAGCATCATGCAAATTTTGAATTACCTCCCGACAGTTCAGGTCTTTTCTTACGAATTGCACTTCATGCAAAACGTTGCAAAACACTCAAATAATGTTATCAAAAAAATTCCTACCACCACGACAAATGAAGAAAATCCATAATCCACAATTTGACTGACCCTAGCGTGATCCTTTCGGTCATTTCAAGCTTATTCACTTGATAGCTGAGCTGTCTCTGCATAAAAAATGCAATACAGTTTAAATGGTCTATTAGGCTGGAAATAAATTCTTTCGTTTAAGAAAGAGCTTTCTGATCTAACGTAAAAACTTGTTTACGATAGTTAAATATATATGTTGAAGCTGAGCAGTAGATTTTACAAAGGTTTACCTCCAAACGAGAAAACAACTATATTAAAATTAAAGTAAATATAACTTTTTATTAACTAAAGAAACTTAAAAAGGTCTGTTTTTTCAAGTGAAACTTAAGTAGATATATTAATATTGCATCAACACTGCAAAAAGATAATCCACTAACAATAAATACTTCTCAGAAATGTGTTTCAAAATCGTTACACGAGACAGGAGACAAGAGCTGATTAACCCACATAACTGGAATTACACGTTCAATAAGCAACAGGAAAAATTACCTATTAAAATTACAACGACAATATATTTCCTAAACAAAGCTTGCAGACGACCTCTTTGCGCAAAAAGATAACCTTATATGCATCGCAATTCTATGCATCCGTTACGCTTAAGCATTAGAAAGCAGTCAAAAGTGAACATTTCATCGTACAAGTAATAACTTTTTATCTTATTTTATTTACTTATTTTTTAAAGAAGAGATACATCGCCCTTCTTTTCAACAAAACGTTAGAAATACTAACATTTCTTCCGCATATAATGCTTTTTGCATAATCTTAACTTATGCGGGGGGGGGGAGGAGGCAAATATACTGATCATTTACAGCTCCGTAATACAGAAGCCAGGCTTGTGTCACTAATACTTTAAATAATGTGAAGATTATTATTTAAGACAGCAATTCATGCAACGTTAAATTCAATGTAAATAAAAATGGCAGTAATTTTTACGACGTCTTTTACAGACGTCGGTGTGGTTTGATTATTTGAATATAGCGAAGCACTCGGAGGCTTTTTAAGGGGTGCCTTCGTAGAGAACTTCTGAGGAAAACTGGCAAGTATTCATGTTACACATGGGATAAACCACGAATGCAGTCAGGAAAAGCAACAATTTCTTTTTCCCTTCAACCAATACTGAATTATTTACTACTGAAGAGACAGATCATATATTTTCGAAAAAGAATCATTAAATATCTTCAAGATGTTTCCAAATTTCTAATTTTTTGCACGAAAAATTCAACACTTCAGTTATAGTTTTCTATCATTCGAAGCAAAAATTCCTGTCAATCCTTACAGTGCAATAAGAAATATTCCTTTCCAGTCAAAACAGAACCAGTCAGAAAAGTTTATTCTATGTGCAAATGTTGTTTCACGGATTAAAAATGTTGCTGCTAGACTCTGTATTGCGTTTTCTTAATCAGAATGAATCCTTAGGATGACTAAAACTTCGTTTTACAAGTACCAACACTAATTTTTTTTTTTTTTTTTTTTTGGTTGGAGTTCGACTACCTGCTGAAAAAGAAATCTAGCTCTGTAAAACAAACTTCAAAGAAAAGTTGAGGCTAGTTACGAATGGCAACACACCAGCTGGATAACTTCCGACCCAAGGGACAATCGCCAGACGAAAAAAGTTCTGACTGGCAGAAAATTGTTCATTGTTCGATCTGAATGTGACAGGCCGTTAAAGTTAGCAGTGTACTGCTTCTACATCATACACATTGGAAATATAGTAGAGAATTGGCTGTAGAGGTATCCGGTTTTTATGAGTATCAAACTAAGCACATTTGTCGATACTTGTTAATTTGACCAGTAAATTTTCTCAGTTCCCACCGAATTAAAACGGTACTTCCAAGAATATGTATAGAATAAAGTGAGGTGTCAGTCGCCGTCATTAATACTTCCGAAGAGCGTATAACTAAAACTGCACAATTACGAATGCCTAAAAGTAGTACTCAAACTATTCATTCATTTGACATTCTAATATCCACAAGATAATGCCACACTAATCACAAAAAGCTTTACGCTTTAAATAATCCATGGGAGTTGGGCATAGGTCTTTCCTCCTTAAAAGACAAGAACATTCTATCATATTTTTCTTCCCGTTACATTACATTAGAAATGTTTTTATAGAAACAGTTCTAATATAATGTAAAATTAGTACTCGGAAGAATAACCATGAAGCTTCCTCCCATTTAGATAAGTAATCTCAAGCGCAGCAACTATCTACCAGCACTGTAGCTTGCAGCTAGAAGTACCGTCTGTGTAAAAAGCGCCTGTGTCCACACAGACAAAACAATCAGCATATATTGACGTAATGCGCATCTCATAAATAATCGAGGCGATTGTTTGGTGGCACCTGTGAAACACTTTTCGGTCAACACCTGTCGCGGGGTGGATTTTGTTTTTTCTTTCGTTCGACGTGACACATTTTCTTTCTCGAATTACCAAAGGCCACAACTATGGACCATATCTTCGACAAAACTACAAATATCTTTCCTGTATTGAGTGTTTGTATCTGAAATAATAGTCACTTCCGGTATATCATTTTTACAAAAGCACTTAAACTACAGTATAATATTAACGATAACCAACGTAACCAATTAATATTAATCCCCCCCCAATTTTTTTTTAATACAACTAATACATTTACACTTATATACGCACACGAAAGAAAAAAAAAAGTAACATATATAATAAAACAGAAATAGAACTCTGATTAAACTTTAAATTTAATATACGCCTTTTCTTAATAGCTGAAAAATTTCTAATTAAATATTCTATGAGCGTGCGCAAAAAACTCTCACAACACTCTCACAACATTTCTCATGCACATGCGCTAAACGCTATCAAAAGCAATATCTTTTTCAATTTGAAGAGCAGGAAGATAAACGCTTGCCATAATTGGTTGGTTTGGCTTATGTGATTACGGCACTGCCTCCAGGGCTATCTGCTAAAGGGGAGGGATGTCTTCCTGGAGGACGTTTTAAGGGAAACTGGCTCGTATACACATTACACATCGGGAAAACCACGAAAACGCCCACGCAGTCAGCCCGTTCGTAGGATTCGAACCTCTGACCGAACTACCAGTGTTCAGCGACTTTCCTGCTCGGCCGCTGGTGGGCTACTGCGTTTGGTAATTATAACACATTTTTCTTGGTTACAATTTTGTAAGTTAAACTTATTGGTTAGAGACCACCCTGACCTTGCGGTAAAAGCCGCTGAACACCGGCAGTTCGCCGCGGGGTTCGAGTCCCGGTGAACGGGCTGGCTGCATGGGTATTTTCGTGGTTTTTCCCATGCGTAACGTGAATACGAGCCAGTTTCCCTTAAAAAGACCTTCACGAGACATCCCTCCCTTTCTATGTAATGTGCCTAAGGGTGGAGCATGTAATAAGTTAAAAAATATTGGTTGGTTTGGTTTATTTATTATACAAAGCCTTCGAGGGCTATCTGCTTAAGGAAAAGGATGCTTTTGTGGAAATTTTTCCAAGGAAACCTGGCTCGTACACAAGTAAACACCTGGGGAAAACCACGAAGAGGTCATAATGCAGCCAGCCCGTTCGCGGGTATTTGAATCTTGGACTAAGCTAAAACTGTTCAGCAACTTTACTTCTCGCCCGCTGGTGAGCCTCAAACATATAAAAAATTCCTAAACATTGATATTTTAGATTGACATTTATTACATACAATTCTAATATATCAAATTAACTATTAAATAACCCGCTTTAATTTAAATTAACAAACTTGCCGGTTTTTAACTACAGCTTCACACTTGATGGTAGCTCGATAAAATTTATAGCCTTGGATAAAAATTACTAGACATTATATTGGATATAGATGGATTATAGATGCCCATCGGTCAAACCGATTCTTTTCTTATTAATTTTTCCAACAAAGAAAAAAACATATAAATGTATTTTCACATATAAATGTATTTTCATATAATGTGACTATTTTTAATACAAAAATTCGCAACTACGCGAACTTATTTTTTGAAAAATACGAATAAAACATAATCAAATCTGAATCTTTAAATATCTAAATAAGATTTATATCGCACTGTAAATTAATTAGCTCGGTTTATAGATTTTCCGGTACGTTATTCACGTTCACTTTTGATGGTAATGACAATAATGTAAAATAAGACTTCAAGTAATTAAAACAACGTATTTGCAACAAATACATAATAACTGAAAAGCATTAGTAGTGGGCAGCTAATTTGAGACCACCGAGTATTAGTTTAATAACATACAAAGAAATTGCGAATACAAATATACAAAGAAATTTACAAATTGCAAATTACGAAATATCTGGGTTAAATGACAGCACTTGTAAAGTTTGAGGATACATAAAACGTCTTTAAGACAACTTTCGGCTAAGTATTCGATATAATTGCAAACACTTTTGAAATTGTTTTACAGCGGGAACGAGGGACGCAATTAACTGCCATCATAGCATATCATCATTATTAATTGGTAGGAAGCTTCGCTTTCAACATTATTGCACAGTTTCAAAGCTTGACAATTTACTTTTATGTAACTATAATATCACAGAACAGCCACTTATTTCATATTAATAACACTTTAAAGCGATTGAGTTAAAATGATGATTTTTCTTGGAGCTTTTACGAACTGTTCGAATATTATAACCGATCTTTTTGCTTGTGAGCACCACCAGCGACCCAACGGTAAAACCGCTGAACACAGATAGTTCGACTTGTGTTCACATCCCGGCAAATGAGCTAGCTGCATGGGAGTTTACATGGATTTTTCCCATATGTAACGTGAATACAGCGTCTGTTTTTCTTAAACTGTCACCCAAGAACGCAACACCTAACCTTTGGCAGACAGCTCTCGAAAGTTCTGCATAATTTAAATAATCCAATCTTTTTGCTGATGATTTAATCATCTGATAAGGATATACAAGATGACAAATATAACTTTCCATACTGCACTAGAGAACTTTGTGTCATGATGCATTGAAAACAGTATGCCAATGAAAATAAAACAATCTGCCAATTTTTCACGTTAAATGAGAATCTTTTTATCTCCGCTTCAAACTTCAAGCAGGTAACAAATTAAAATAACAAAACATCTGGGTTGAAACTCTAAACTGAGCATGCTGACAGCAGCTGATACAAAAGAAAACGGGCTCCCCATTTTGAAAGGATTTTTAAATAAAAAATGGGTTTGTAATCGTGAATCACTAAACACAACTTTTAAATTTTTATTCAACTCATTTTCAGCTATCGTAATGGAGTACTCGTTTCTGCTGCACCAACTCATAAATTAAAAGACCTTCTAGAATCAGGCTATACGGCTACTGCTTACGGGGGCCCAAGTCCACGATACTCACGCCCCTATCTTACCTACGGCAAATATAACAGAACGAGACATAATTATTTTTAAGGAACTCGATAAATTGCCTAATAACCTTTTGGTGAGACTATGAAATAACTCTCACAAAAACACTCCAAATGTAGGAAGAAATAATCCAATATGCATGGACGCAACTCGATCCACGCCAAGCTCCGGATTCTGTTTCCTTAATGCAGTATGACCACTGGAGTTTGGAGACATCGAAGTGAAATTCATTCTGCATGATGAAATACAAAAATTTCCATATCCAGGAGGGAAAAGATAGATTGAAATCTTTTTTCATATCCCTCACCAGGATTCCTGCATAATATGGGATTCCTACAAATGAATCAACTGATTATTTAGCAAAGAAAGGCGCCAAGGTCTTACATAAACCTTTAAGAAAAATCTCCGTTTTACTTCTCTAAACTACTGACCAAACGGACACGTGCTACCAGAAGTAAGAAGCTCTGTACTTGGTGCGAAGCCCATTCTAACTGGAACAGAAAGATCTCAAAACTCTCCGAAAAGTACAGCAGTTTGCACTGTTACACTCGACTGTTTACAGGTAACTTCTTCTGAACAGGATTTTTTGGTCTCTCCATTTGTGTCGACTGAATCATGTTTTGGATGCTTCTCATTTAACTTGCGCTCGGGACTTGTAATTATAGTTCTTACGTTGTAGCTAGAGAATTAACGGCTGGCGACCCTATTCTGTTATGTACTCTAAAAAGAAATGTTACGGATTAAAAATTGGTTAACACGCTTTAGTATTTTAAATTTATTAACTTCACATTTAAAGTCTCAAATCAGATAACATTTTTTTTCTGGAATGATTATATCACAAACCAATTTTCTTTGTTACGCTTTTATTATGAAAATATCATTACAAGCGATTAGCTGACCTCGACTCTAGAGATCCAACGCTGACAACCATAACAGAAGATAAGGCCTTTTATCTCGGTATCATAGTTAACTGTTAACGCGTTATTACATTGTTTACGAATGGTCATTGCACAATTATAACAAATGATAGGAACATTTATCTTAGCACCCGTCTCCTTCCTATACATTACCAATTCAGTGACGAATGGATATCTCTGCACATCTGTCATTAACAACATAAACATATATTCATCAACAAGTAAAAAATGGTTCCTAAAATACGTCTTTTAAGGGACCGATATGATTCTATTATTTAGATTTTTTACAACAGGAAAAGGAAACAAAGATAAATAATAAAAACACTTTTACAGATAAAATGGGATAATTTATCCTAGGACATATATTTTTTTAAATGCTAGGAAAATTCCATTTCTTTACTAATTTTACGACATTCCAAATTTTATACAGGTAAATCTCGTATAACACGATTAACTAACCCTAATGAAATGCTATATTATTCGAATGCGCAAATGCATATAAAATGCTTTAATTCATTCAACTTATACTCGCAAAACATTCTACAACATACTTACTTCGTTACACAATATACCAGAAAAAAAAAAAAAAGGTTTCCAGCTTTTCCTCCATACAAACAGAATTAATCTGCCTCCCTAACAAAACTATCTAAAATACATTAAATACCTTTCTTTTCCTAACACATTTTTCTTTCACGCAGTTGAATGCATTGTTAATCAAATGGTTTAATCGATTACAGTAGTACAAAGTCGGGACTTCGGAGATTCCGGATTTGGGATTTTTCCCGATATTAGATCATCAGTTTATACCTAGTAAGATGGCATGTAGAAATTATAAAATTAAAAATATGAAATCGTGACTTACGAAATAACGAAGCATTTATGATCTAAAGGGTATCCAAAAAAAAAAAAAGCTTAATATTTATTTGTTTACTCTATTAAACATTTCTTTGAATGTAAATTGCTTAAGCTGTTTCGTTTTTTTTGTACTAATATTTTCTCTTCAATTTTACAGACAGACATAATCTTTTGTTCAGTTACAAAGTTCCATTGTTCAAGTCCAGTCGAGAATTTCGACTTACTTGTGAATTAAATTTTTTCGTTTCCAGTAACCTCTCTGTTCACTACTATTCTACCTTCCTCACTATTGGCGGTATTTTCTGGATCTTGAACCATAACTACAGATTTCGCCATCCGTTAATAGACTGATGATTGGAGCACTGTGATCACAATGAAAAACTTTGTTATATCATCCTCATTTATTACCGCTTCTCCCCATTTCTTTATAAAATTCATTAAATAGAAAATCTCACCTATGGTTTGCGATATCCGAAAGCCTCCAGACTTGCGGCTATCGTCTTCATTATCCTCACCAAGAAATATGGTAGCTGGCCATAAATTATGCCATGCATTTTCATTTCATGGCCATAAATTATGCCATGCACGATCTTGCGATGCTCCATACAGCAGATTTTATGCTAAAATATTTCAAAAATTATTGAAACGTCTAGTAAATATTTAAGAAATTTAACATGGATTCTAAAAATGCGACTTTATATTTGCACTTCAGCGAGCACACTATTCCGATATCCATAGGCTGAATGAAGGACTTGGAGGAAAGAATAACACGGATACATTATCTTTCATTAAAACTAAGTGAAATAGGAGCCGAACAGTTAGTTATCTACAATCAGGACAATTTTTGCGTCATGAGGTAAACCAACCGAATTCCAACTTTTGCCGAGTCTCGGGCATGGAATGATTTCCAAACCAATCATGCATTAACGCGTGTTTCATCCATGCTCTTTTATTTCCATGATATATAACAGGAAAATCTTTACTTATTTAAATGCTCGAGGTCGCGTATTTCTTCTGATTACGAAAAGTTTACACTTGTGATTTCTGCAGCATATGCGCCTGCTAAAATTGTTAGTCTAGCTTTGGAATCTTTGACACCAGTTGGAGCCTTTTCTATAGAGGTTGCCAAAGTATTTTGCGGTACATATTGCCAGAAAAGTCCAGTTTCATCAACACTATAAGTTTGTCCTGGAGAATAACGTTTCACTATTAATGAATTCATCTGCAACTAGTTCAGCAGCTTCTGTATCAGCTGAAACATTTTCGATTGAAAATTTTAATTGCATCATACAACAGCAATTTTAAAATTTGGTTAACCAGTCTATGGAATATGCACACTCAGTTTTTAAGTTTATTTCTTCATGAAATATATTGGTTTGAGCCATTAACACTGGACCTGTCAATGGTCCCCTCGCTGCGTCTCTGTCTAACCATTCAATCATCACTTTGTCATGATCGTCACTTTTAGCATAGCGAATAATTCTTCTGTTATTCATTCCGAATGAAGTGTCGCTATCCACAAAAGTTTATAAAGTTCCTTTTCTGTTATGCCATATATAGGTGGCTTTCTCATGCCATATTGCTCGAATAATTTTGAGACGGATATACCTATATCCATTATTTGAACTTTTTGTTCCGTTTTTTGCTTAAAGGGACATCGAAACATGCTTTCACTTTGTACATCCTGTTGTAGCTCCAGAATTAGGAACTCCTTTCGGCATAATCGAAAGTTCAAACGTTAGTTTTCATGAAAATGTTATAATTATAACAGCCTACAAAAAATAATGAGCTGGATCAAATCAGAAAGTTAAGAACAGCGCAATCTGTTATATTAACTGAAATTCTTCGGAATCAGTAAAGTTCTAGCTTGCGTCCGCTGTATACGATTGGCTATGTAGCATGGCGACGAAATGTTCCGTTAAATTTTGCCTTGCTTCTAACGCGCACTGAGGCAATTAAGCTTGAATTGTATTAATTTAGTTATTTTTTATACTAGTTCCTGCCCATGCTTAAAGCTTATGTGAGTCCTGAATACATAAATTCCTACATACACTTAAGCTTACTGGGGGACGGGGATAGATATTTTGCCCCCCTGATGCTGTCTCTGCAGGTCCTAAATTCTGCTATCAAACGCCTTCTAAGTTCTAAATTTTTTGGAGTCCCTTGATTTTCAATCTCAGTGATTTCCCTATATTCTAAAAATTTTATCGTCCCTTAATTTTGTTACCTGGTGCTTCTCTAAACTTTGCCTTCTTTTAATTCTGCCGCCCGGTGCGGCCATACGAGCTCTGGCGCTGGTTCTGGGTTTAAATGAATAAAATATCAGTTATTCTTAATTCAAATAGCACTAAATATAATTTTTTGGCCTATGAGTATCATTAAAACAATCTATTTTTAGTATATGGAAAGAAATGTTTGTTTAATTTTTCGTTGTCAACATTTAGCGCATTTAACTTAAATCTGTAAATCATCGCCAAGCGTAATATCAACATAAAAGGTGACCTGCAAGAGTCATTACTCGAGTTGTCATGTGTTGATAAACAAACGGTGATGAAAGTAAAATATAATAAATAATGATTCGCCAGGTTGGCGTCAGGGATATAAAATATTAGGTAATATATTTGAGATGTATGCCCTGCAGATACGCAGCTACGGAGAAAAATTATTGATCATACAAATTTATGCCAAAATGATTGCGAGTTCAATAACGAGGCGCTTTATTTAGTGCCGAAGTGAAATTAAGAATCGGGGTTTTTCACGTTTTCCTACGGCGAAAAAAAAAATCATATGTAAAAAAGCATAAAAAAAATGCCTAAAAAAATTTTTGTTGGTGGCTTTAAGGATTTTAGTTTATTCCGGATATTGGTCGACCGGATCTCCGACTTTGTACCGTATTTCTTTCTAGCTTTGGATGCAAATCTGCAATTTGAATTTCTTAACCAATGAGAAATATTTTCTGCAACTACTCTTAAATTCATATCAGTTCTGGACGGATATTCTTCATCAGTTAATTCGTTATTTCCAGAATTATACGCTAGATTCACTTCCTCTGCCTATTTCACAAAATACACTGCTGGCCATCCAAAATGCAACCCGAAGGGCAAGAGATACCAAAGCCAATTTTTTTGGAGAATGATTACACATAGTATCAACGTTAATTGATTTAAAACATAGCCTTTTTTGCGGTGAGTATCAGTAATGAATGTTCCCTTCACATAGCCTTTTTTGCGGTGAGTATCAGTAATGAATGTTCCCTTCACATTTATCAATAACTGCTGCTACATGCCACGGCACTGAAAGAGCCTTTGGATGCGTTGGCAGGGAATGGCAGCCCATGCTGCTTCCACATGTCCACACGTAGCCGAAGTTCATCAGGTATACTCTTAGGTGCGGTATGCCGGGCTAGGCGTTCTCCAATCGTTAACCAGATATGTTCGATGGCAGGCCAGGGTGAATTGCAACACGGTGGGCCAAGAAGAATATTTCAACATTGCGCGTTAGGTGTGGTCGCGCAATGCCCTGATTTGTGGCCGCAGGGAAGCTCTGAATGTAAGAAGGGAAAACAGACTGCAAAACCTCAGAGTTTTAGCGTTGGCAGATAAGTGTACTCAAAATACGTATTGGAAGAGTGTGGGAGTAGAATCCAAATTATAATACTGGGTGCAGAAGCAGTATGACGATGTATAACACAACAGTCCAGCAGCCTCTCTCTATGGTGTCTCCAAACTCTAATCTGACCATCGTGGTAGTGCAGTCAGAACCGTGATTCGTCTGCAAACACATCATGTCATTCGGATGTCCATCTCCGCTCTTCAGTGCGTCACTGCAAACGCAAGCTCCTGTGGTTGAAAGGTAAGCGAAGCAATGGGCGCCTAGCGGACAGTCCACTGTATCCATTATACTGTAAACGACGCCGAATTGTTTGTGCAGACGACAACTGTCGTGTTAGACTGCATTCGTTCTGATAATGGTTGCTGAAGGGGCAGTGCGCTCCATGAGTGCCATGCGCTCAATATGCCTGTCTTCCCGTGGAGTGGTGCGACGAAGTGGTTGCAGTTGCTTCTATCCGCCAGTCGTTCCCTCTTGCATCCACCGATTCTATCTACATTCGCATCCGACTTCCCGGAAGGTCAACGCGCAATCTCTGTATACAACGATTCTGCCTCAGTCGAACTCGGAAAGTGCTCGTGTTTTTTCTAAGAGGCATACTGAAGATGCACACACAAAAAAATCTCACGAGAGAACGATTCACATTATTCAACATGGGAATCTTTTCTCAATTTATATGCGGATTATACGGAGCACTGCAATCGCCCATAATGTACGTGTGCGCTGAAATCGTAATCATTTGAATACAGCATCGCAGTACACACATGATGAAAATTTCATGCTGCTGGAATTCTTCCTTCATGATGTTACATTCTGGATGGCCAGTATTTTACTTTAGGCTGTCTTTGTCGTAGTAAACGTTTCCTTGTGATGTCTGCCCACCAGTTGGCGAACGATAAAGTCGCTGAATACTGGTAGTTCGTCCGAGGTTCGAATCCCGCGAACGGGCTGGCTGCATGGTGGTTTTCCTCATGTGTTTACGAGCCAGTTTCCCTTAGAGAGTCCTCCATGGAGGCATCTCTCTTCTTAGGCAGAGAGTCTCCAGGCTTTGCCGTAATTAAATAAACCAAACCAAAACCGTATGATACAGACGCAGGTCCTTGAGATCAAACATACAAATCAGAAAATATACATTGAACGATTAATTGCAATTTCTATAAAAAATACCTGTATGGAGAGTATTAAGGGAAATTCATTTTGTGGTATGTGAAAACAAGCTGCAATTAATCAATCATGTTACTTCCAAAACCTGTTAATCAAAACCGTATTTAAGTGAGGTAATCTTGTATTAGGTTTTCATGCCTAATACCAACCACGATGAGACATTTATGCATCGGTTTAAGTTTCCCAGGTACTTTTTAAGAAACTAAACTGAATGTAGAGAAATTAGGTTGCATTCAGGTCTCTATGCATTAAAATGGTTATTATTGTTTAGAACTTTAAACACCAAATTTAAGGCATACAGCCATATTTCCTTGGCACTCGGGAGTAGGAAATCTAAATGGTATCTCGATACTTTAAAAGTACTTTTCCTCTGTTTTAATAGACTAATTTTGACATCAGAAACATGTATAGCAGAGTCTTTCCGATTTCTGAGGTCATAACACAACGCTACTATAATATTTATTATTTACACAGCCTGGAAAATACCTGTAAAATAAGTTTTTTTATTTCCACAGTGGTTGGCTGAAGTGCTGGAATTCGCCGTATGATCTTCAATTTAACTTTGTAATTGTGATTGTTTTTAACAAATTAAACGATTTAAAAAGAATAAAAGTATTTCTTATTTACATTTTTATTTAATTTTTAATGTCAGAAAAATATATTAAAATTTATATTACATTTTACTAAAATAATTTCTAACATATCAAATGAATAATTTTTATGATTATTTGTCCCTTTACGCTAACTTCTAATGAAAATTTTTAAAAATTCTATTTGATGTAAGTACAAGAGAATAATTTTGCACGCTATCTGACTGTCAGTGTTTTTTAATAAAAAATAATATTGACAAAACTGTAGATGCCACTAATGTTCTCCTAACATTCCTATTAGCACAGTTACATTATACTGATACACAGTTCTTCTCAGCTTACTTATTCAGTGCGCTGCCGAAGTACTCAATGAAAGGGAAAATAAAGAAAAGAGTTTTCTGAATCCGAATGGATTTTTGTTAACCAATGAGAACTTTTTTTTTATTTAATCAATTATTCATTCAGTGGCATCGCACGTGAAAGTGGAAGCTCCGGACACACCTATGAAAACTCCGCCTTACTTGGCACCAGAATCCTTTCTGATTTTAATTTCATTTTTTTCGTGGTGAACCTGGCACAAGTAGCTTCCCCGCCTCGGGAGAACGAAGGCACGAGTTTCCGTTAGAATTCGAGTCCAAACTGAATGACGCTCGAATGGACACAGACTTCGAGTAAGAAAGTTATAATGATAAGCGGTTGCTTGTCCACTTGCAGTATTTCGTAATTAAGAACTGACAGGACTTAACACAGGCAACTGTGAATCAACCTGTGATACATCGTGGCTTATTATTATAACAAAACAGACAAAGAAAATGATCTATGGTATTTTATGGACAATTTGAAGCTATGCAATACAAACAGTTGAGGACGGATTACTGGGAATTCGCTGCTAAAATTTAGAGATATTCAACTTACGCATTAACGATCGATGCGTATCATTTCAGATAAAGTTTTGTATGTTATCCAAATCTCACGCTAGTACAGTTTTTTGCCAGGCCAACAGTTATTATTAAATAAAATGTTCATAATAAATTTAAAGAATAGTTAAAATTGCATAGTATGGTTAGGAAAGTGATATAAACAGAATATTACAATCATTTTTAGACAAGACCTAATAAGACTTAATTTCAGACTTAATAAACTTAACTCCATTCAAAATTATTTAAAATATTTATAAAATTGGAAAATCAATGCTTGCATTTTATTTATTTATTGTGAATTTATATGGAAAAAATGGCATTTATATCTGTTTAATACAAAGAATACCAGGGTTCGTACACATTTCTGCAGATGGAAATTAAGTACTTTTAAGGACCATTAATTAAAAAAATTAAGGATCTCTGAGCAAATGAGAACTGAACAAATTCAATTAAAAATTTTATCGATGCCTGGAACTTCATTTTTGTAATACCATCCTAAACGAAAATAAATCCGTTAGTAGGATGAATTATTATTAAACATGAATTAATTAACAAAATTATTAATAAGTTTGAGAATAAAATTGACTTTATAAAATGTATTAAGTAGCATTAAATATTTTACATTTATAATAGTTGGACATATTTGAAAGAAGATAAATGACATTTTATTTATGTTTGTTTTCCTAACAGTTAGCTTTATTAGAATAGAAGAGAAACACGTCACTGTGACAATCAAAATCGCTGAAACAACTTTGTGTTTGGCGTACATTTACTAAAACACTCAATCGATTTCGAGGGCAGCTACAGGTCCTATCTACCTACAGGTCCTAGCTACAGTGTTTTAGTAAATGTGCACCAAATACAAGGATGTTTCAGAGATTTTGATAGTTAGCTTTATTTTATTTTATTTTATTTATTTATTTATTTTTTTAATGTTTCATTTTTTGTCACATACTTCCTCTCTAGAGGTTTAGTAAATAGCAAGTAGATTTTATGTCAAGCGGCATAGATTAAAATGAAAAGTAAGATCATAATCAGCATGATTCATAATAAAAGATCATCCTGTCACCGCTGCTGCTTGCCTAGAGAGAAACCCGCTGATTAGAACAAATCTAAAAGGCCTGATGTAGGCAGGGTTGGCAAAATTTGAAAGTTAGTTGAGCTCTGTCTGTCGCAGTTAGTGTCGTAGCTTCGTGTAGATCTAATAAGCCACTAAAAGCACCACAGATAATAAGTTGTTTAGTATTGTTTTAAGTCTCACTAGATGCAAAGAATAAGTTCTATATGAAGTTTTGCATATTTGTGTTTTATCTTGTGACCACGGTAAGGGTTAATGAAAGGCAATAACTCATTTTAATATGCAGAGATAATTTTTAAGGGTAAACAGTTAAGTTATGAATAATTAAATTAGGTAGTTAGATAACCTTAGTCATTATGGATTTACATGCCCAATATGTAATTTTATTTATTTTTTTAACAATATTTGTTTAAAAAAGCCATATTAAAATCACAATCTAATAAAACTTTACAGTTTAAAATACACGTAATTTATGGCATTGATTCGTAAACGATATTAAGATAACTACACATTAAAAGCTACAAAACATTTCTGTTTTGTTTAAAACTCAACAAAATATTTATGCGTCTTTTTAATTTGAAGCCTTCCCAGACATTTTGGCTAAAGCATCTTTTCTAATAATCAGAAAATTGTCTCAATACGCAAACCAGTGTTCTCATTAGTTTCTGCGTGCTTTATCTCCTAACTTGTCAACCTCTTTACAATAAGCTATGAAGATTTACTTGATCTGGTAAAAGTTAAACAGTCTACAACCTCCCGACAGACGTGAAGGAAATTATCGCTATGTCTGAAAGTAACTACTATGTCAGACAAAGGTTTAAATAAGCCTCTTATTTAAAGAACTTAGAACATAAGACATGTTCTGATGTTAAAAAAATCAATTACAGGTCGTGGTGATGTAATTAAACAAGAACAGTCAAATTCAAACTAAAAATGTGGACTAGTGGTCACAGACTATACAATTTAATTTTAATTTAAGCTGGCTCAGTACTCTACCATATGAGGAAATAGAAATGGGAAACTACAGTAAAGGCTGAAATCATAAACAACTGGGTAATTTACATAATAATAAATGTACATATCTTTGAAGAATTATTTTCTTTATGTATTTTCTTTCTTCAACACACTTTCTTTTCATTTTAGAATTTTTGGATTTAATAAAGTATTTCTGTTATTCTTAAAAAATTAAATGCATTTAAGAATGTATAGAAAAAGCTGCTAGTTTTATTTCTTTATCAATATCAAAATTCAGAAGAAATATGAAATATATATGGTAAGGGCTTGTTGTAGAGCTGATGTGGCAGAATTTTTAGAATTTAGTGACAAGCTGAGCAACAAAATCTAGAAATGTCATAACTTTTAGAATTTAGAGCAGGCACTGGAAGCAGAATTTAGAAAGGCACTAGGCAGCAGAATTTAGGATTCACAGAGATTGCATCAGGTGAGAAAATGCCTATTGCCAGCCGTGTATGATGCATTAAGGCATATTATATGAATCTTTTAAATTGTCAGTTTTCAGTTTCTTTATTATTAAAAAAATGCGATGCATTCCTATAACACCTGTCCATGTGATAAGATTAAAAGCATTTTTGATATTTTCCATTGTATCCAGTGAAAAGTAGAGAAAATAAAGGGAAGATATATATGTTAAGAAAAAGATTCTACTATCAGAAATAAAACATTCAAATATTATGTTTTCATTGTTCTTCCAGACCTTCCAGACTCCAAAAAGTACGAAATTCATCACAAACTTTCTGTAAAATACATTCATTATGTGTTAATACCATGGAGACATTTATCATTTTGTCACATATTACTGAAATCTTATAGACTTGTGGGTCTATAAATCTTGCCTTCAAATCCTCCAAAACTTTCCAAGGAGACAATTACACGCGAAACTATGAAACACGTGAAAATCTTACTATGAAAAAATTAAAAAGAAGACATTTTTAATTAATTACATAGCTAATTTCGCTTTTAGTAAGAACTGTTTCGTAAATTGTGTTTTACAGCATTATACCTTGTTTATTTCTCAGATTCAAAATAATGTATAATAAGGTGTTAAAATAGAACTTTATAATATGACAGCGAAAAATAAAAATATTTTATTTTAATGTTATTTTTTAAATATAATTTCAATATATTACCATTATTTTAATGAAATTTATTAGTGCTACAATGTATTAAAAAAATCGTCGAAAAATTCCCAGATCTCAGAATTAAAAATTTTCTTTAAAAACTGATCTTAAAATCGTCAAAATGTTGATAAACTGCCAAATTTAGAACCATTAGATAAAAAAATTCACATCCCCAAAGGCGAAACGTTGTTTAAGAGCTTTTCGTTAGAAAAAATGAATTTCGAAATGCTTATGTTTCACTTCTTGCTTTAAGAAATAAGAACAAGTTATTATAACACATGAACCCATTCAAAAGATAACCATGTATGTCTGTGAATCACCAAAAATATTCCTCCAAAATGCTAATTCACACGTAAAAACAGACAGAAATTTCAGATGATTAAGGACCTTCTGCCGATTTTGGCGGAAATTAAGGACTTTTAAGGACAAAAAATCGATTCCAAAAAAACTAAGGGCTTTTAAGGGCTTTTAGGGCCGTACGAACCCTGAATACAAGGAAATTTCCTACGCAACCAACCCATTTTTGGGCATCACGGTTGGTTAATCAGGACTTGTAATTAAAACTAAAGTAAGTTTTGCAGATACAGTTCTCAGCAGCAAAAGCGGCTGGCTGAAAAGTTGTTTTCACTTGGCTTGACTGAAAATTGCTGATTTCAGGTAATCGTTATTTCAGTTAATCTTTAAAGTGGCTAATTAGAAAAAAGAGATGAGAATAGAAGCTTCTTCGACTAAGAGAGTGTTTAAGACTAAGATAGCTAAGAGGGCTGAAAGGAATTATTGTTTGTTGTAAATAATTGCGATGCATCTGGGCACTTGCAAGCTTCAGAGCTTGCAAATTGTAACTGCTTTTAATCTGCGAAACTGTAAATTCTGTTGGACAACAAAATTTCCAATTACAGTTTATTTACGCCTTGCTTATAGCATTATTTAAATTAAGTTTTACTTTAGTTAACATGAAGATTTGCTCTAAACAACCAACGATTAACCAACTGAGTATCAGGTATGACATTCAACTACATTACTTTCAATTTAATTTCCATATGCTACGTACATCCTGCTGTTAGTAAAGCTGCTCTTATAATATTTTACAATATTGGGGCATTTACGTTTTTAATGCTTCATAACGCAGGTTACACAGCTATTTATATTACCAAATGATATTCAATTATAGTACTTCTAACAATGGCATAAAGTGATAAACTCGTGCAATGCATTTGTTGAAGCAGTTTTGTGAAAACTTGGGACGGCAGTTTTATGAAAAGATCTTTCGACAATAATTTTCTGATCTTTGCCTGATTTCTTAAGCTCAGCAAATACACGACCGTATGCCATTGTTTTAGAGGCCATTTTGTAGGACTCTATTAAGAGGAATTTATATCTTCTCACAAACAAAAGCCAATGCGGACGCTTCAGATAAAAACTTTTAATTTAAATGATTTACACTCAATCTGTCTGCTTGACAGATGTCTGAATTAAGCTGTTTTATAAATAACCTTTAAGAAGTATCTCCAGATTCGAACAATGAACTCACACGCGAATTGACTCCAAGCCGATGTCATCTCCTGGCAAGCACCCTCCCGGACTCCGTCTGGTATCTCTTCCTGGAGATTCAACTCGTTCGTTCCAACATGAGATGTTGCGTCTGTCAGTCTTCTCCTGTTTGAATTGGCTTACATGCTATTGTAGTATAATTTAACCATCTGCTCGAAATTCACATATGCTTTCTATTAATAACATATTCGAGGCTTTTGCACTTTGAAATAAAACACGAAAGCATGTGTGGCGGTAAAAAAAAAAACTTCCAACTCCCTGGCATATCTCTGTTCAGAGAAGTCGATTACCACTTTTTAAGCTCTTCTGATTTTTCTCAATCACAATCAGGACCGGTTCGTTACAGAGATACCTTCTCGATAAGTAGACATCGTGATTACCTTGGATTTGGCTAAACAAGTCAAAAATTATACTCATCAGATTACTTGTGCTACTAAAAGGCAAGTCGAACCAATTTGTATCCCAAGTGTCCCACCACAGTTGATGTG
Source organism: Stegodyphus mimosarum (assembly GCA_000611955.2). NCBI lineage: Eukaryota > Metazoa > Arthropoda > Arachnida > Araneae > Eresidae > Stegodyphus > Stegodyphus mimosarum. Next base: position 419,321 of record KK116155.1, read on the forward strand.
TTTTAGCTCACGCTTCCAAAATAAAATCATACCAATCAAAATTTTTCACCTTTCTTATGTCACGTTGGGATGACATGTTTGGTAATTTTTTTTGCACTCTCAAGAAACCTTCACATACAACAATGGCCGTTCAGATTTAACTTTTTATTTTCGAAATGAAATATCAATCCGTTACTTTAAAAGAACACGTGATTCCAATTAATGTTCGGGACATTGATATTTTTCACTCCTTACGAACGAAAATTGAATCCATTAAAATCAATTATAACACAAAACATTCTTTTTATTCTTTCTCTTTTGGATGTTAACCGCTTTTGGAGCAATGTAACCTAAGACGATCACGGGGTACAGCATTTTAGAATTTTAATGCTCTATCGGTCGGTCTTTACAAATGCTATGTTTCAACGACAAGCAAGCGATAAACAGTCGGTCATCTAAGAACATATTTTATGTATTCGCGTACATATTACAATATTAAAGATATGAATCATATACATTACCAAATTAACGATATTAACCATTATATTGAAAATATTAATACTTAATATAAAAGATTGAATAAAGCTAGCTAGCTAGCTCTGATTAAAATCTGCTTCATTATACTGAAACATAATTTGTATATACGCAAGAAAGTCCGCGATCGGAAATCGGCGGTAACGGATTTCGGAAATTTCTGGATTTTAGATCAGTTTAAATCAAGCACGACAGCATGTAGAAATTGCGAAGGCATTGCTCATTTTTTACTTCTCCTCTTCCAAAAAAATTCTAATGATTCTACAACTTGAATGATAAAGTGACGAGGAAAATCTTAACTCCTTTAAAAAAAAGCTGGCCAAGTTTGGGTACTTTTTTCAATTACGAAAATTTCGTATTTGGGCATTCC